>JAGFZM010001975.1:62102-99587 GCA_017657215.1 Limnothrissa miodon | reverse complement strand
TGACAGAAAGCTTTCTTGAATCAAAATGCTCTCATGCAAGGAAAAGTGAAAGTTAGCAGACCCTCAAATGAGCCTAAGAAAGAAAGTGTTCTCCTGATCTGTTAAGTCAGAGACTTAAACACAGAAGCTGGTGTCCTTTATCATAAGAGCTATGAAGAAAATTGGGAAAGAAACCACTGCTTGCATTTTGGCCCACAAAGCAGATATTCAATTCAAGTCAATTCAATTTTATTTATATAGCACATTTTTACAAAAGGCATGTCTCAAAGCGCTTAACACAAGAGGCCCAATGAGCAACAGGGGCAAGGAAAAACTCCTTAGCAGCGTTTTTTGTTTTTACTTGTTATGGTAAAGGAAGAACCTTGGGCGACAGATATTGTTTAGTAGGCTCATAGGATCAGTGGGCCACAGCTGCCCTTCTATTATCCAGGACATTATTCTATTCTATTCTACTGTATATCTATCTATATTTTCACAAAGCTTTTCAGTTTAGCTTGCTAATGCCATTCGTTTAGCCCGACATCAAATGTTTAGACACAGGCTACTGTAGCTGTTGCAGTAGCCTATCCTCCGTGTGTGTGTGTGTGTGTGTGTGTGTGAACTTGGTTGGAACTTGAACTCGAGTTTACCTTCGACATTTTAAATAGTTTCGTGACGCCACACAGAAGATAACATCGCGCTAGTGTTCGATTTCTACGGTAATGGTTACTATAGTTATGGAATGTTTGGTAAAGATAACATCAAAGTAGAATGTTTAGAGATCAATTTTACGAGCCAACTTTCACAAACGGAGATAAACCAGGCTACTGCAAACTATTTTATATTGCCTCTTGAACTTGTCAGTTTATCTGACTCAAGGATGGAGAACATATCAGAGGTAATTCGACCTTCGCTGTTTTTGTTAAAGCCTATCGGTGGTAGGTTTAAAAGCTAGGCCTAGCCTACGCTAGTATTGGCCTATTTGTTCAATTGTTATCTTTCGCTCATGGCAAAAACTTATGTATCAAACGTTTTGTTTTGTGGTGCAGTGCCTGCCCTATTGTTTGTGCTCCAAAAAAGCATCAGGCATCTGTCTGGACAGGATGGCCTTTGAAGAGAAGGTGTGTTCTTAGCCTACCAATTTAATACTGGTTCACAGCGGTTTCTTGCTTAATATATTATGTAAAATATTTTATCTCTTCATCACACTTCTCTGAACAGAAAACACTCCTGGCCCTGTTCATCACTTTAAAGATGCAGGGCTCTGTGAGCTCCTGTGTGACTGTGGAGGATGTTGTAGACTGGTTCCTCCGCCAAGAGAGGAAAGCCTTCATACAGTGGTTAGTAAAGCAGGTCTTTGGGGTAAAATACACATTTTACTCAAAACAAAAACTAGGAAAATAATACATGATTTATCTGTGCTTACTGTGTAGGTTTTCAGGGTTAAATCCAGCAGGAGGCGTCCAAGACTATCTGGTATGCTACGAAACATGTATACCTTCATTGTGAGATGAATAAACAGTGTGGCCTACATTGCATATTTCATGAGTGTATTCAGTTCTGTCTAAGTTCTAAGTTAAAATCAATTAACATGAAAGAGCTGCTGCTGCATAGGCCTACATTTGAAATGCCCCATGGTGTTTCTATGCTTACATTTTAGATTTGGGAGGTAAATGCTCATCTCAGGATGCAGGATATTGAACGTGAGGTCAAGAGAGACCTTTTAGCTAGGCGTTTGGCTGGTGTCTCTCAAGACAGTGAGCTAAAAGACGTTAGACAACATGTCTCCCTGGCTCTTTCGGATCCGTGAGTCACATTTACTTTACATAAATATGTTTATAATTGTTGACTGTAATGTGATAAAAGACAATTTTATTTAGTGCTTAAAAGCTATAGTAGAATTGTTTTGAACTGAAAAATATAAAAAATAGGAATGCAGTTGTTTAAATATACTGTGCTCTGTTTTCATCTGTTGTCTGTCAGTAACCTGTTTTTTTTAATGAACTTTTTTTTTACGTCCGTAAATGCATGCATATTACAATAAACTTCCTTAAATCCTTGAATCACATGAGTTATATCATTATTATAACTCTTTTTTGTTTTGACAGAAAGCCATGCATCAGTCCAAATGTGGACATTCAGAAAAGCCCTGATGAATTCAAAATGCCTCTCATCAAGAGAATCATCAGTGACCTTGAACAAGACCTTCAATATCATGAATGCACTTCTCTGCATTCCCAGTTGGAGATAGTGGCAGACATTGTCACCAGGCTGCTCTTTATCATTAAGATAGAATGTAATGGAATTCCCAATGGGTCTTCCATGAATCTTACAACTCTGGCAATGGGTATTGTATGTGCAGTTCTACAGAACTTGTCTTCAGTGGGCACAAGTGCAAGCTACTCCCGTCCAGCTGCTAAAAGGATTGTCCACTCAGTTCATAAGAAGCTAGTGAAATCTTTATATACCCCTGATGACATAAAAGAGTTCCTGACCACAGGCAAAGAGACTGTGATGGCTTCAGTCATCGAACATGTGTCAGCGAAAGTTGCCAAGCTTTTTCAGCAACAGGCCCAGCCTCCACAACAACTATCCATCTTGAGACTGTTCATGACTGCCAGTGACCACAGGAGCTCCCCATCTGCAGGGGAGAGGCTTGTGATTCACAATGAGACAGTGTCTTCAGTCGTGACGCTTGTGTTGCTGCAGCTCTACTCTGAAGAAGACTCAGAAGAAGATTTTGTTTTCCAGCCTCATAATTGGCATCTGGTTGATCAGGTAGTAAACAGACTGTGCCTCTCTGATGTGAAAGTTACCAAGAAAAAGAGCAAAGTCACCTGTTATTTCAACATGAATGAGGTGGTTTGTATAGTGAGCTCCATCTCTGAGGAGCTTTTGACAAGATATGAAGACAGTGAGTTTCTCATGGAGGCAATGCACTGTAAAAGCTGGATGGTTTCCAAGGACATCAGTGATATAGTGTCCTGTCAACTTGTGATGCTGTGCCAGAATAGGACAACGGATACACCACCATTTGAGGTGCTCCCTTTTCTGGATGTTGATTATGTCACATGTGGTGTCGTGGCTCGATTTGTTGATAACCTTGTGTTGGTAACGATGGACAATAGAGAAAGGCTTATCCTGTGTCTTCTTCTGGTGGATCAGCTTCGTTTTCTCATTGATATGGGTTTAACCCAAACTCTGAGGTCCTCTTCTCTTGCTTGTCACCTGAAAGACCTCCCTGCAGAATCGATCAATCACATTGGAGACATGGTCTGTCACCATTATCTGGGTGCCTACCCTCTGCAAGATGTTGAGGGTCAGCTGCATATGTTAGCAGATACAGAGAAGAGTTCTACAATCAGTAACATGATCATCAAAACACTGATCGATTATGCCAACCTGGTGAAAAACATCTCACATCAGGATGATAAGGAGGCCACCTCAGCTTCAGTACAGCTGCCTCTTGGATTTTCATTACCAGATGCTTCTTCTGCAATGCAACCACTTCCAGTACTTGGTCAGCCTACAGTGAAACCACCCCCGGGATTTCCCCTACCTGAGGTGGCACTTGCACATAAGACACCTCCTGGTTTAGTGGTGCCTAACACCTCATTGACAGTGAAACCATCACCTGAATTTGATGTACCTGAGGCAACAGTCCGCCTGCCCCCAGGATGTCAGTCTAAAGCCTCACAACCACCTCCAGGCTTTAGTCTCCCTAATGCAAATCCTGCAGTGAAGACATTAGCTGTACCTGTTACCACCCATGCAGTGAGGCCACCGCCTGGCTTCACTGTAACTGCAATACCTACAGTGAAGCCTTCCCTTAAGGTCACTGTGTCCGCTGCTGCGTTTGCCATGCCCATGCAGTCAGGCACTGTGTTGGCTGCATCTAACACCTCAGCTGCAGTGAAGCCACCCCCTGAGGCAACAGCTGCAGCGAGACAACCTCCTGGACTTTGTCTTCCAGACACACCATGTGCTCTGCAGCCAGTCCCTGGCATTTCTGCCTCATTTATTTCGTCCATTGTGCAACAACTGCCCAGATTTTATACCCCAGATCTCTCACCTGTAATGCAGCCAGCTACAGAATTGGTTGATCCATGCAGCACAAACATATCATCAGTGATTAAGCCACCTCCTGTGTTTGCTGTTCCCAGCACCTCAACTAAGATGATTTCGTCATCAGGATTCATTGTACCTGAGGCAACATCTTCAACTAAGCCTGCTCCTGGGCTTGTCCTTAAAGAGACCTCAGCACAAGTTCAAGCACCTCCTGTGCTTTCTAATCTACAATATGATCAGCTGCTGAGTTACCTGTCCCAGGCACTTCATCTGCAGTGTGACCAGCTGCTAAGTATCATGTCCAAGGTACTTCATCTCCAGTGTGACCAGCTGCTTGGCTCTCTCTCCCAAGTGCTTCACCAGCAGGATTCTCATTCACCTGCAATGTCACAGCATCCAGTATCAGCTCATTCAACTGCAGTGTGGCCTTCCCCTGGGTTTTCCTTGCCTGTTGTCACACCTGTGGTTCAACCACCTCCTGGATCCTCTACCACAGGAGCCACACCTGCTGTGGAAACACTTCCAATGGCTTCTACAGTCTTTGGGACACAGCAATCCGACCCAGATGTATCACAGTCAGACAGACAGCCTTCTCGTCTGTTTGTCCGAAACATTTCACTGGCATTGGGTCCACCTCCTGTGTCCATCTCAAATGCTCCCCCTGCTCTGAAGCCTTTCTACAGCACTTGTTTAGAGAGTAAACACTCTGAATCATGCCCAGAGGTTTCAGGAGATGTACTGGATGAGGCTGAAGACTGTTACAGCATTAGTCACACTGTGAGTACTAATTACAGAATTATTTGTAATTACAAATATTTTTCATTAGAATTATTATAATTAGAAATATTTCTTAGATGATCAGATTAAATACTGTTGAACTGTATGTTTTGTAATTGAGAAGCTTAATACAATCTGATGTTGCTTGTCTAAGTCTGAAAAAAATGTCATGAGCAAACAAAATAAAATACTTGACAATCACAATAATTCTGTAATATTGGTTTTCTATTTTCAGTGTGACCATAATCAAACACAGACAAAAACATCAAATATTAAAAAGGAAATAGAAGCACATTTGCTGCCTGGTAAGCTATAAACATGACAAAAACAAATCAATTCCTCCCACATGGAGTATAAGTAATCTCACCATTTTCTGCAATTTTTTTCAGAAAAAGTCAAGACTAGCAAAAAACGAGGATTGAAAGTCTTTCTGCAGAAAATAATAAGGGCATTTACATGTTGTGCAACCAACAGTGACACAGACATACAGGACACAGAGGTGTAACAACTGAACATTTATCAGCATTTTTATTTTTCTCATTAAAGATTACGTCTCAATAAATTGGTATAGTTTGTCCAGGCCATGTGCACATTCTCACATGCAGTGTCTTTACCTGTGGTTTATGTACATTTATTTATTTACGTTTATGTATTTAAGTGTGCTCTCACATGCATGCATGACTGGCAGCATATAGGCAGTTAGAATTTTCGGTACCACTTTAAATTACAGCCTGTGAAGTTCTGTGTAAGATGTAGTAAGTATGGCGTAACAAAAAGTATTTATGGATAAATTATAGAGTAGCCTACTTACTTCATAGGTATACTGGAATAACACAAATTACATGAAAGCTACTGGGTAATGCTTCTGATTACCGTGAATTACTGTGTAAGAAAATGTAAGTATAAGAATACGAGGTACTTACACTTACTTACTACTTACGGCCCGTTAATTAGAAGGTAACACACCCATAGTACCGCTTAATTAATATTTCAAATAAAAACGCAAACTTGCAGTATCAACCTGTAAGTGTCGCTATGAGGCAACAAAATATTTAGCCAGATTTATTGGGAACTGGCCTTATAATCATTTGTATTCTGCACTCACTAGAAGTTGTGTATCCATTTACCCGCATTCATATTTGTCAAGTTAAAAAACATTCACAATTAAATTAGCTTTTAATAGTACAATTCCACGTGGGGCATTACCACATAATGCCTTCTTATCCGTTTTTGGCTAGGCCGTGGCTGCAATCTTGTCGCCAGCTCATGTCCACGCTAGTTCTGACGCGTTCCACTTCTTCCAGATCTGTCGTGGGTTGTGTGCCGGGCCAAAATGTCTCCAATGTAGGCAAGGCTAACAAAGGAAACGTTCGATCCTGCCATTTATTAATTGGCATGGGTACCATGAACAAGGGCAAATACCCTGTAATTACACAAATTTTCCACAACTAGGCCTACCTGGCATAGTCTGCCATTGTTGCCTGCTCTGTTCAAGGGGGAAATAGTTAACTCCCGATCTTAAACCTACCTGGAACTATACTATAACAATAATGAGCGGGCAGGAAAATGGAGTGGAACAGCCTAGAAATACTTATCATGAACCACAAACCTAAGTACCCTGTAATTACAGAAGTTTCCTGTAACTACACTATAACATGGGATGTGCGGGCAGTAAAATGTAGTGAACGGTCATTTTAGATAGCCTAAAACTACAGCCTAAGTACCCTGTAATTACAGACAATCCCAGCAACATCAATGTGAAATGTTAAATGATGAGTAGCCAACATGCAGCCTTAGAGTAACATTAGGTAGGCCCATCTTGCATGTAAAAATGACCATGAAATACAAACCTAAGTACCCTGTAATTACAGGCTGTAATCTGAAGCGTTACCCAGTAGCTTTAATGTATTGTGTTATTCCAGTATACCTATGAAGTAAGCACTCTATAATTTGTCCATAAATCAAGTGTCAGCGTCAGTTCTGGCAGGCCATGTAGTCAAGAGCTAAACGCCTACCCTCAGCTAAACAGTACATCAGCTGATCTACCAGCTGACTAGCTCCCCTTGCTATGAGTGGCCACACTCAAACAGGCGCCTTACTTAAAGCTGCTCCAGTTTGTCCCCTACTGCATGCCGCACGCATCTTTGCAACCCACCGCCTCCCCACCTCCACCTTGTCGTGTATAACATGGCATAGTCTGCCATTGTTGCCTGCTCTGTTCAGGGGGGAAATAGTTAACTCCCGATCTTAAACCGAAAAAGCGTCCCATAATGCTGCTGCTGCTGTCCCCTGACTCTCTGCTTTTTCATGGTGCTCATGAAAATCAGGGGACTACTCTGAACAGAGTCATACCGCCAATTTGAATTTATTATTTAATTAATTCAATAAAAATTCCATGCAGAATTTTTATTTCCTGTGTTTCTTGACTTAATGGACCTGCCAGAAATACTTTTTGTTACGCCATACTTACTACATCTTACATGGTACTTCACTGGCTGCAATCTGAAGTGTTGCCCAGTAGCTTTCATGTAATTTGTGTTATTCCAGTATACCTATGAAGTAAGTACTCTATAATATACCCATAAATACTTTTTGTTACGCCATACTTACTACATCTTACACGGTACTTCACGGGCTGTAATTTAAGGTGGTACCGAATTTTCATATCAGACACGTTTTTCTAAAGTTTTTTTTTGGCCTCTGCTGGACAGATGTAAAAGACTTCTGTTTCACATGTGATTCTTTCTGAGCATCATGTGTGTAGTGGCTGTTCTTACCAAACAAATATACAGAGCATAGATGAACAAATATGGCAACAATGGATGAGTGGATCCATTATGGTTTGCGTCGTAACACCATAATATGGTTGGCACAAGATGTCACTATGTATGCACTCTTTATGCACTGGCATGCACTGGCATTAATGACAACATGACAGATGCGTAACAATTAAGCAGTGTTGTATAAAGTACCCAAACGTTCAACTTGAATAAAAGTACAGATACCCTACCAAAAAATTACTTTGGTAGAAGTTCAAGTACTCTACTAGCATGTCACTGAAGTAAAAGTACCTAATATTTACTGTACTTAAGTAGGCAAAGTAATCTGTAATTAAATGTACTTAAGTAATGAGAGTAAAAGTACAAGTAAGAAACATGTAGCTTACACCAACAAAAAATAGCAACACTGTTATACATTTTCTTCCATTAATTTAAATTTACTTGCAAAGCAAAGGATAGAAACCAGCCATAATCATTTTTTTGCATTATAATACATGTGATTTTGATTTAATGTAATTTCAGTTTTGTTTCCTCCATCCCAGAGTTTTAGATCCTGCAAATGTAGTAACTGCGGAAATTGCAATAGAGGTGACCGAGAAAACCTTTTTACAGTATGTCACTCATAGGCCATTTAATCATATAAATGACTATGAAGAAGGTAAATTAACCTAAAAAGTTGCCTGGTGTGAATTATTGTTTGCACTTGTCCAATGATAAATCAGCTTCACCATAACACTCAGTCTACCACAAACTTCAATTCATTCTAATACTTGTAACTATACTGCCGACTAAAAATGTAGTGGAGTAAAAGTATACATTTGTCTTAGGAAATGTAGTGAAGTAAAAGTCGCCAAATTCTTAACAACTCAAGTAAAGTACAGATACTCCCAAAACCTACACTGTTAGACATTTCAGCAATTTCTACAGTATATTACTGTAAAGCACACAGTCGCAGTCGTAGGGCAGAGGAGCCTATGGCTAAATATGTCTGACAAAGACAAAACACATTTCCTGGATCAGCCTCTCTCTCCTGTTGGGCTTTTTGGCTCAGCGGTCGCCACCATGCAAGAGAGATTTGAGACGAAGAAGAAAGAACAGGAGGCTTTCAAGTCTTTTCTTCCTAGGAAAAATTCTTCGTTTTCGGCGCAGCAGCAGAGCAAAGTCGGCTTTGCTCAGGCTACCACGGCTAGGTCTAGTGGTCCAATGTGGGCAGCTTCCACTGGCAGGAGGCAGCTGCCTGTTCCCTCTCCCCAGGGTTCTAGCCAGAGGCCTGTGGACCAGAGGGCCAATCCTTGGGCTAGGAAGCCTTTCGCTCCCAGCTCTGCACCTGCTGCCGCTGCTACTGCAGCTACAGTCACGCAGGGCAGGAGAAAGAAGAGACAAGCCTAGCGCTAGCGCTGAGTGTGGCGCAACTGGATGGTTATCAGCACCGTGGGTTCCCCGTTTATCCACTCCAGTCACACCAAAGCATTTTACACTTGCCTCCGCAACACCCCCGGAGAGCGCGAGTAAAAAGCACAATGTTAAACGGAATAAAGTGTTTGCATACACACATTTCCCCTGTGGCAAACAAGATAAAGTGTTTAATCACACATATTACCCCTGTGTTAAACAAAATAAAGTCCAAGGAAGTGCTCACACACACACACCCTGTGGCCTCCCCTCTGAGTCATGCTCTCCCAAGGCTTCTAATACAGCAGACCCTATTAGAGCCCCAATTCACAGGCATGCACTCCCATCTCCCTGTATCCCAAATAACAAGTGCACCACACCTGGATTCACAGACCCCACCAGGGGGCGCCAAAGTACCTCTAGCCACACTGGCAGATTGCTTTTCTCAGTGGCAGACATGCACAACTTCTCAGTGGGTTCTGAGGACTGTCAGGGAGGGCTATCGGCTGCAGTTTGCTCGCAGACCACCATGTTTTGCAGGCATTATCCAGTCGTCGGCCCAGAGAGACCTAGCCTCTAGCCTAGTTCTGAGAGAGGAAATTGCTTCCTTACTAAACAAAGGAGCAATTCGTATGGTTCAGAGCCACGAGTGCCAGACGGGGTTTTACTGCCGTTACTTCCTAGTTCCGAAGAAAGGGGGCGGCATTCGCCCCATACTGGACCTGAGGGCACTGAATTCTTATCTCAGACTATACACGTTCAGAATGATGACACAAAAAACCCTGTTGAATTCTGTTCATCAGAACGACTGGTTTCCCTCGGTAGACCTGAAAGACGCGTAAGCCCAGTAGTTCACTCAAGATTACAAACATGTACTTTTGAACTATCGGTGTCATTTTGGTTTGATGATTAAAATTATTTTTTTACTCATCTGTCCAATTATTTTCTGCCGGACCGGTAATGCTACAGCCTGCTAACTGTAATGCTAATGCCTACAGTTTTGACGTTATAGCAACCACCATTCCCCACTGCTTGGACCATTGACTGTACGGACATTGCATAGCAATGGCTTACTTGTCTAAAACGACGAAGTAATGTGTTTTGTTTTCATAACTTGCTCATCTGCTGACCAAAGACTTTTTTGTACAATGACAGGGTGAGCAGAATGATTTTCATAATGTCCTACCCTCGACTGAAAGTGAAGCAACCTGTTAGAGTTCATTGAACGGTGGGTTTTGTCTGTCTGTATTGTTTTTTTTTTCTAATCATAATAGTTCTAAGATTTTTTTTTACTATACTGTAGTTGTATTTTATTGAGTTTCATTATATTGGATCTCAAATTGATTTTTTTATATCCCATTTTCACCAAGTCTCAACTGTATGAAAGGTACTAACTATTTATATTTTATATTTTAATAGGTTTGTGGAAAATGATGGCAGTTTTTCCAGGATTCTTCATGTGGCCAAACACAGCAGTGTACAGGAAAGATTTTTTAATGGTGAATGGCATACTAATGTTCCCTTTTTTCCACTGACATATTCGGACCAGGTAGGTTAAGTTTGTTAAGTTTGTATGTATATATGAACTGATCAGTTTATACATCCAATATGGTTTAGAAGAGACAATTGTAATTCAAAAAGTACAAAATGTGCCTTTGTGTGTGTCCTCTATTATGTTTATTTTCACATTTAATGTTGTTATATGTTCTGTGACTGCATTGCTTAGATTCTTCTTCTTAAGAATAAACCCAGAGGAGGGAACCAAATGCACCTCCCAAAGAGGACTAAGCCGCAAGACTGGACAGACAGTGAAACGAAAGGCAGAAACCATCAGCAGCAGCAGAGTGGTGTCATTCATCTCAAAGCTTACCGAGTTTGAGTGGATGAACAGCGACTAGGTAAGAAATCAGAGACATGCATGTACACAATAACATGTACATGTAAGTATATCTCAAAATATTGCACCTTTGTGTGCCAGGAGCTTGACTTTTTTTTAAACTATTTTTGAAATGCATGATTGTTTTGAAATGCAAAAAGAAAATGTATTTGGGCCAAAATCTTTTTACCTTATATTGTTTATATCGTTTATATTGTACCACAATGTTTACACTGTCCTTGAAATGTGTCCCTTTCCTAAGTGTTTAAAAAAATGAAAAAAGAAAAAAAAATTGAAAAAAGAAAAAATTACAAATAAAAACATAAACAGATAAGAAACTTAAGTATATACTGATTTACATGATTTTCCTGTAGTACCTTTGCTCTTGAGATGTTGCTTGAATATGTTTAAATGAAAATGTGTGATCTGTTTAAATGATATTTGTTATCAGTTTCTTATTAAATTATTTAATAAAAATATGAAAATGATCAAAATTGGTGTGTGAATGGCTATATCTGTGTTTTATATTTGTGTGTGATTAGATAAGAACTGAGAACTGCACAGTACTGCAGGCCTAGACCTGTAGCTGAAGACCTACAGTAATATACTGTATACAGAAATACAGTAGTGATACTGTATATTTGGATTACAGTAGCTGTCAACCTACAGTAATATACTGTATACTGAAATACAGTAGTGATACTGTATATCTGGATTACAGTAGCTTACTGGCAACCGTGCTGCCAGTAGGCTACTGTAAAAACCTTTGGAAATGTCTAACAGTGTACTTAAGTACTGTAGTGAAGTATTTTTACTTAGTTACTATACATCACTGCAATTAAGATTCAATATTTTGGCAGAATGGTTCAGTTCAGTTCAGCATATTATTTTTCTGTCCGTGTTTTACTGTTTACTTACAGCTTCCACCTTAGATTTACATTACATTTACATTTATGCATTTAGCAGACGCTTTTATCCAAAGCGACTTACAATAAGAGGATAACAATCAAGCTACATAGCAGAAACCTTAAAGAGCATAGTGCTAGGGAATAGTGCTTCAGTTCAATTTAGTTCTAGGATAGAGGATGTTCTCTGAATAGCTGGGTCTTTAAGAGCTTTTTGAAGGCCTCCAGAGATGGCCCTGTTCTGATTGTTTTTGGTAGGTCGTTCCACCAGCGTCGGACGACACATGAGAGACCGGAGTTGTCGGGGGGTAGCATGAACCTTTATGAGAGCGCTTAGATAAAAAGGGGCAGATCCTCTAAGCACTTTGTAAGTCAGCATCAGTGATTTGAATTTGATGCGAGCCGCCAGAGGCAACCAGTGGAGCTCGATTAGCAGAGGGGTGACGTGTCCTCTTTGGCTGATTGAAGATGTGACGCGCCGCAGCATTTTGGATCATCTGAAGTGGCCTGACGGCACAGGCAGGAAGTCCTGCCAGAAGGGCACTGCAGTAGTCAAGGCGTGAGAGGACCATAGTTTGAACCAGCAATTGGGAGGCTTGTTGAGTTTGGTATGGTCTGATCTTTTTGATATTGAATAGTGCAAAGCGGCAGGCCCGGGCAACAGAGGCAACATGGTCTTTGAAGGTTAGCTGGTCATCAATCATAACACCTAGGTTCCTGCTACCCGTGAGGGAGCAAGAGACAAGGAGCCAGAGTAGATGCAGATGTTGTGGTGAATAGTTGGTTTAGCGGGGAGGACTAGCAGTTCGGTTTTTGAGAGGTTCAGCTGGAGATGATGGTCTTGCATCCATGCAGAGATGTCAGAGAGGCAATCTGAGATTCGCGTTGGGATGGTTGGGTCATCGGGTGAGAATGACAGATAGAGCTGGGTATCATCGGCATAGCAGTGGTAAGAGGAGCCGTGCTGGTGAATGATTTGGCCCAAAGAAGTGGTATAGATGGAGAAAAGAAGGGGGCCCAACACAGATCCTTGGGGCACTCCAGTAGCAATGTGGTAAGGCGCAGACGTGTATCCTAACCAGGATACTTTGAACAGTCGCCCAGTGAGGTAGGATTTGAACCAGCAGTATGCATCACCCTTGATGCCCATGTTTGACAGTATAGATAATAGAATACTGTGGTTTACTGTATGAAATGCTGCTGACAGGTCAAGCAGGATGAGTACAGATTACTTTGATTCCGCTCTGGCTTCTTTTAAGGCTTCAACCTTAGTAGAGCTATTTCAGTGGAGTGGCCACTCTTAAAGCCAGATTAGTTGTGGTCGAGTAGATTCTGTTGGCTCAAGAATTCGGTAACCTGTTTGAATACCGCCCTTTCAATAGCTTTAGCAAGGAACGGAAGGAGAGAGACCGGCCTATAGTTTCCCACCTGGTCGGGAGCAAGAGAGAGTTTTTTGAGTAGAGGTGTTACCTGAGCATGCTTGAATGCAGTAGGGAAGATTCCTGTTGATAGTGAAGCGTTGATCACATGTGTGATGCTGGTGTGATAGTTGGAGCTATGGATTGCAAAAGGTTGGTTGGAATCGGGTCCAGAGGGCACGTTGTAGGATGGCTGCAAGTGAGAAGTTTAGAGACTATTTCGGTGAGGGGTTTGAATGAAGCAAATGTCGCAGCAGGACTATTGCAATCGGAGGTGCTGCCGCTAGTACATGGTCCAATTGTAGCCTTTGCGGTTGGTTCAGAAAACTGCCTACTGATGGCAGCTACTTTGTCATTGAAGAAAGAAGCAAAAGTATCTGCTGTCAGATTGGTAGCAGGAGGTGGTGGCGGGGGGTTGAGTAAAGTCTTGAAGGTTGAGAATAGTCTCCTGGTTTCTGTGGTGTTTTGAATTTTGTCATTATAGAAAGCCTTCTTTGCAGCAGTGACATTGGATGAGAAGGAAGAGAGCAGTGCCTGGAACCTGTTTAAGTCAGAAAGATTTGCGCCATTGCCTTTCAGCAGCTCTGAGGTTTGTACGCTGTTGACGGATGGAATCATCTAGCCAAGGATGTGGTTGGGATGGCCAAGCCGGTTTGGTGGATAGGGGACATAGCCTATCAAGACACGTCCTCAGGGTAGAGCACAGAGACTCAGTGGCATCATTAACCTCAAGTGAGGAGAATGTACATGCTGGTGGAAGAGCAGAGGCAGCAAGAGAAGCAAAGTGAGAGGGAGAGAGATTGCGGCGGAAGGATACCAGAGGAGAGACGGTCCGAGATACTACAGGTAGGCGTAAGCTGAACTGAATGAAGTAGTCGTCCGAGAGGTGTAATAGTCAGGGACTCCGTAGAGCAGTTGCAAACGAGTACAAGATCCAGTTCCTTGCCTGCTTTTTGAGTTGCAGGACTATGAACCAGTTGTAGATCGAAGGAATGGATGAGTGAGAGGAAGTCAGAAGAGCTTGGGTTGTCCAGGTGTAGATTCATACCGCCAAGGACAAGCAAGGGGTAGTCATGCTCTGGAATGGATGAGAGCCAAACTGAGCAGTGTGTCTAAAAAGTCTAGTTGACAGAAACTGCCGCTGGGGTTTCCAGGTTTGATCCATGTTTCGGTGAGGGCCAGGACGTCTAAGGCTAAGTGTTTAGCATAGGCAGAGATGAAGTCCACTTTGTTGACGGCCAACTGACAATTCCAGAGTCCTATTGAGAGTGCAGAGCGATTTTCAGAGGCTTGCTTTAGCAACTGGAGGTCACCTTGATTGCGACGCCTTCTGACAAAGCGATACCTCCTGCGAGATCCGGACCATGTAGGGATGGGGTAGAGACACATGCTGACTGATTGGATGGATTTTTACTTTGCTCAGAGCCCCTGCTCAGTATGGCTACATAGGTTGACACGAATGTCTTTACCCTCAAATGTCTGATGACACGAGAAGGGCTGAACACAAGGGCTGACGCTTCCGCTGGCGCTCCAGGAAAGATCACTATGGATATGCAAGATAGTTGCTGATTGCACCCGGCTGAGACCGCCCACCAAGAGACCAGACAAAGAAAAGGCCTAGGAGGAGGAGCTGTTCATTCTCAGTCCAGAGTTTCTGATTACCTGCTAATTGCCTGCTAATTGCCCAGTCTTGATGGAGTTTCATCCAGTTGATGAGTTGCACTCAGCTGATGAGTTGGACTCAGCTGAATTAGATTTGGAGTAGAATCCACACAAGCAAATGTACACAGGTTCTCCTGTGAAGCCTCCTCCTTGTTGCTATCAATAGAGAATGTTAGGCATTGAGGCTACCAGGTGCATCATGGGTTAACAACACACATTCAGTCCTGTGTGGCATTGAGGCTACCATCATTATGGGTTGAATAGACAGTCTATGTGGTCGACACATATTCACTGTCATGCAAGCAAAAAAGCACTAGAGTTCACAAATCTAAGATACTGAGTTTCAAATACAATTGATAAACAGCAGAAATGCAATGATTGGGTAGATTATTCTAGACTACTAGATTGGAGACTGAGGCTTTACAATGATTCTGGACATTCTCTTAAAGGTCTCCTTCCAAAATGAACCGTTTAAGACTTGATGTTTTACATTACCATAGGTCAGCCCAAGTTGTACTTCTATGCTCAACATCAAAATGCTCTCCTACCCCTGTAGTCTGTATTTGCCTGTGATAGAAAACTGCCGTGAAAAACGAGCGAATCGGAAAAGCCGTTCAAATGTACGTCAACTTGAACATTAGCTATGCAGTTAACCGGCCCTCAAGAAAACGTTAGGCTGCCTGCAGACAGACCCACTAGAGGGAGCGTCACAGTGTTGTTAGCCAATCAGAGGCGATACGTTTGCATATCATTAATATTCATAAGAATCCTCTCGAGCTATCCCTGCTCTCGTTTTCACCTAACTAAAATAGCTTGAAACAAGACAACCACAGCATATTTTTTGTCGAAACCAACTCTCATGACATCATTTTAGACAAGAGACCACCACAAAATTAATGAAAATACGATGGAATGAGACCTTTAAGCTTTGCCTTTTACTTTACCTTTGGTTAGAACTTTTGTTCCTTCATCTATTCAAATAAAACTGAAGCCTTTAGAGCCTACCCTGTACTCCTCATAATTATTACAATGGACACATGTCATTAGATGTTATTACATTCTAAATAATAGATGGTGTTTCATGGTAAGTTCACCTTTGTGTTGACATTCATAGTGTTTTCTTTGGCAATGACGCCCAGTAATGCCTTTCACTTTACCTTTACCAACAAATGGCATACTTTTATTGAACGTACTTCAAAAGCTGAACTACCTATTTCTATAGATATGTTGTAAAGTACATGTAGCATTCAAATGTGCACACAATGTCCATTCAAAGCATTTTTTATATTCATTCACTGCATATTAAACATGTCTTACAGGAACTACGGCTGGTTTATCAAAGAGAAGTGCACCTCCTCTTTGTGACGAGTGTGCCATGCTTCCTGTTAAAAGACAGCGCCAGACTGATTCTCAGCGAGTCTACCCATCAGAAGATGAAGTGTTTGTGGCAAAACTGTGACATCTTGCTGCCGGTATCCTTCTGCATCGCTTTCCTCACAGGTACTATACTATAAAACTGTCTGTTTTGCTCATAAAACAACTGGGTCAAACTGTTGAAATGTGATCTGTGATTGCACATGCATGAGCATGAAATGAAGATAAAATTAACTTGATTCCTTCCTGTGTCATTCTCTTCAAAGGCCTGAGAGCAGAAAGTATAGAATGGAGACAAACGGGGCAAGCCATTAAAATAGCTTGCTCTTCCAACCACCAAAATGATGATGGGGTGTACCTTTATCACACCTATGTGGAAACACGGGAGGTGTTCTATTTGAATTCAGACAAGAAGTTGAGTCCCAGGGTGCCATTTAACAACAGCTTGAAAGTTTCAGGCTCCTTGAACAACTTCATAGCCACAATCGGCAACCTTTCCATAAATGACACTGGATTTTTCTGGTGCCAGTACTGGTCAGATGGAGTAAAAAGCAAGAGCATAAATCCTCCAGTACTGGTGGTTGTGGACGGTAAGCTTGCCTATTTGATGCCTTGAATATTTAGGAATTCTCAAGCATCAAGATCAGCTGCTGTTTGCACCTTGGTTAAAAAGACATGGTCAAAGAGTGATATCCAAAGTGTCTCAGTGAGGCATTATGTGTTTTTAAATACTACAAATGTCCAGCGTTTTCTTATTATATCCGAGTAAAGAGAGAGAGATGTATGGTCTTTACAGCACTGCAGAAGTAAAACAAAAAATGTGAAGTGCCTAAACTTTTACACAGTGTAAATGGCTAGTATGCAAGTGGATTAATGTAGTATATCGAACACAGGGGTGAAGGATTGTCCGACTGTCCCACCAAGCCACGACCCCATACCAATGTCAACCTTGCTGCCTGTGACAATAATTACGGCTTGCTCTATAATTCTGCTCATCTTCATTATTCTGCTCATCTGGGTGAGTTTAGACACATGCAAATAGCAGACAAACACACACACACGCACACACACAATGGGGGGAAACTTAGAATGTCAAGACTAGGCCTACATCCTGCAAAACAACTTTCTGACTAAATACCATACGTGACAAAATGTTTTTTTCTCCCCAATGAGATTGCATCTTGCATCTTCACCTCCCACACTTTTTGTTCTCTCTCTCTCTCTCTCTCTCTCTCTCTCTCTCTCTCTCTTAGGGGAGGAGGTGCTGTGGAGAGAATGGAAACTACAAGCCTCGACCTGATTCAAATGGTGGAGTCCCTTCCCATCGCTCTGACTCAGTGTATGAGCAGATGAGACCCCAGAGAGCCACGTCTATGTCTCACTCCTCTCACTCTGCTCAGGTACTCATCAACCCAGCCTACTCCTGCTAGAACCCTATACCCACAGCACCACAGGTCAACACCTGGCAAACATCTTTGAATGGCTTTTATTTGCAAGCCTGTAAGCTTTTTGTTCCTTGTGTACTGTTGTCTGGCCCAACTTGTGCCTGTGAGCCTACAAGGCTTGCCTGTAATGCAGCTAAGTTTAAAAGAATTTCTACCACCAGATTTTTTTTCAAGTTGAATCGTTTAATCTTGTGTGTGTGTGTGTGTGTGTGTGTATGTGTGTGTGTGCAACATGTTTTGGATTTTTAACAGGGGTAAGGGGAGGGGTGGGTTTGCAGACATACCAAGCATCACTGTATACAGCAATAGTAAAGTGCATTAAACAAAATCTCAGAAGTGCTCCCAGACTTCTACAGTATCAGGTCAAGCTTTATTGGGTCTGGCAGTAGAAAGTAAACAGTTCTAAAAAGGTATCCAGAGGAACTTCGTACAGATGTCAGGTGTTTTTTTTTATTTTTATTCATTTATTTTTTTACATAAAACCAGCAAATAACATTTTTAATTATATTTGTTTTGGAGACATGTCAGAGGTGTCGTTAAGGAGGCAGAGTAAGGAATGTAAGGAATTCAAGTATAACAGACTGCAGTTTACATGGGTTCAGAGGTTAAATGTGATTGGACAATTCCAAAACATGTGTAAAAATGTTCCAGGTGAGGAGTTTTTGCATAGTGTAATTTGGTGGGAGTGTAGTTGACGCTAGATTCCAAAAAAGGAATCTTGTAACATATGCACTTCCTGCTGCCATGGTAACTATACACTTTAGCGTCAGCTACACATAGGGCCTATATGATGGTCATTAAAACCTGCAGTTTGCCTGCAATCTGGGATCTCTTAGGGTGTGGTGTATGCTCTGTGAACGGTTTTAAAATGAATTAGCTCATGAGCTAAATTCCTAGAGGTAAGTTCTCTCAGTTCCCCATTTTAAATAGATTTCACTGACTAAAGCTTCAGACCACTGTATGTTCAGTAAGTTTGCTGTAAACAATAAAGACAGATGATCTGCCAAACATGGGCAGAATCCTCTAGCAGAGGAAAAAATTATGCTGCAGTGGCATCTGGGTTAACGCAAGTGTTGAGAGCCTTGAATTGAAATGACCTGTGGTAAAGTTCAAAGTTGAGTACTGTCAAAACACCAAACAATTTTGGCTGAGGTAGTGTTGACTAATGAATCTCAGGCTCTCTCCCTTTCCAAATAAAGGAGGAGGGAGTTGCAACATAAAAAAGGAAATTGATGCATTGCAGAATGTTTATTTGACCTTATTTTACCCTTATATTTTAGTGTTATAGTATATAATAAACAGAGATAAGACCTTTATTTTTCAACAACAGGAACATCTTCTCACATGTCTCACAAGTGAATGTCTTTGACAATCTCTTATTTGATGTGTTACAGAAATCACACACACACATGCACATGTATATGTAAATACTTTTTGTATGATTTAGCTGTCATTGATTCAATAAAAACTTTTCCAACTCCAACATTGGAAAGACCGATAAGGGGCTTGGATTGAGTGCGGTAAGGTTTACCGTCTTCTAGATTATAACACAAAGATTTGTCAGTTGATTGATAGCAGTCTCATTTCACCTTGTTTTATCATGTTTGTTTTGTTATCATGCAATTAAAAAATGAACTAATAGTTGAATCTCTAACTCATGTTTACCTAGGGTTAAGTGTTGAAAGTAGGAAGGGGGTGTTTATAGTAATTTTGGCCTTCAAAAGTGTTGAACTGAGCTAGCATAGATTATGTAGTTTGAAATGATGCATATTCAAACAACAAGGTCGTGTGTGAGCGTGCGCTGGTTTCCTGTTGTGTAAGAACTGACCTTTTTGACCTAAAAATAGTCTGATTCATTCTTTCTACTGGGCCTACTATGTAGCTATAAAACATTAGACATTAGAAAAACAACATTCTCCAAAACAGCTACAGCTTGCTTCATGTTTGTTATGCCAAAAAGTATGCCAAATCAAGGGGAGTTCATATGATATTGCTCCACAATATGATGTTGCTCCTTAAAGAGTTTATTTAACAATAACTCAAAATCGACATTTATTACATCTACAGCTTGACTTCATTCCTGTATGCAATAATAACAAAAGAAATTGCCAGGCTAAGTTAAAGCTTAAAGCACTGTATAAGAGTCTACTCGTTAAACCAGTGATTAGTAACCGTCAGCATAATATATAGAAAGCCTGCACATTTGCAGTAACACATGCTTATGATAAGTCAGGGTTAAGTGTAGTGATGGATGCAAACCAAAGAAAGGACAGAGCAGCTATACCTCGTGCACCTGTGTGCATCAGCACCACAGCAGAACCCATGTGTGTGTCATGTACGGAACGCCCCTGCCCAAAACACCCTCATTCGGTCACACCATGAAATCCATAATGCACAGCTATCACGATGCTGCCTTACACAGACTCCCCCAGTGGGCATTTCAACTGACTCAAACGCAAGAAATGTCATAGCTTTATGTTTCCTTAAAGGAAAGTATGTTTGACTGATCTGACTACTTACTACACTAATCTCCTAAAGTATTCAGATTTTGAAATGTATTCAGTTGTGAAAAGAGGATCATACTGGAAAATACTGGAACAATTCATTCTGTTTCTTCATGTAGCACTTTCTTTCTGAACAAGAGGAAAGTATGGAAGGCACAAATCCCCAGGGAAGCAGCTTATAAATGAAAACCTCCTCTATGCCTTCTGAAGTTTTACATGGGCTATGATACATCTTTGTCACATTTCAGGAATATGAAATATGCATTCTAATTCTATCAGACAAAACACAAACTGGCTGACAACAGAACAAAGGCACAAAATGACACTCATTACAGTACATTTTGGAGAACTGTTCTAGATGTATGTATTTCCTACCTGCTATTTTTGTTTTAGAACCCTGACAGGTTTAGCCTTACAGCATTACTAAACACTGATCTCTATCCCTTACACATTTTCATGTACACAGCACAGACCACAGCAACAGCAAGTTTGGGCCTCCCCAACACGTTTACTGTGAGATCATGTAAATCTATGAATGGCTATGCTAAATAAAATATCTTAGAAATCAAAAACATTTGATGAACATCATCGTCTGGGATTGATTGTGCATTTGTGACCTGCTCATTATAGATAATTTCTGGTGGTTGGCTATACCTTCACTGAAGGTTCTTTCTGACATTGTAAGCCTCCTTTCAACTGCAGCTCAGCTTATAAGCTATATCCATCAGCAATCATTTCAAAATAGTATCAGCTCTATGTCATTCACAATAAATGGCCGATGTGTCAGGGATGCGGCCTCTACGAGGCATGATTGAGACCCAGGCGCAGGTAAATTACAAAGACGAACGAATTTACTAACAAAAATAACGGAGTACACTTACAACGCTGGCGAGAACACTGAGCAAACATGAGACACCCAACATACGACATTAGACAATGAACCAACAAAGACTGAACAGGGACAGGGGTTTAAATACACAGACAGATTAGGAACAGGACACAGGTGTGACAAGGCGGGGCTAACTGATACAATAATCACAAGACAGAGTGCAGGTGAGGGGTGGACCCGGGGAACTGATTGACACAGGAGGGAAGACAGAATCACATGACCACATCAGGAAGAGAACAGGGAAATACCAGAGAATTTTCAATATGGGGAGAATGTTCACTCTCAGAATCCTTCCGGGTGGTACTGCAACGAGAAGGAGCTCCCGAGCAAGTGATTAATGAATGGGTGACAATGGAGCTGAAAATTCATTTTTCACTTGCTCAATAGCAAAACTAGCGGACAGTCAACAGATTGCAGGCAAAATCCGGTACAATGGAGTTAAAGGAATTATCCGGAGTGAAACAACACGTAGCTCTGTTGATTCACGTTGCTAAGTGCTATCCATAGGTATAAGAACGACAGATTTTCATGCACGGTAGACTGAGTAACGAAACGGCAGCCAGCGCTAACTGATTAGGGCATGTCAGTTTCGTTTTCATATGCCCAATGTGCTTAGCATTAGCGGCCAGTTCGTGAATTCGGTCTACGTTGTACCTACTGCTGTCATTCTGATACCTATAGACACCATTTGACAGCCTCAGTCAACAGAGCTACGGGTTGATTCACTCCGGATAATCCCTTTAATAGAGAGTGGACCGGCTCCCCGTAGATGGGCTCTGGAAATACAGACACACGGCAGGGATGACAGGACCCCATGACCAGAGCCCGTCTACAGGGAGCCGGTCCACTCTCGATTTACTTGCCTGCAATCTGATGAAATTTCGCTAGTTTTGCTGTTGAGCAAGTGAAAAATGAATTGTGGTATATGGAGCTAGGCGGCTAAAACTCGTTGTTGTCACAGTTGACAACTTAATTTCTTAATGTACGTTGTGGTAGTAGCTACCTGAGTATAGATTTCCCCTAGAAATGAAATAAAAAGTCACTAAAACTAAAACACAAATACCCAAAACCCTGACACAATGTTGTGCACAAGAAAAAAAATGATTACCGTTTTTTTTTTGCAACACATCTTTTGGGAGGGGTGGGCAGATAGGCCTATGCCAGCTCTAATCTTTACACTGAAAAATTTGTAGTGTGTTATAATGTGTCAATATACATTTGAACAAAAACGGGTGAAAAATATGAGAGAACACATAAATTGCAGTATGAATAAGGCGTTAAAGTTGACGTGAGCAACTGTACTGATTACTGAATGTGCATTTACACCTTCCTCTTTTTGCAGATTAGGAGATGGGAAAAATACCTTTAGAGACAACAAGCTGAATGTGATTCTATCTGGACTATAGCACTGTATGAAGATCGAGCAGAAGTCCGTAGGAAGGCATGACAACGCTAGTATTTGCATATGCATATAAAATTAATATGCATATATTCAAAGCAGCACAAATAACAATAACAAATACAAAACTGTTGTGCATACACATGTGCTGCATAACAGACTAATCGAAATTTTAAAAAAGTTAAAATAATTTAACAAATCAGTTTATTTTTCTACACTTCATTGCAACAAGAATCATTGATTCTAACTTTGCTTTGCCACAAATGATTCCGTATTTGAAAAAAAGATCACACTTCATTTCAGTACATTTGCACAAGCTGTATGTGTCAAAGTTAAGTGTAAAATCTGACACCTGTTGAAATGATGTAATTCAGGGGTCTTCAACCGGGGGTCCGCGACCCCTAGGGGGTCCGTGGTGGTACTGCAGGGGGTCCGCGAAAATATTTCGTCCGAAGCATTTTTTTTCTCTTCCAAAAAATAAAAATTGTCATAGTTAACATAATGTTCAAAAGAAAATTGCTTCATATTCATTTTTAAATAACACATTGTAGGCCATGAATCAAGCATGTGATCATGTGATCCCTGTGTAACATTTTGCTAACCTATGCCAAAACACATTAGCATTCATAAATGTACAAATACAGGTCACCACTTCAGCCTGAGCCTTATGTGACATTGCCTCGCAAATCCCATCAGTCCTAGAATAGAGAAGCTCCACTCACCAGGTTCAGTGCTCTAACCAGAACCTGGTAGCTGATCAGTTATCTTTAATTCTTCGTCCCACTATAATAAAAAATGTGACCCTTGTGATCTTGTGATCATCGCGATTTAAGAACACTTCCCCTCCGTGCGTTTTAGTTAAATAGCTTCGTATTCAGCAAACTCGTTCTTTTCATTCCGGGAGACAAATTACGTTTGACTCGTCTGTTCAGTGTCGGGACTGATGAACCCTGAACTTTGCGGGGTATTTGTTCTATGTGATGTTTTGCTTTGTTGTTTTTTTATGAGAGTCTGCGGCTTTGAACTTCAAGGCGTTCTGCGCGAATTCATTCATACAACGTTCCGTCACAATAAAACGATAACGATAATCTCATGTTTCCTTCTGAAAGACGAAGTTATATTTACACAAGAGGAAGAGGCTTTCTGTCTGTATCAGTTTGAGCTAATGAAGCTTTGCGTGAATTTAGCTGAATATATCCAGCTAGTTAACCCTTGTGACATTCATTCTGTTATAGGGCGAATTTATGCAACTATGTAAAGAAACGAGATGTTACCCCCATTAATAATGACGCCTATTTAGAATGTGTGCGTGCGTGCGTGCATGTAGGCACTCATAACTGACGGTCCAAATGACGGCAGGATTTGAGGTGGGCCAGGTGTGTAAGATAGCTGTCAAAACGTTTCTTTTCTCAACAAGTAGGCCTAATGCCTGTGAATGGGGCGATGACGTATTTTGACAGTTGAGTAACGTGTGCCAAGTCGCATAATATTGAGAGGCGTATTGAAATTTTGATTTCGTACTTGTAATTTTTTAATTCGTATTTTTTATGCATGACTGAACTCATTTGAGAACTCACAAATGTTTATTTTATGCACAACTAAATACGCACGTGTATCAAATATATGGACACAAAAATTTTGACAGCAATCTTACTCCAGGTGTGGGGGTCCGTGCTCAGTCTCTCTCACAGCCAAGGGGTCCTTGAGCTGAAAAAGGTTGAAGACCCCTGATGTAATTAATGTCTTAACTCTCATAAGTTGTTGCACTGCACTCATGAGCAAAGCAGCATAAAGAATATTTAGACTTGTTTGCAAGCTCTCAGTAGTGTGGTTTCACACTTGTGCATCTCGATAAATACGTAAACATCCTGTTGTTGGGTTGGATATGAAACAAGTGCTGAAAAGCAGTAAATAATATATTGATAGTGATAATATATGTTAACATAATAAGGTAACACTTTATTTTAAGGGTACACCGTTACAGTATATCTACCTAATTAAGTAGAGTGGTATAACCGGTTTAACAATATGTTATAGCAAGTACTCAGGCACGGACCATGTCCACAAACTTATGTGCTTTGGCGCTAGGCCATCATCAGCGTGTGACGTCTCTCAGCTGCACATTCAAAGATTCAAGGAAAGTTTATTGTCACATGAATAAAGTTACTGGTGTGAATAATGCAGTGAAATGATGTGTGTGTCTCATGCCTCTGTGTGCAGTATGTACATAATGGGGAGTCTGTGACAGGACAAAGTGCATTTGGTGCAGTAGGGACTGGTGTGTGTGTGTGTGTGTGTGGGGGGGGGGGGGGGGGGGGGGTTCTAAGGGCTGCACAGAGATGGGGACAGGAAAGGTGTCACGTAGTTAGAAAACTTTGTCGGTGCACGGCAGGCGATGCAGAGCAACTAAGATTAAGATGCTGATATTTACAAGGAGGTGACAGTGGTGTCTTGACAGAAGCTCAGCTGTGGTTACACTTGTGGTCAAGGAAGGCCCCCTCTCACACCTCCATCTCTGCAAAGTCGTTAGCCTACTGCATTTCATCAATGCAGCTTAACTACTGCACAGTGTGGTTTGCCGTGGTGACAGCACGCTATTTTGTTCCATTTGATCATCTATACCATCAAGACCATCTGACCTGTTACTTCTTTGAATGTTTTTGACTGTGGGACATGGATAACAAAGTGTATAAGAAAATGTTTTTTCAAGTTTATTTCTATTAGTCTTTGTAATGAACTCAATTCCTCAATGTCACAGTATCTCAATGTTTCTTCATTTTTCGACAGCTGAGAATGAGCAAAGGGGACAGTGCATAGAGCACCACAAGCTCTCCGCCACGTCCAGACCAGAGCAGTCGTCTAGTGTCTTCCTCTCAGTGTTGCCTCCCCACCACAGAGGAGAAAAGAACACTGGAAAAGGAAAATGTAATTGTGAAAAATGAAAATGAAAGTATGGAGCTTTGCAGGGAAGTCACAGCTCTGTCCCTTTCTGTGCTTGTTGACCAGTCCAGTTTATTGTGTACTTGTAGTATCCACAGTATATTATTTTGTTCCATGGTTACTTTCCGATTGCCCCCTCACTTTAAGCTGATAGCAGAGGTCCTGCACTCCCCCTGCTGGCTCTACAGATTGTTTGGTGAAGTAGAGAAAGAAAGAAAGTCTGAAAGACAGAGAGAAAGAAAGACATGTCTTCTAGCACTAAGATTGCCAATGATTTTTTTTTTATCTTGACTCAGAAAAACAGAGGAAGTGTGTGACTTTGTGTTTATCTCAAGTGCCTTTATCTGTTGCCTAGTTTCCACAGTGCTGCTGCATGAAAGGATGTTAAATCAGCCTTTACCACTAGAGGTCTCCTAATTACCATAAAATGATAAGGTGGAATCATGTCAATGCCAGTGACAGCCATAGCGCCAAATTCTGGATGTTATGCACAAGCTGTGGTTGAGCCATTTTAAAATTTTAAATTATATTTATATTTAAAGGAATGTAAATTCCAGACTCCTTCCCCCCTTGGGACCCTGGTAACCACCTCAAACCATCTAGGCCTACTCAACCTTATGGTTACCAACTTCAACCAATATCCAACTAAGAATCAGTGAGTTATTTTTGGTTATTATACTGTGGTAACAAGATGAGTGAGGATAGTACAGTATGTGTATGATGGTGGTATGATGCTTCCTTGAAACAATAAGGTTTTGGGATAATTAAAGGTATTAACACAAATAGGCAAAAGGCAGGGGTAGTCAAGGAACGTGCCTAGACCCTTGCTCTGAAATCTAACAAAATTCTTCTCAGATGTTCAATTTAAGTGAAAATAAATCGAGGTCTAAGGTAACCGTCACTTATGCGATAGGTTGAACTCTTGCGTAGCCTACCAAAGTATCTGTTAAAAAGAGCCGGGTTCCGATTACTAGTGCATCTAGTTTAAGAAACGTTATATTGCAGTAATATTCGCTTTATTGATTGATAAGATAAAACTTTGGACTCTGTACTCAACTTAATATCTGGTGATAACACGCTGGTTCTAGCACAATAACTGATTGTTGTCAGTTAACAAGTTCACTTCAAACGTGCAAACGTCCATATTCGAACTCGAGCTGACCGTGCCGCTGCAAAGGTCCAGTCGCTAAATCAGGTGGGTTCCATTTCAAAGCTCGGATGGTCGGACTACACTGGAACGCAGAAGTGGCTGTCATTACTGGCAAAACTCAGTGGTACATAAAGCACAAAAAACTATTTAGTTTTATTATTTATTTATATATGAGTAGGCTATGTAAGATGAAATCATGTATTGTTATTGTTAAAAAATTTTTTGTCTTTCTACCATTCGATTGTAACATGCCATGAAGGACAAATTACTTTTTGAAAAATCATATGACGTTGAAATAGCAAAATCATCAAGGTGAGATTTGACGCATTTGGATGTTTGATGGATTTATTTTCTGTTTAGAGAAGAATCTTATCCATGCGGTTTTATCGAGTTGCAAATGCTAAGATTGAATCAGACATTATGTCCAGATTCTAGCATAAATATAATGGATGACGCCGTGCATGGAGCATCATGCATTTCAGTGAAAGAATGGTACAGCCTGAGGCCATGTGTGCGTAAAAGGCGCGCGCATTATCCATCCGTGGCGAGCCATCCATGCACTTGAGATCGCATATGCACGCTTGCTCTCCATGAGAAAAGACCAACGGCGTTTTTTTAAATTAGGGAATAGATGCGTAGTGGTGTTTAAGTAATTATTACCCTCGTTAGTGTAAGAAATTCGCTGGACAAGTATTATCCAACGCAAGGGCTCGCCAAAGTGCGCGAAGTAGCCTACACTCACAGTTTCAACGGAAACTTTGAGTAGGCTATATAATCAAACAAAATGAAGAAAACTACTTCCCATTTTGGTATGTATTTTGAATCGTTCGTATTCTTTCTGGGATTTGTAACGTTATTGTCAAATTCACTGTAGTCCAGGTTAAGTTGAATGACAAGTAAACATTTTAGTTGTTTACTTCCCAGATATCAATCATCCGGATGAAGCCCTCATACGTTGTCTGTCTTGAGTCATATCCACACCAAATGGGGGCTTCAGCTTTTTAAACACCAATATGTGTCTTATTCGTGGTGTTTGTTGTTGGCCCAGATCAGTTTTCGAGTACTTAAACGTAGTTGGTTTAGTTAAAGCCGGAGCATCACTGGCCCGTAATCTGTTTTGCTTATCTGACCCTCTTTTGGGCCGCTGTGCGTTCGGACCCTTAATCAGATCTAAATTGCAGATCTGTGTCAAATGCATGTTGCATTTGGTCTAGATCCATGTCAGGGTATCTTTGCTATCAGGGTTGGTTAAGGTTTATCATACCACCTGCAGAGATGGAAAAGGTACAGTTCCTTTTATAATTATTCATAATGTGATGAATGATTGTAATGGTACTGCTGGCAACAGGGATTAGCTGTAAGACCTGTTCAAGAATTCTTTTCTCACTCTCAGACACTCTTTTTGGAAAAGCGTTCTTTTCATCAGATTTGTTAGTTTGTCAGATGTTTATCACATAGCACTCTATGTAGTATAATGTCACTGACCCTCTTCCCATCTGATGGTGGAGCTTGGAATACATGCCCTCTATCCCTACCTGGCACATTCTGATGAATAATTTTCATGACTGCAGTCTGCATGCATTTTTTCCTTTCCTTGTTATTTCTGTTAAATATTGCAAGTCAGTCCTATTCAGAAAATGTTCTGAAATCCATAAATTACCAAAGGGCCAAAACCACAAATTGCATTAATTCAGTATGTCCTGACTAGTTGCCTCATTTTACGGAATCTTATTTTAATATCTGAATCTTTTTTGGGAAATACAGGCTTAGTCAAATTAAGGTCAACTCATTCACACACAAGAACAGACGTACAGTGGGCACCTCTCCAGTAACTGTACAATGTAGTCTTTTCCAGACCTACTTAGACTGTGGCTCAGTAATGTCTGTGATAGGGTGCGGGGTCACAAAGGTCCATCACTTTTAATTAGAATTGGGAGGCTTCGTGCAAAGAAGCATGTGAAAGCATGCAATCCACTGTAAAATGCATATTAGGGATTCCCACAGCACTGTGTAGTTAGTGTGACCGCCTTGAAATCAAACCATCCTGCCTTGGACTTTGTTCCCTGAAAAAAATCTTCTGCATTTTCACATGCATAGACGGTAAAATAATTCTACATCATGCGCAGGCCGAAGCGCGTCATCTGTTGGTTAAATATGTTAATGGAGTCCTGTGGACTTTAAATGGAGTCAACAGCGTGTGATATTCTGTGTACGGAAACTAAGTCCACTCATTATGCCATCAGTCCTAGAGCAGCCACTACATGTAGCACTACTCGCACTAGCATTACTAGCACTAGCAGTTAGCACTAGAGCAGACACCAGCATTGTGCACTAGAGCTGCACTAGCATTAGCACTAGAGCAGAGACTAGCATTGTGCACTAGAGCTGCACTAGCATTAGCACTAGAGCAGAGACTAGCATTAGCACTAGAGCACACATTAGCATTGTGCATGCTGAGCTGCACTAGCATTAGCACTAGAGCAGACACTAGCATTGTGCATGCCAGGGGGTCAGGATTTGTGAGGTTAGCTTCAGCCAATTAGCAAGCCACTTCCTCGTCGAATCGGGTACCATTTTCCAAATGCTGATTGGTGGGTGACCAAAACTCGGCTCATGCACGAGTTTAGTGTTTGGCACAAGCTCCATCGCGTGTGCATGTTGATAATAATTTATTCATAGTAGACGCCTATCAAGAGACGCCCATTGGATTCAGACCCACAAGTTCAAGACGAACAGTACGTTAAAAACAAACCACACATAATATGCGCTCTCACCATGAATGTTCAAGTAGAAACTTTGCAAACGGCACCAGTGTAGTACTAGAGCAGCCACTAGCACTATTGCCACTTGAAGGTACAATATGTAGCATTTTTAGCTGTTCATAATCTATGTCTATGTTACCCCTTCACAAATATGTGCTTTTTCATGAATATTTACCACCAATTTCAAATATTCTAAATGGTCGATTTACATAAGCATGAATGGGTGGTGTCCCTACATAGTCTTTTGCCATCCTGAAATACATTAGCAGATAAGGGACATAATACACCAGCTTTGGCTTTGCCATAAATGTTTTTCGCTGTCATGAAACTCAGGTAATGCTTTGTGCCAGTCGCCCAGCAAGTTTTGGTAAAGAAAACAAGGCACAAAATCCGAATTTCAGGAAAATGTGTCTCCTTCTTCTCCCAAAAAAGAAAAAGGATATTGAAAAGAGCAAGACCAGTGACATAGAAAAAAAGAGAACATCGGAGCTGCTAATTCCCTAACGTTAGATGTGAATGGCATGAATCATGAATGCATGCAAGGTGAAGGAACAAAATTGAAAGAGATTCTGAGTTTGCTTGCTTCCTTCTGGACAGGTAGATTATGTCTGAATTCAAAATGTTTCATTGCACGATCATCTAGTGGGTGTATGCTTTCCATCGTGTAACGTTAATTGAAACAATTTGCTCTTGTGGCAAATGACTAGGCTATTGTATGGCTGAAGCTAACGTTTGTTCAGTAAGGCTCCCCAATGTTTGGGATGTTATAATGTTGACTGGGTAGATTAGACATCTTCTGCTTTTAGTTTACTCAGCAGATGCTTTGTATTGTTTCCACCTGCATGACCGAGGAGATCAGACAGTTTGATATTATTTTAAAATTCTTTTTTTGCTGTAAACTTCGGAGTTGGCAAAGAGGCAACCGCAGGTAAATGCACATGTTCTCCTTCATCCGTGTTCTAAACAGAGGCTTTACAAAAACAGGCTGCTGAAAAGCAGCATTTCTGTTGAACTCAACCATGTGCCCTGTTCAGAGGGACAGCTGACAGTTTGTGTGCGTGTGTGTGGAAACAGGGAGAAGAGAGAGATTTCTGTGTTACCTTATGGAATATAGTTATTATGCCCCACTTGTTTTAAGAGAGAAAGTCTGAATAAAAGTCGGCTTTATTACCTCTGAACAATGACTCAGTCATTCCCTCAGACTCGCTCACACCACACAACTGTTCATAAGCTTATCTGCAGAGACAGTGCAAGATAGAATGCCCTATTAAGAGCAAGGCAACAGAATAGTTTAAGCTTTAGCTTAGCAACCACATTCTGAGTTGAAGAGAGGGAGCAAAATGTTTAAAGGAAGTGATTCAAAGCTTTTGAGTTTTAAATTAATCTCTGGGTGCGTACACTCTCCATCTGGAAGATGAGCTGTCTGAATCGAGCGAGCTGAGTCTTCTGATCCTAACTGGCAGTGTATGACATCATTTGCCACTGTGTCAGAGTTCATCTATAAATAAACCAAATGCAGCATATGGTTAAAGGGTGATGCTACATATCTCCAACCAGGCGAACAGACTGCATGAAAATAGGCATGCCATTAATTATCATATTAAAGAGAAATCATTACCTGTAAACACCAATTTTTTTTTACTCTTTCATGTCTGGGTACTTTGACCCAGTGGATTTCTTATGAATGACACTTTGAGTTTGTCACAAGGAGCACAGCTTAATGTTGACTTTCAGATCTAATCTTTTCCCCTCTATATTTCATTCGAAGCATTTATAGTCTTAGTAAAGCATAATAGATGCCAATATCCTATTAGTGTTTATATAGATCCCAGGGTCTGTTGCCATGTATAGCATAGTTTGTTTTACATATGGTGAGCTCACAGTCACCTCAAGCACTGCCAGTGTGTGTGTGTGTGTGTGTGTGTGAGAGAGAGGCTGTGTGAGGCTGTGGCCAATCCCCAGAGGCGCAGGGGTTACCACAATATTCCTTAGTCTGGAACTGGAAACTGGTGTTTGCAGCCTCCCTGGCCTGATTTAGACATCAGCAAGCCTGGGCACGCTGATTAAAGCGACTCCTGGACCACAGCGATTTCCTCTGCCTGGCCCCATGTGTCAGAGCCACAAAGCGAATGAACGGAAGGAAGAAACATTCTGGAAGGAGCAGAAGGCACTGTGGAAGAATAGGCCTCACCAATCTCTTGGTCTCAGCTCTGTCTCTGCCTTCTTGGAGGATTTGTTCACACCTTGAGGATTGTAAGACGTATTAAAACTGATATCTCTTAAATTATATATGTAAAAGTGAATACATTATGAAGGTTCAATAGATTAGTCTCAGTGGCTTCCTAAAATGTGTTAGGAAGCTTCCTCAAAAGTGACTCATTTTTAGATGCCCATCAGTCCTAGAGTCTGAGAGAGAGAGAGCGAGAGATGCTATAATGCTATAGCCTGGTCCAGCCCATACTTCCTGTGGCGCTACATTCGATTTCATGAGCAAAGTCAGTCTGGCCAAGCTGCTGTTATAAAGCTGCCGTTATAGAGCATTTCTGTTTTCCAAAAAAAGTGGGAACCAACGATAAATGAGCTTACGCATACGTCATAGGAATAAGTGGTCTGATTGGTTGTAGATTCGTCAAGTAGTATACAGAGGCATCTGATGGACGCAGGTTAAGCCCGTCTGCCAGAAGTCGGGTAATACGGTAGCTTGGCCAGACTAAGCTCCTATGAACTTTATAGTCGCGGAAGCCAGGCTAATAACGCTATATAGATATCCTAAATCTGATACTGTCTACTGGATATCTAATTGGTTTCACCAGTGTTTCCCCTACCATGTATTCAGCAGCGCCACGTCTGGAAAATTAGCGCCACTGCAACGCGAGTCATATCACGATGACATTCGCTTCCGATTTCTACACAAAAAATATCCAGAGAAGGCACCTGCACCGTACCCCGGCGACTCGGGTTCGATTCCTGCTCCGTGGTCCTTTCCGGATCCTGTCCCTGCCCTTCACTTCCTGTCTCTCTCTCTCTTGCTGCAGTACCACCCAGAAGTATTTTTAGAGTCGCGCGGTTCTCTAGACATTCCCCTGACTTTGTTCGGCTAACTAACTTCACGAAGACTAGCCTCAATCAACGTTCGACAATAAATGATTAAAAGATAGACTTATGTAATAGAGCAAACTGAACTGTGCCACATCAGGTGTAGGCTGTAGTCTAACGTTATTCAGATAGATAATACATTAGACCTATATTACGTTTAAGGCATTAGATGGGCTAGATTCTTTTCACTTAGCAGAAAGGTCAGCCACGTTAATATTATGGAGGGAGTTTTGTAGTTGAATGAGGTTAGGATAGCTACGTTAGGGGGTGTTCACACTGGCGTTTTTTTTCTCAACCTTGGGTGGCTGTTTCACAGTATATTCCTATGATACAGAGGGGTTTTGAAAAAAACTACGTGGGCACTTTTTAAAACGCTGCCGCCAGCGTTTTTTCCCCGAACCCCGGGTGGTTTTTCAAGTTAGAATAATTTTGTTGATGTAGCTAAGCTGTTGCTGTGATACGCCTAAATTGACATAGAACTCGCGATGGGTAGATAACCTAGGCCTATACAACAATTAACTTCATCCACCTTCGTTTCACGACGACACCCAGCCACTGACCTGTATTCAGTGCAGTGGCAGTGCAGCGGCAGCATAGCCAGCCCATATCAGATAACGCAACACAAGCTTTAAAAGATCTCTGTTTAGGTTGACAACAAGTGCTCAGAGATTGGCTGTTCCCTTTGCCATTAAGACAACATTTTCAATAAATTGCAAATCTGTCACTGGGTTTAAACTTTTGCCGTTTAATTTTTCCCCAATTAATTTCTACCAATAATGTAAAAGAAAGCTTAAAATTAACACAAAAGACAAACATGAGTAATCCTGTCTAAAATTATAAAATCAAGGTTTCTGCTTCTGACCAGTTCAAGGTACGTGCTGCAATATTCAATCTGTTGATGGTATGTCATATTTGTCTCAAAATGTCTATTTCTATCGGCTTGCCTCTGTTACGTAACAGCACCACTGCTGGAAAAATTTCTAGGGGAAACACTGGTTTCACTGTAGCAAATTTTCTGATGGCATTTTCTCACTAGTGACTGCACTAGTATTGACCCCAGCCACTGGTGTTGTTTCACCAAGGTGAGCTGGTGGAGGTGAAACCTGGTGCTGTAGCTTGAAGTCACTTCAGGTGGTGGGTGGGGGGGTTGGCGGCTCTGGCCTCGAGGATATCCCATTCGCCTGACTCGACTGCCAACTTCCTCCAGACTCTAATGAGTGCCTTATGGTGAGGAAATCTCTGTTTTGCAGAAGAGGAGTACAAGCTGCAGTCGAAGCACTTTTTTTCTTCGAAATATCCAAATTTTATGGATGAAAATTCCCTTCTGACCTAAAATTACAGTCTGCTCAGAATACTGTAGGGCTCTTTCCAGTTTGTTTGTTGAAGTAGTTTGGCTCTGCTCTGACGCTGTGATATATGCTCTCGGTCTCCTGTTTTACAGGAGTATTACACCACTGACTACAAACAAGAGCAAAAGCACTTTAAAAGAAAAACATGAGTCCAGAATTAAAGTGAGTCCAGTGTGCGGTGCCATTTCTTAAGCTGTGTAACATAGGCAAATAGCACTCACCCAAACATCTTATGTGGAAACCCACAATTTGAGGCTTAGATATAATACCCTTGGATTAAATCCAGGCCTCGTATTTTTTTTGCATAGTGGAACACGGCACTTCAAGTCAGTGCGTCGTGGGGTTGATTGCGGTGCTTCTCCCACGGGCTGAAAATGCCAGGACAGCGAACAGGAGGGCAAGAAGAGTGACTGACCACCTTTGGTTCACCCAGACCCCACTTCTAGACGGGTTCAGGGGTATGCAGGGGATGCTAGAGGCCCTGCCGTGCTACATTTGGTTGCCATCAGTGGAAGATTCTGGAACATTTGGCCGCCGTCAGTGTGAGAGAGATCCATCGGTTTGATTCAATCTCGAGCCAATCAGTGTATGGGGCAGGGTCAGTGAGGAGTGTGTGTGTGTATATATGTGTGTGTGTATGTGTGTGGCTGAAGGAGAGTTTGTGATGGTGAGTAGTTGAGGAGTCTGTATATTAGCTCCCGAACTTGTGATCTCATTCTCTCTCTCTCTCTCTCTTCTTCCTGTGCTACTTTTTTACTCTCTCTTTTCTGTCTTCCCCTCTTTTTGCCACTCACCTCACACCAGCCACGCTTCTGTATTGGTGTATGTATTTTTGTGATGTTTGTGAGTGTGTCTGCATCCTTCTGTGTGCCTTTGTATGAGTGTGTGTGTGTGTGTGTGTGTGTGTGTTGCATGTGCGTCAGCTTCCAGGAGCCCCAGGGGTATGTTCTCTCACAGATGTGAGCCTCCCATATCCAGGACACAGGTCACCTCCCTCTTTTTCTTTCTCTCTCTCTCTCTCTCTCTCTCTCTATCTCTCTCTCTCTCTCTCTCTCTCAACACTCTTCTCATGCTTTTGTTCCCCCCTCTCCCCCTCTATGACCCTCTTATCTTTTCACTATCTCTCCTCTTATTCCTCCTCTTCTCTTTTATCTTCTTTCCGGACTGTTCCATGTGCTTGGCTGGCCATGGCTGCCCATCAGGCATCCCTTTAGTGCTGGTTGGTCCGCTGCACGGCTGCTTGAGCATTATGTAAGTGAATCTGCATGTTTGAGTCATGCGTTTTTTGTTCATAGGTCATGTTCCAAAGACACGGCCTCCATTAATACAAACCTCTGAGGGCTTTATTTGTCTCAGTGTGTGTGTGTGTGTGTGTGTGTGTGTGTTTGTGTGTTATACACATGGATGCACTGACACACGTGTCCGCCTGTGTCTCTTCTCTTGCCCATCTGTTCTAGTGCCTAACATCAAACAACCATAGTGTTTGTGTGTGTGTGCGTTTGTGCGGGCACACACCCGCCTTTGTGTTCCTGTGACTACGATCTGTGTGTGTCTTTGACTACAAGCTTTACTGTGTGTGTGTGTGTGTGTGTGTTTGTGTACACCTGTGTGTGCCTATTTGTCTGACTATGTTCACTGCATGTGTGTGTCTGTGTGTATGTGTGCACACGCACATTCAAGTATACTGTATGTTCATATGTACTAAAGTGTGTAGGTGTTTGGTGTGTGTGTTTGAAAGGCACTGTGTGTCTCTGTGTGTTCACTATATGCCTGTGCATATGTGTTCTTGAGTCGTGCATGGATGCGTGTTTACAAGATGTATGCTCATGCGAGAGGAATCTGCCTGGCTGGCTCAAGGGCTGAGAAAGGGCTTGGGGGGATGTTGTAGTGCTGGGACATGATTACTGTGTGCTAGGGAAAGCAGGTTGGCCTGAAAGTGCCAAAATGTTAGGTGCTATAGATTTTGTGTAGACTAGCCAGTTTTCATGAGCAATCAGAATTCAGGTTTATTACTTTTCAACAGCATGTGTCAAGGGAGAAGTACATGGCTCCACCGGTACTCCAACTCAACATTGGAAATTAACATTAATACTTTAATACAGAAACATCAAAGAGAAACAGGAACTGGGGCCATGTGGTTTAAGGCACACAGTTAAACAGCATTCAACTCCTCTGTGTTTTCCAGCTGTGGACTCCAAGAAGCAGCAGAAGATGATTTAGTCAGAAACGGTTTCTGCTCCTCCATCTGAAACCCATTCGCTGCGTATTCCTCGTCTGTCTCACCTTGTCGGTCTCAAATGTCCTCAAATGAGACAGTTGGACTGATGATTCCTCTAATTGCTGACTGCGGAACTGTTAATAGATGTGACCCTCCTGATTGACTAGGGGTCACATTGGAGCTAGCCTGCAAGTGAAACCTTCTCATTCATGACATTCCACGGCAGAATTGATGACATCTGCCTTTTTCCTTTTGCTGCCTGTGTATTTACACTAATAAGTCTCCATCCTCAGCAAGAGTTCATTCCATGTGGTTTAAAAGACCTCCTGTCCAGAAACATTCGCCGTGTGTGGACCACGGGTTATATGAAGGCATGTGGGGGCTACACCTATCATTAAGAGAAACATGTCATCTGTGTGTTGCTGGCTATAACCACGAAGGTGCACCAGATGTACATATTTAGAGCATAAATAGACACAGACACTATTTTAGTCACATCTGGCTAACAGCCATTTGAAAATAGTACTTTAACCCCCTTTCCTTTATTTCTACTGGCTACCTAAACACTGACCCCCCCCCCTGCATAATGTGCATTTCACACTCAATTTCTCTCCCTCTCTCAAACACACTAGCTCAGTATCTCTCATTTTCCTCCCCCCTCTCTCATGCTCAATGTTGTGCCATGTCGTGTGTGTCTGTCTGATATTTGGGAAGGCCCTGCTCTTGGGCCTTCATGAGAGAGGGAGAGAGTGAGGGTGGCCGGGCAGGGGGGGGCGGGTCAAACACACAGAGGCGCGGGGGGGGGGGGGGGGGGGGAGACTAACTCTTAATGGGAATGAAGTAGAAGAGCAGCCCTGCAGTCCCTGGACTCTTTGCCATTGAGCCTTGACTTAAGGCATCTAGAGCATGGTTGCATTATATCAGCCATAAGGTTTTGAACACACTGAAAAATATTGATGATTTCAAGCTGGTATCAGGGAATAACAGGCATTTCCCACATTTGTTTTGCCTGCCTTGCACACTAACAGATTAATTCTATTAATAAGTAAGTAAAGTGTAAAGTGCTTGTAAGAGTAGCAGGAGTAGCAGCATATAATCCATTTACCATTTGCATATTATGAAGTGGGTCAGAGAAAGAGATAAAGCACTGTGTAGCACACACACACACACACACACACACAGAGAGAGAGAGAGAGAGAGTTGTTGAATACTATGCCTTAAATAAAGCCCTGGTAAGGAAAGGAAGTAGGAGTTTCCCCTCTATGGCGTTAATGCACTGTAAGGAAAGAGGAGGTGTTTAGGCCAGAGGCTGCTCCACTGTAATTTCCTGCATAATCATATTGACATGTTTTCCCCATGTCTGGCTACAGGGGTGGTTAGGAGAATCTGAACGCATCAGCCCGGTGATTTAATTAACACACATGGGCAGACCCTGAAGGCTAAGGTGTGTGTGTGTGTGTGTGTGTGTGTGTGTGTGGGTGGGGGGGGGGGGGGGGGGGGGG
>JAGFZM010001975.1:38355-49632 GCA_017657215.1 Limnothrissa miodon | reverse complement strand
GTCATGCAGGGTGCTTTGACATATCCTGCATCAGTCATCATAACACTTCACTGATTCCTGTTGAAGTTCAACACTAAGGCCTTTGATACACCAGGGTCTACGGTGGGAACAGCATGTGTGCCTGTTCCTACTTTTGCATGGAAAATAAGCCAAACGTTCACAGGGCAGTTGATATCATTTGTGAAGTGGTTTGGGCATATATTTATGATCTGTAACATTTTTTCATGAGGTCAGATGAATTAAACTTTTTTGTAAATAAAAAGCCAGATGAAATGTTTGCCAGTCAGCCTAAATGCAAACCAAAGCAGTTTGCTGTATTTCACATGCAATCAAACGTTTTTATAGTCACTGTAAAAGTCCCAGTGGCTTGAGGGACACAAAGCTGAGGCAACATGAGTTGTGGTAGCAACAGACAACAGACAAAATCAGGCTCAGTAACAGGCTGTCTTGCACCAAAGCAGCGTGTGGGTGTCAATAATGTTTTGATGCACTATGCACTGAGAATCCAGGCAACACGGGGGCAATGAGAAATCTGCAAGCAATTGATGCAATTTTATAAGCCTTCATAAACATCCACTTTTGCCAGTGCCAGTAACGAAGGGAAAACATGAGAGAGGGCTTCTCAGAAGTTCCATTCAATTTCAGACATCAGTTTTTCAGCTTTACTTACTTGCTGTGTGTGTGTGTGTGTGTGTGTGTGTGTGTGTGTGGGGGGGGGTTATAACACCTTTGAAATGGGCACTGGATAAAGGTCATTTGCTCAGGCTTGTAAAATTATCATTTGGCAAAGGACTACACTGTTGCATGATTACTGCTGCTTCAAATTTAAAGAAAGATATAACACACACACACTCTCTCTCTCTCTCTCTCTCTCTCTCTCTCTCTCTGTCTCTCTCTCTCACACACACACACACACACACACACACACACACACACACACATTCATTCATTCATTCATTCATTCATTCATTCATGCAATTCCCGTCTCACTCATCTTTAATGTTGACCCACTGACCTTGTGTGGAGGCCATGTTTACTGTAGATGTCTGGTTTGTCTACTGCACATTAGTGTCTCGGAGCTGCTCGGAATATAGGCCACTGAATGAGGACCGCATGTACTGCTCAGAAAATAGGCCACCGAATTAGGTCCGCCCCTTTCTCCAGGCGATGGCGGCCCTTGTCAGAGTCTTATAATGCCATGCCAGGGCATATAGGCATGAGCTGGCACTATCCGGCACATGCAGACCCCCCAACCCCCGCTGTCACAACTCGCCCTGGACACCCCCTCTACTGTCAACAGGATGTGATGTCAGTTGGCAGGGGTCCGGATCTGCCCATCGTTTCCCTTCACCGGGAAGCTGTGAAATCCCCCCCCAGCCCCACAACGTGCCGCTCTCATTCACTGGCACAGCGGGGTGGTTCTCGTGGAAGACAGCAAGTAGAGTCAGAAGGGCTGCACAGTAAGTCTGTATTCTTAGACTGCATTTCAGACTCTTTTGTGGTTCTGCTTTTGATACTGGAAAGGTTGTTTGTGTGCTGGATGAAATCACCTATCCAGCTGATGACACAGAGATGATAATGTTTGGTGTTTGAAATAGACCAGATCAGAATCAGGTTTTAGTGCAAGTATACTTGCATATACAAGGAATTTGCCTTTGGTAGGTGTTAGCTCTCTAGACACAAGGACACCCATTAGTGTACAATCAGTGTACACACAGATAGAGGTTTCTGTGCCATCTCCTGGGTTTTAGACTCATAAGTGCTTGTGAAGTTGGTACAGTAATGTTTCCATTTTTTTTCCTCTCGGCTTTAATGGAGAATTTAAGGTTTCGCATGAATTGTTTTAGTGGAGCTCAGTCTCTTGATTGTGTGATGTTAATTAACATGCCTGTGGTTTTGTCTAGTCGCACATGTGATGAAGAAATCTCTTTGCTTTTTGTCCCATTCTCATAAGTGTGACCCTCTGCTTTTGTTCCATATGGCAGACTATCTCTCTAACCAACTGTGGAACGCCAGACTATGGAGAAATAGTCATTTAAATATGATTCATTTATGAGGATGCCGCTTCCTGTTGTATATGTCTTCTGGTGACTGAAGATTAACATAAAATAACAAAAAAAGCAAGTGTGGACAGTTTAGTTAACAGTTTGTGTCTCTCCTGCAGCTCTGAAGCGGTCGTTTGAGGTGGAGGATGTAGATGCCACTTCCCCCACCACACGACGCAACGCCAACTCGCACCAACGCTCAGGCATCTCATCCGGGAGTCAAAGCTACTACGACCTAGGCTCCCGCACCAACCACTCCAACAACCCCAGGCAACAGGACCCCCAGCAGCGGCCCAAGGCCCGCACCCCGGAGCCTGTGTCGCGTCGCTCTGAGCTCTGCATCGACATCTCGTCCAACCACAAGTCAGTGGAGAACTCCCCAAGTCAGGGCATCTCGCGCTTCGCCCTGAAGCGCCCCGAGGTCCTGGGTCACAGCAAGACGCCAGAGCTGATGCAGAAGCACACGGTGACCTTCAGCAAGCCCCTGGAGACGACCCCCACCTCGGCCCCACGCGCCAGCGCCCCCCACGCCAGCTCCAAGCTCCCAGAGACCACCTTCAGGAGGACGGAGCCACCCAGCCCGGGAGAGGTGGCTGGCTCGCGTCGACCGGAGATCAGTGTCACCAAAGCACCCGACACCAAGGCCCAGGAGAACCACCACCACCACCCGCAGCACCACCACCACCAGACCATCAGCACGCGCTGCGCCTCACCCAACCACACCGGACGCAAGTCTCCACAGGACGGCCACAGTAGGTCACAGTCTCCCCCACCCCCACACCTATTTCACCTGCCCTCTCCCTACCAGGATTGTGCACACAGTGTTCTAGAATCCTCTCTTCTCTTCTGCTCTCTCTCTCTCAGCTTAGCTATACACCGTAGATTATGAACTTTTTGTGTATATATATCTGCTGATAAGAAGGATGGTTTAAAGATGTTTTGATTATTGGTAAGGAGACCACACTCCACCAGTGCCTCTGGTTGTTTTTAATCAAGCTCCTGCTTTGGCCTTCAACCACCAGGCTAGCATCACAGGGGAATGCCTGTGCTGTTTCAGGGCCAGAGAGAGCTCTGATGGCTATAGCTGAATGTGCTTTTCTGTGATTGTGAAGGTTAACCCCAGAATCTTGGCTGGTGGGGAGGCTGCAAGAAGTTTGGAGCACAGCTTTGGAATGAGCTTTAGAATGGGCTAACCACTGAGAGAGAAAGAGTGGAAAAAACAAATGACGCATCAAAGACTAGATGGGTGTCTATTGGCGGATGGGAATGGGGGTGTTGGGGTGGTTAGAAGGGCCTTTTAGGATGGTCTGGGAAGAGTGGGATGTAATCTTTACTTCCAACTGTGTACAGTGTGTGCACTGGATCGTAAATACTCTGCACTCTGATGAAAGCCTATGGTGGTAAAGACACATCCACTCGCAGGTCTTGGACAGCTAAACATGAGGTTCAGAAGGGTGACTGCTGGGTTCCTGTTAATGGTGTTTTCTTTGCAGCCAAAGAGGAACAGTTTTGAGTATCAAACAAATGGATCTTGTGGGTAAAAGCCGATGAATCTAAATAACACAGCTTCATTTATTCCCAACTATGGTATGGTAATGTAATGGATAGGTAATGACATAGTTTTTGTTGACATGCAGGCATACAGTTTGTGTGCAGGAAACAACATACAATTTGTGTGCAGGTTCAGATTGTTTTTTAATTATTGATAGCTTGACATAGAGATAAAATGGGTCGGGTGTTCAAATATATTTAATATTTAATATCAAATATAAGTTACAGTAGGTGGTAGGTAAGTATTTTTAAAACTTTACTTTTAATTTTACTTTTAATAGGCAGCCAGTATAAGCAAAATCACAAGGGAAATGATCTATTTTTTATACAGGTACAATCAGAGAGCAGATCATGACAATAATGAAATATCAATTTACACAGTCTAATTTCAGTCATTTTAGCGTTATGAAGTTAGGTCAGTTAGTGTAGGATGTTGAGGCATGATTGTTAGTTTTAGTAGTCTTTGTAGTCATTGTTCTCCATAGTTCAAGGTCAAAATTGTGTAGATTAAATTATGTCAGAATCTGATGTGATCATGAGCCAATGAGAAGCAGTTGCCAGGCTGTCATTTTCTGTATAAATATAAACACAACCAAAATAATTCTCTTTTGAATTTAAACTGCTAGTGAAGACAGGAGGTCTGCGAATTCTGATAAGAATCGTGTAGGGGACTGGAGAACTAGATCATTTAAAACTTAATGTGGGTTTAGTACATGTTTTGTCTGGGGGAGTAAGGGAAAGAATAATAGCATGAACAGATTTAAACTTGGACTTACATTTTAAGTTAGGGATTGTGTCTACTTCATCTTCACTGTTATAGTAGTCCGTCGCAATTAATACTTCTTGACGTATGTCTGGGGGGGGGGTACTTATTTTGGCTGGGTTTCTGTGGGACAAAGTATGACAATTTGATTGCCAGTACTTTTTTCTGTCAGTCTATGTGGCTCTGATCAGCATCTAGTTAGTATAGTGTCATAAGGAGCTCTCTCATGGACAAAACTGCACTAATGTTTCAACACAATACAGTAACACTGCTCCCACCCAGACATGACGGCATGGCTGCAGACATCTCCTCTGCCTGTGTGTGAGTGTGTTGACTAGTGTCTTTAAGAAGCATCAATCATCTCAATGCTAACTATATTGGGCAAGATTTTCCTTCACTTACTTCAGAGGCAACCAGAGGCACCAGACTGATCATTAGCTTTTATCCTGCGTGTGCTGTGTTGTGTGTGTGTGTGTGTGTGTGTGTTTGGGATTATGTATCTGTGTGTGTGTGTGTGTGTGTGTGTGTGTGGGTCTGATTATGAGCCCCAGGGAGTCTGGGGAAAGGGAAAGAGGCACAGCTGATTAAAGTGCTCCGATGCTGAGGCTGTCAGTGCCTGTCTGCCTCATGTCGGTGTGTGTGTGTGTGTGTGTGTGTGACGGGGCAACGCAAGCCCATGGGATCGATTAGCGCATTAGATCTTCAAACGCACCCTAGGACTGCACGCAAATACACACTAAACCATGCTACAGAAAATACGCAAACACACACGCATTCTCTCTCCGTCTATCTACCGGGTACTTCTTTCTTCCTCTCTCAGTATTTACACACACACACACACACACACACACAAACACACACATTTTCTCTCACTTCTCACACTAACAGAGAGAGAGAAAGCGATAGGGGGTGAGAGAGAGAAAGCAGACTGATTGCTTCACTTCCCTAATTCCATCCAGACAGACGAGCGAGGAGCCCTGATCATGTGACCACACTCAGGAGTTCTCGTGGCGGAGTTCTGCTCAGGACTAGAACTAGAACAAGACTTTGTTTGGTTGCTCAACACAATTTCAGTTGGCATCACTTTAAACAGCAAACACCTAGTGCTGCTGTATGTCATTGTGTGAGCATTACTTTATAGAGCAGTGTCTTTGTCTTGTACCAAGTAAATGCTTGTAGTTCTGGACCATGATATTTGATCTCTATGTGAACTCTAGGTTCTGTATGAACTATGTTCTATGTGAACTGTTCTGTATGTTCAGCTGGAGTGTCTCGTAAGCAAAGCTGGACGTTCCTTCCTTGAGTAAATGCTCACTTCCCTCCCTGCCTGGGTTCCCACTGTGAAACCTTGCCTCCTTCCTCTCTGGTGGGAATGGGAGTAGGGGGCTGCAGGCCACTCATTATCCCAGGGAGAGAGCTCTTATTAAGGCCACTCTTCCCTCAAATCAAGGGTGACCTGCCTGGAGGGTTCCCAGTCTACCCAGCCAGATCAGCTTGGAACTGCGCTGATACCATCAGGCAACTAGCCACATCAGCAACTCATTACCACATTTAATTATCTCGCCTCATTGACTTTTATTGCAACAAATATTGTGCTTTAGATCTTATCAAAATACAGGGTAAAGATTTCTTATAATTTTGGAGAGTATGGTTATAAGTGTTTGGGAGACACTATCTTATTGTGGGAGTTCTATCAAAAATGTTTCATTTTTGACAGGGTTTGTGTAAGAGCACAGAGCTTCTTTCTGCTCAGCTGTTAGGATACAGTTAACTTGTTAGATAAGCCATTTCCTCTCCATTAATTTCTTCCAACAGGAAATGACCTTACAGCCGCGCACACACACGCTTCCCCCGCTTCCGCTCTTCCTTCCGTCTATCGTCCGAGCGAACACCCCCCCCCCCCCCCCCCCAAATGTTGCGGATCTGTCCACTGACGCCGACTCCCCTACTGGAAACACACACACGTCACCCCAGCAGTGTTTCCAACAGCCTCCACATCCTTAGTGCCAGCTGTGACACACCAAACACACACACACATACACACACAGGACACTGATCACTCAAAAGAACCTCAAAGACAACCTTTAGTAAAAGTCAACTCTGTCATGAGTTAGTAGACACATTAGTCACCTAGGAAACCAGGAAAACATTTTCCAGGTGATTCCAGGCCCAAGTGACCCAGACCAAGTGGTGTGAGGCCAAAAAAATGGTTCTCTACCCGACCACTGGAAGACATGGAGCATAGAGAAGGGCTTTCAGTTGACCTCCACAGCTTGTCGGGTTCACAAGAGTGTGTGTGCGTAGCGTGTGACCAGCATGGTCTTTAGTGTGCCTGGTCTCCTCTGCCTGAGGAGCTGCGCTCTGTTTCCCCAGGTGCCTTTTCCAGCCGAGAGACCATACGTGCAAGACAGACCAGACATGGGTGTTTTGAGAAGAAATAAAGACCTTTCTGTTGAAGAACATGCACAGACTGTAAAAGGACAGACAGACGGAATCCATTCGTTCCTGTCCAAGTCGGGCCTATTAAATACCATCAATCTAATCCGCTGCTGGAGTCTTACAGAGACAGACAGGTAGAAATAAAGCCCACCAGCACCAAGCCACACGCGTTCAGGGGAGATATCACTCCAGTCCCAAAAACCTGGGGAGAGAGTTCCCCTCCTCCCCCATCATTCCGTTGGCCTTGAATCAGTGTGGATGAGGGAGCTAAGACACACACACACACACACACACACAATCACACACACACACACACACACACACACTGACCCACAGGCTTCAGCAGCTTAGAGAGCTTCTCTCTAACCTCTCTAACCTCTCACTGGGACTCCCGGAGAGAACACAACACATTTTTTTTTGTGTGTATGTGTGTGTGTGTGTGCTGTGTAAGCGAGAGAGCGCTAGTGCTGTGTTTGATCTGGCACAGTGCCCTATCCTGTGTGTGTGTGTGTGTGTGTGTGTGTGTGACTGTAGGCCGACGTCACTGTGTTCCTGAGAGAGGGAGAGGGGGAGGGGGAGAGGGAGGAGGGGGAGTTGGGAGTTGATTTTGGGAGACACCGAGAAAAACTGGCAAAGACAAAAGGAGAGAGAGACAGAGGATCACCGAGGGAACATTTTATAGTAAGTCTGAAGGGATCATGGAATGATACAATCTACAGTATCTAGCAAAATATATCTTAGCAAAAAAGTTCAATCAGTCTAACTTTCTTGCAAGTGTCATTTTTATCTTTGTCCTGTTGAGCTGTGTCTACTTATAATAAAATACTTTAGACCTCTGTTTTTTTACATACTGATTCATCTTTTGTCATCTTATTATATAATATTATATTATAAATATAATTAGAAGTATTATTTGCTAACCACTGAAATGAAAAAAGAAAGGGTAGCTGTCTGAAATATTTGTCACATATCTGAGTATTTAAAGACCTTTGGTTGGCTTACAGTATTTCAGTATTACAGTATCTCCTTAAGGCTTTATATCTTAAGCGATCTGTGTGTGTGTGTGTGTGTGTGTGAGAGAGAGAGAGAAAGTTTTGTCCTTAGAAGCTTTTTGTCCTCAGAAAAGCACAAGCAGTCAGTCAACCCCCACCCCCCCCTTTCCTCCCACTGTAAACATTTAGCCGAGCTCACCTCTGCCACTCTGTGCTCAGCCCACTCTCCAGGTCTCCCCGCCCTCGTGTGGGTTAAACCCCTCCCCCGGGGGTGGGGGGGGGGGGGGCCTGTGTGTCTCGTCTCTGGACTCAGTGAGAGGCCAGTTGGCCCAGGCGGCCCACTCGTACCTCAGGCACACCCCAGGTCAAGGCCTCTCGCTGGGCGACTGCACGCTTGGCCGCCCCCAGACCATTACACAGCACCGCCGCCACATAATAATTACCCAGCCTAACAGAGCGGAGGTACACAGGAGGGCACAGAGAGAGAGAGAGAGAGAGAGAGAGAAGGGGAGAAAGAGAAAAGGGTGCAGTCAGGTGTGGTTAGTGGCCAGGGTAAGCTACCCGCTGAGTCCATGTCCTCATGTCTAATCTGAGCCCAATTTAGCCCTATTCACTACGCCATGCTCCACGTGGCTCCAGGTTTATTTGTCCTGCTTTAGAAGTGCTGGCTGAGACCCTGGAGGTGTGTGGAGGAGGAGAGAGGAGGGGAAGGAGATTGAAGTAATTATGGACCACAAGGACACAATCCGCCTCAGCTGCGCTCTCAGGCCTCTGGCGGTGCAGACGCCTCTTCCTGCCAGTAGGTGGCGCTGCCACACAGGTGACTGCACAGGCTCACATCCCAGGTGATGTCAGTGAGGTCACGGAGAATGACGTAGTGCAGATCAGCATGACAAGAATCCCGCAGACTCAGAGTCCCGTCTGGGAATAACTGAAGATGAAGAGCATGACCATGTTTGCGGTGTCATTTTCAAAGAGACCAGCACACAATGGAAATGTGTGTGAAAAAAGACATAATGAGGAGTGAGATGAACCACACGTAGAAGAGACAGATCAGATTCAGTGCAAGTACAAGTGTGTTTCTTTAAGGCTAGGTCTGCAGAACCACAGGATGAAATCACGGGGCAGAGAGGATGGCCCCCTGTAGACAGCATTTCCTGGACTTTCTGTTTATACTAACTGTCTTTAGTGCTATGAGTCACCCAAGTTCCCACTTGAACAGAACATCTATCAGCTGCAACCCCCCACACCAACACCCCATCCTCCACAACCACATCCCCCTCCCGTCAAATCTCTAGTCAGGGGCCTCCCTGGATCTCTCAGACCCCTTCCCCCAACACACACACACACACACACACCACATGTCTTGTCTCAGCCCTGTGAAGTTTGGGCTTTGTTCACTTCCTGTAGCTGATTTCCTTTCAAATTCACACCAAAGACAATACAGATCTATTGGTAATAGGCAGGAAATGGATGTTTCAGTGGATAAACACTAATACACAGACTTTCCCAGACTCAAAGGTATTTGTGTCACCATCATTCTAGAAGAATCTTGACCATCCCTCAGAAATGCCTGACACCACAGATATGGAGTAGACTCCGAGAGCACCCAAACTGGATAACGATAAGAGCACATTCTAGAACCGTGTGTCAGTGTGTGTGAGTGTGAGAGAGAATGTGTGTGTGTGTGTTGCCATCAAACAGCCCAGCCCAACCCTGAGGAGAAAACCTATTTTGTTTATGCCACTAACAGTATGGTGAGATCTCCACCACTCATCATCCATCAACCCATCTATTCAGCCTTCCATCCATTCATCAGTCTAACCATCCATTCATTTATCCATCCATCTATCTATCCATATTTCCATCCTGACAGCCAAACCCACAGGCCAGTCCTGGTGTCAGCTCTGGCCAGGGAGGTGTTGGGTGCCGGTTAGGGTTGGTGTTGGGCTTCCCAGGCCTGAGGGCTAAACTGAACTGAGCTGAACTTTCCTCCAGTGATCCTGCAAGGCCTGCTTTGACCCAGTTCCTGTCCTCCTTCTCTGGTGTGGCCTCGAGAGCAACTGTATGGCTTTATAAAAGAGCGGGCCTTGCTAGTTCCAGGGGCCTCTGAGGGAGAATCCTTCCTAATAAACATGAGGTGAAATGCGGCAGCTGTCATACCTTTGTCATTGTTATGCTCTTGGCAATTAGACGGCTGCTGACAGTGAGTTTTGCACTCGCCGCTCAATTGCCGTCTCTTCAGACAAACTAATTGTGCTGTTTAATATACAGTTCATCACTTCACAGCTGCTCTTATGTGGGAATCATGTACCGTGATGTGTGTGTGTGTGTGTGTGCACGACCACTGTGGCAGAACGCCATCTGCACCATACTGAAGCCATCTGGTGGATGAGGGAGCTGAGCTGTGCTGAGTTGAACTGAGCCATACTGAACTGAACTCAGGGCCAGGGTCGGGCCCTGTTATTCTAAGTGTGGGAGACCTCGAAGCCCCAAGACTGGCGTGGAGTTGGTCAAGCCTCCCTCAATCTTGTGGCCCTCCAAACCATTGTCAGCTCTGGTTCTGAGCTGGGATGGATGGATGCTGTATTAATCACAGGGCTTGAGTGAGACGCTTCAGATGCCGGTTGCCTCAAAATGTGACCTCTCATTTCAGGTCAAAGTAGTTTAAAGACGAGGTCTCAGACTTGAAAGTAAGTTGTTTTGGACATAGTAGACTCATTGAATCACAGTGAACTCCCAATACTGATTTGGATGTGTATATTAGTACCTGAAATTCATCAGTATTATTAAGACACTTTTGTCTGTGAATTTAACATCTCAATTTTACAGTCTATCCCTATAGCTAAGAAAGGCAAGGCAAGGCAATTTTATTTATAAAGTGCATTTCATACACAGTGGCAAGTCAATGTGCTGTACAGAGACCAAAACAAAATACAATACAAGGCAACAAACGTGTGAGTTAAAAATGAGAATTTAAAAGAAAATTGATAATACAAAGATGAATAAAATAGATGGAAAAAAAGGAGAGGAAATATAAAATATATGAAGTAAAATGATCATTAAAGAAAATAAATAATAAAATGAACATTAATGAGAATTTAAAAGAAAATTGATAATAAAAAGATGAATAAAATAGATGAAAAAATTTAAAAGAGAATTTAAAAGAAAATTGATAATAAAAAGATGAATAAAATAGATGAAAAAAGAGGAGAGGAAATATAAAATATTTGAAGTAAAATGATCATTTAAGAAAAAATAGTAAATAGTAAAATGAACATTAACAGAAAATAAATAAATAGTAAATGCAAATAATTAAAATATTTGTAAAAAATGAACATTAAAACAAGATTAATAATAAAACCACAATAGATAAATAATTACAATCAGGTAAAAATGAACATAAAATGAACAAGAGAAAATTAATCATAAAACCAAAACAGATAAATAATTAAAATCAGGTGGCATTAGGAATAAGCATCAGAAA
>JAGFZM010001975.1:19987-28753 GCA_017657215.1 Limnothrissa miodon | reverse complement strand
TGAAGGGGTCAAGTGAGCTGACCATTTGTCTGCTGTCATTGTAATTAGCTTTCACAGTGAATCTTCTGCCATGTCCCTTGTAACCAAACCTTCCATATATCTGCTGCAAGACAGCGCAAGACATAAAACTTTTATGACCAACTTCCTCCTTAGAGTGCACACTAGGAGTCGTGGACATGCTCTTTCGCCTGGACCAGCTGATCGGAATGTGCATGCAACCTAACAAACTAATCCGGAATCAGTGTAACCCCTGTCCCTTGAGGCCACTGGCATTAAAAAAAACACATATGTTTCTTTCAGGCTTGTCACCAGAAAACAGATGTCTCATCTTGCAGTGAACATACTGACTCTTGATTGACGGGAATATTTGTTAAATGCATCTCAGATGCTTTTGCTTAGGAATTTTCAATCATCTTGTCAAAGTTTGGTATTGTTTAGCTGGGTTTATACCTATTTAAATCCTCTATGTCAAAAAAGTCTTCCTATCAATCAGAGTAACCCTGTTCCCGCAGGCCTAAAATTGGCCATGATTAAACATTTGAAGGCTTGAGAAACTAGCCTAGCTTGTAGCTAGCACTGTGTCTGTGGAAGACGGTTAGACTTGTGGACTTGTGGCGTGTTAGATGGTCTGTACATAGTCCAGAGACAGTAGCTGAGAGCCCAGTCCCACTCCCTGGATTGGGTGAAAGACAGACATGAATCCTTGTCCTCCTAATGCCCAACAAGCTAGTTTTCCCCTTCTGTGGTCTTCAGGTCCACATAGTTGTGCGAGGCTTGGTCTGTCTCGGGATGGACAATCCCACTTTTGCGGCACTCACTATGAGCTGGGAAACAGGAAATCAATAATGTGTGGACTTACAGTAAGGCTGGTCAAACGGAGTCCTGCATGGAGCAAAACAAAATGGAGTCACACAAAACAAGCATGATGAATTTGACACTGTTGTCATTGCGATATGGTATGGGGGAAACTGAAAAATGCTCATGGATCACTGTAATCACTCACCAGATCAGAAGGTCTGTCCGATAATTTAGACTTTACAGATTTTTGGGAAAGGTTTTTTTTTTTTTTTTTTTTAGGGCTGAAAGGGCTGAAATCTGTAACCTCACTAATGTAGAGGATTTTAGTCTGTCTGTGTCTGGACACACCAAACTGTCTCATCTGAATGAGTAAGTAGTAATCTCCATAAACAACAAAAGTGTGTCAGATGCATCGTTTCCTGTTGTCGAAGTGGAGTACTCTCTTCAGATGGGCCATCATCACACCTACCACAGGCTGTGGACAGTGCAGCTCATCTGTGGGAGACATGTTGTTGTAGGTATGGTAGACGTAGTTTGGGTTTCGGACACTCTTTAACTTTCTGTTCTTCAGAATTAATATTTATCAATATGCACTAAACAACAGTATTTTCTGACTAGTGTGACAAATGCCCTGTCTCTCTGTTCGCTAATCTCTAATCAGAGCATTTTCAGAGTTGAGTCGTATAGTGCACAATGGAGCATATCTCTGCTGTCTTCCACACACCCAAGGCACACATGTTGGAGTGCTCTACAGTGGCATCCTTCTGAGCAAGCCAGCAAGTAATGTAACCTACATCAGCCCCCAATGAATCTGTGTGTAGATCTTAGTGCACAATACCTGTGTATAACTGTACTGCTGTAGTCTTAAACAGATCCAGGTGACGGGTAGGTGTAGACAGATCCAGAGCTAGTTGTTGGAGTAGGAATGAGAAGTAAAACGTTCTATCTAACCAGACATGCCCCTTGACAAGGAACCAGGCACTGTTAGGCTAGTCTGGTTCCCACCTGTGCAACGCTGCCCTGTTCCGTATTGGTGAGAAGGTGGTCATTCTCCCATGCCACCTGTGTGTACCATTTCTGCAGAATTTTTCACACAGTCTCTTTTGTATTTTATACCTTTATTTTGTCTCTTTCTGTCTACTGTATCTGTCTGTCTCTCTTTCTCCAGTTGGCAGCTATTATGGAGCAGGTGATGCGCTGCATGTGTTGGCAGTTGTCCTGAGCAGAAGGACTGTAAGCAATCCTCAATACCATGGCACAAGTGCACGCTTCTAGGACCAGTATCTCACTGGCATTTAATAAGTAGTCTACAAGATGGAATTTAAATGATATATGTCTCACAGCTGAGTGTGCCAATCTGTGCCCCATAGATAGCTACCAGCTGCTTGTTTCTTATACCATGATTGTGTAGGGTGGTTTAGCTGTGTGCCAATCTGCTGTGCCCCATAGATTTCTACTAGTTGCTAGCACGCTACTTATTTTATAGTATAAATATGCAGGGTTTGGTTGAGTAGTGTGCCAATCTCCTGTGCTCCATAGATAGCTACTAGTTACTAGCATGCTAGTTATTTCATGGCATAATTGTGTAGGGTTTGGTTGAGCACTGTGCCAATCCGCTGTACCACATCAATAGCTACATGTAACAGTTGCTAGCATGCTACATGTAGTTATTTAATAGCATAATTGTGTTGAGTTTGGTTGTAAGGGGGAAGTGGTGCTGATTATATATGGGGAGATTTGGCAATGCCGTACTGGCTGCAGAGCGCTGGTCTTTAACTAGGTCAGCATGTGGATGTCATCTTTGATTGAACACTCCACCATTAATGATGGGTTAATGGCAAAAAAATAAGGGAGTGCTGAGGCTTGACTGGGCCATAAAAAGTGTATGTGTGTGTGTATGTGTGTGAGGGGATTGCCAGAGATGGTGAGGTTTATTGATTCACTAATTTCAGTTAGGATTTTGAGGAGGTTCAATGGGAGCCCCTCTCCCTCCCTCTCTGTCTCAAGCTTTTTTCTTAGGGAAGTTTTGGTCCAAGGCTGAGCAGTGAATCACAGACTTCATCAATCATTTGTGTGTCTGGAGGTCGACGTTTGGTTAGAGAATAAGCTAAGAGCTGGAGTCTTTGGAGCCCTTGGCCTCACGCTCTCAAGGCCTTTTGTGTCTCCCAGATCTGCGGGTGAAGCATAAAATCCCATTCAGTACAAAGGGCCAAGCTCAATTGGCATTTCACATCCAACTCATGGAAACCATTCATCTTTAGTGTGTGTGTGTGTGTGTGTGTGTGTGTGTGTGTGTGTGTGTATGTAAAAACTCATTTTACAAGAGTGGCCTGGTCTGTTTTTGAATGGGCGCCCTCCTTAGTCACCATTTTGTGTGCGTGTGTGTGTTAGGCGGCGGTGCGTAGCCCGGTTTAAGGATTAAGTGTCAGGGAGAGCGAAGTGGACCACAAGTCCTCCAGAGAGAGACGCCTGAGGTTCATAGGCCATAAAGAGTGGAAAGGGTATAATTATTCTAGGATCCTGTCACTTCCACCCCCAACCCCACCCCAGAACCTCCCCTGACTGCCCCCACCATCCCCCACCTCTTTATCTGCATTACACCAGCTGCCTGGTGGGGAGTCCTTATCCAGCTTTAAGGTGAGTTCTTACGTGCAGCCTCACCTGGGACCATTCTATTATTAGCCATGATGGTGCAGGCACCGATTGCTGTTTGGATTCACACTAAAATGTTCTAATAGTGATCGGGACTCAACGTCAGCCCATGAATAGAGATGTGTGGAGTTCTACAGATAAGATAGGCGCTGACCCCAAAAATGACTGTAAACCAGTGGCTGTAGGGACCGTTGGGTCTCAGCCCCAAAGGGGGTGTTCTAATGGTGTCTACTAAGAGCTGTAAAAAAAAGGGCTTGTTTTGGGCCGTGCCGAGAGAGAGAGAGAGAGAGAGAGAGTGTGACAGGAGTGGAGGTAGTTGGCCCATATTCAAACAGAGAGGGCAAGTTCTATTATAAACATTCATTAGAGTTTGAGGCATACACACACACACACACACAAATGCACACACACATTTTGTTTGTGCATACCTTTTGATGAGATTTGTGTGATTTCAAAACGCTGTTTGTCTGTTTTGAGCAGAGAGAGGAAGTGGCTAGTTAGCGTGTGCTGTACAGTAGGTGGTTGGAAATGTTTGAGAGAAAAAAATGGCGAGAAACTTGCTACGCAAATAATCCCCCACATCTAATTTTAAAGTGGAAACAACACAAGCACTTATAAACACACTTAAATGAAACGCCATTATAGCAGACTTTCTTGGTCCATTTAGTTTAACTCCTGTGTGTGTGTAGGCCTGTTCTGTTTTGTGAGCTATGCAGATTGTGCTGGCAAAGCACACCTACCACTGTTGATGTGCTTTCAGCGTTCCCTAGTGTTTACCAAAATGTGTAGTGTTCACAGGGCCTGCTTGCACATATGCATATTTCTTTGGTCCTTTCTCTGTGTGTGTGTGTGTGTGTGTGTGTGTGTGTGTGTGTTGTGTGTCTGATTGTGTGAGTGTGTGTGTGTGTATGTAGGCTTTTGCCAGAACCTGCATGCACATATGCATATTTCTTTGGCCCTTCGTGTGTGTGTTTGTGCGTGTGTGTGTTTGTGTCAGTGTATGTGTGTACTGTAGGTATTTACCATATGCATATTTCTTTGGATCTTCATGTGTCTGCACATGTCTGAGTGTGTGTGTTTGTGGTGCTCTGGAAAAGTGTTAGGAATCTTGAGACATGAATCCCTTCACAGAATGAGTTCTTGAGTGCATGTGTGTGTGTGTGTCTGTGTGAGTGTCTCTTCGTGTTTGCGTGCATCCTTGTGTGTGTGTGTGTGTCTGAGTGTGTGGGTATGTAAGGAGATTGTGACGGAAACCACAGTTCAGTTGAACCACACACGCAGACACAGTCCAACGGTATTTCTGCACTTTTTGAGATTTCTCTTTTTCTCTTTTCTTGCTTCCACATGCTCCCTTTCTCTCTTGTGCTCTCTCCGGTAAGTTGATCTTTCATTATTGTCCTCCGAGTGCTTGTCTAGGCAGTGCTAAGGCAGCCCCTGGTGCTGCTCACATTCTCTACTATGCTTAATTGCCTTGCATGTTGAGCCACGCTGTCTACAGGACAGCAAAGACAGGCAGGCTCTTTTGAACAGACAGGATCTCTTCTTTAGTATAATCTCTCATCATAAAACTTATTGTTTCATGCTGTGAGTGCAGAAACATGTTTGCTTTATGTTATGCAAGCTAGGGCAGTGTCAGGCGGGTGGGTAGCAGGGGACTTGTCTTTTTTGGCTCTTGGCCAATGAGAGTGGGGTTTGCGGGATGGAATGCGACCTGATTGGACCGCAGGGATCTGGAGGCCTATCCAGGTCCAGCTGGACTCTAGACAAGAGATGGGTTTCTCCAGGCTTAACACAGATGTCAGCTGCGGTATTTAATGTGAAACTGATACCTACTTCAAGGACACCGGTGGAGCTTCTCCACTTCCATCCTAAAGAATGTGTTCGCACACACATTTCGAGGAGATTTAGGGGGATCAAAATGACCTGGAATACACTAAATAGGCAGGCTTTAAGATTTAAGATTATTTAGATTTGCCTCACTGTTTACTTTAGCAAATAACTAATTCAGTTTGTCAACTTCAATATGGTACAGTAAAAAATGTCTTTCTCTCAAACTATAAAGACTTCACCTCACAGAAGTTTTCTACAGTACCATACAAATATCTCCTAAAAGCTTAATATTTTGTTTATGTCATATGATCAATCAAATACGTCTAGAATCCTAAAAGGCTTTTCAGGACAGAGGAGATTCAACTACAACTGCACTGCTCATAATAGATCTGTTTCCTGCGTATGGATTAAGCGTCAGACTACATTTGAGTTTTTAATAAAGATTTTATCTCATTTCCTTTAGTCCGGTGCAAAACTTAATCTATGTACAGTGTATGAAGGCAGCAACAAAACCTCTGGAGTGTTTGTAAAGCCAATATTTTCCTCTGTGGTGTCTCTAGGGTCAGAGGTCATCACAAGCTTCTACGGGACGATGTCGGACTCAGGGAAGACGGCCCAGCATGCACCTGCTGTGCATGGGGGACGGACTGGCACAGACTTCAGCTATGTGGGCATCGATGCCATCCTGGAGCAGATGAGAAGGAAGGCCATGAAGCAGGGCTTCGAGCTCAACATCATGGTTGTTGGTCAGTCACTGGCTTTTCAATGTTATGAATCTGTTCATCTATGCCACTTCTCATTGGAAATTATTGATAAACGTAGTAATTATATAATTATTTTTTATTACTAATAATTACCCTAATAGTTATATCTATATAGTTTTTGATAAAGTTTGAAGCAGTTGTTCTATGATGGTGTCCTCTGCAGGCCACTGTCTTGCTACAGTACTATGAATCTTTCCAAATAATCTGGACTGATTTTCATCTTCGTCTCGTAAGTGTGTGTGTGCGTGTGTGTGTGTGTGCGCGTGTGCGTGTGTGTGTGTGTGTGTGAGCGCCCTGCATAAGCTGTAAACGGTGCTGTGTGATGGTGAGTTTGTGAGCGCACTCTCTCTCCCGCACCAGTCAGGGCCCCTCTGTCCGTGGGATGGATGTGAAGGCGTCCGGTCTAATCAGTGGCGTGCACATCAAATGCTGCCGTTAAACTGCCTCCTGGTTAGGAGGCAGCAGCTAAGCAGGCCTTTCTATGCCATCTGGCTTCAGCTCTACCACAAGTAGAGAGAGCCTTCTGATCTGAAGGGGTTCTGGAACAGGGCCATGGTGATTTTAGAGAAATAAAACCCACAAACACACACACACACAGATGCACGCACACACACACACACACACACACACACACACACACACACACACAGACTGGCAAAGTATCTGTCTTTCTTTAATAGCAGTTTTTCAGATAGAGGCGGAGTAGATTTATGTCTCTCTTTACTGTTTGTAATACAGACATCATCACTATCACTGGGTGAATTTTTCTTGGCACGCTGTGGTGCAGAGCATGTGCCTTCTTGCACTGAGTTACATCAATGAATGCATGCGGTTGCTCAACTGGCCAAGCTGAACACCCCACTTGGAAACATGTTTGGACCTAAGAGCCCCCACTGAAGCATTCTAATCTGTTCAATTCAGAGCCATTTTGTTTTTTTTAATTTGCACTATATCTTTTCTAAACCAAACTGAACTGTTTTGGAAACACTGGTCTCCCATTTCCTCTGGTTGATGTTGAATTTAATTGTCATTCATGTTGAGCAGTGAGAAGACGTTGGTGAGCTTTTTGTCTGTTTTCATTGTGGTTGATTTTTGTGCAGTGTCCTGAGATGTTGTTTTGCTCAGAGCAGCATTTTGGCTAGTTAGAACAATCAAACTTAATTGCGAGGCCTGAAACTCAAATACATGAGCGTTACCATATTTTGTTTGCTTTGCACCTTCTAAGCTTGACTTTGGGATGATAGCATGTTTATGTGTCAGCAGTTGACAGAAAAGAGTCAAAAAAAGAAGACTGGCAATTTGTGTGGCTTTGCTTCTTGGAAACAAACTCATGCACACACATTTTCTCACTCTCTCTCTCCTTCTTCTTTCTCTCGTTCTATTTCTCTATCTCTCTCTCTCACTCTCACACTCACTCTAGCCGGTAGCTTTGTGTTTGTGCTGTTGGCCAAAAGACTCTAATGCAAACATCGTTTGGAGGAAAGCCCCTGAAGAGGCCCTGTGTTTGCCTGTGTTAGTGTTGTTTGCTTGGGCTGCTTTTTAAAAGAATGAAATGGGCAATAATTATATGAAGCTATCTGCGGCTCAGCCATTACAGATGGAGGGAGAGCTCCAAGCGTGAGAGGTTGCATGTAAGGCCTTTGTGTGGTGGTGGTCTTCCTACCACCGTGCACGCAGAGTGAGTGGTCTCATGACCGCTGGTCTCTGAAGGGGGTTGGATGCATCCAGATGTTTCTAAGATGTTGCATACAATCCCACACATCTCCTAGCAAGCCTGTAGATCAATCAGCCTGATACACCATCACACAAGACTCTTTTCTTCCTCCCTCTCTCTTTCTTTCTCCTCTCTTTCTCTCTTTCACCAGTGCTGCCCTGTCCTGTCTCCAGTGCTGGTTTGCATTGCAGATTTGCGAGTCTTGATGGATTTCACCGGTGGGAATGAAGTCATTCTGAGCACACCATAATGAATGGCTCTCTTTTCCTGCGGGGGGCCTGTTGAGAGCTCGGGACACCTGCTGCCCCTATGTTGAGGCCGGGCATTAGAAAAAGAGGATTTAGCCTCAGCATAGCTTTGCATAGCATTCAACTTCACCATAGCCTAGCATGCTCTAGCACTCAGCCGCTGCTCAGCCTGACATAGCAGTCAGCATCAGTATAGCCTAGCATAGCACTTACTGTAGCCTCAGCATAGCCTAGCATAGCACAGTTCTCAGTGCTTGTCCTTTCCAGAATGCACTTATAGTGCCAGCTATCTGTGAGAATTGGTACCTTCTTAGTGTTTTCTGGGGTTCTGGGAGTGAGGACTGGCAGGACCCCAATGTAAGCACTCTGTGAAGTGGCCGTTCATTTAAAGGATGGTGTGTGTGAGCGGCTAGCCATGGTTAGCGTGGCTGCTAAACAAGCGGGCTGGGGTCCAGCTGCTCTTTGTTGGAGGCCCCTAGTGATGGATGTCAGTGGGGAGGTGAACCATGTGGCCCTCCCTCCTCTCTTCTCTTCTTCTCCCTCAGGGAACCACACTGAGGGCCTTTCATGGCACTGGTGCTGTCTGCTGTTCTGCCATTTTGTGTGTGTGTGTGTGTGTGTATTTGCAGGGAAGGGAGTGTGTGGATGTGTGCAGTTTGCCCATGTGTGAGTAGGTCTGGGTTGACCCTTGTCTGACCCTGGCTTCTTGTGTGCTTGACAAGTACACAGAGTGAGAGCCAGCGGTCATTTGTATGTGACA
>JAGFZM010001975.1:12487-17487 GCA_017657215.1 Limnothrissa miodon | reverse complement strand
AGCAGTTGGGCCCGGGGACTTGCTATAAACTACAAGTGGGTTAGAAATGATCTCGCAAACTCAAGGGCAGACTCAATTATTCGCGGGAGCTTCTGGAACAATCTGCCAGCATTAATGAGTACTTCATAAGTAAACAGCTTCCACTTGGGTGTTCTCTTTTCTCCTCATCTTCCTCTTCTTCCTCTTACCTCCTCTTTTCTCCTCCTATCCCCCTCCTTCCTCTCCTACTCTCCCTCTTTTTGCTTTCTCCTTCTCGCCTTCCTTCAATCTCTTCCTCCTCTTCTTTCTCCTCTCTCCTCCCCATCCTGCTGTGTTTGTTGTTGGTGGTGAATCTCACAGTTCAGACAGCTGTGGTGGACAGATAGTCTTTTGGTGAATGAGAGGAAATTATAGTATATCATTGTTTAGACCTCATTCTATTCCATCACCCCTGGACTAAGAGTTCAGACGGAAGCCTATCTACCCTCTCTATGGCATTGGATGGCATGGGACAGATCGGATGGCATCGGATGGGTTGAGAGATATGGGAGACCACCTCAAAGCCTCCTTTACATATACTCTACATACAAATGTGTGTGTGTGTGTGTGTGTGTGTGTGTGCGTGCGTGCAAGCGAGCGCGTGTGTGTGGTTGTTGACACGTGTCGTGCGGTGACGGCCCATGTGTCTACTGTGACTGTACTCATGCAGCTGAGGACGCTCTGCCCTCGCATGCAGCTCCCCCCGATGGTCATGTGACCTCCGTCAACAACTCCAGAATTGGCCCACGGAAACCCCCGCCTCTGTTGGCATGTGATGCGTAGCATTGTTTGTGTCTGTGAGTGTGTGAAGAAAAGAGAGAAGGGGCATTGTGTATTTATCTATGCATACTAGTGTGCTTGCATGCTAATGTGTGTGTGTGTGTGTGCATGTGTGTGCTCCCACATTTGTCATATCCTTGTGTGCAAATGTGTGAAGAAGCACTATGTGCATCTGAGCATGTTTTAACACTGCGTGGTGTGTAGCAGTGTTCGCTTCTTAGACGGTGAGCATCTTGGTGCTGCAGTAGCTCCTTAGGGAGACGCATGACCTCACAGAACTAATTGGAGCGGGGTGAGAGAATGGGGGAATGCAAACATCAGCCCTTCCCAGAGGCCAACAGAGGCACTTCCAAGAGCCAGAGCTTGGACTGAGAGAGTCTAAGTGCAGACAGCTGAGCAGCGTGAGTCGCTGACACAACAGATGGAGAGCCGCCATGTTTGTAAAAACACACACAGCGAGGGTTTCCTCAGCCCCGCTACCTCACCAGAGTGGAGCCACACACACACACATATGTGTACACACACACACACACACACACACACACGCATGCAAACACTCACGCACAAAGACACAAACACACATACATGCGCACACACAGAGAGACCCATCCACACGCATCCGCAGCTCCACTACCTCACCAGAGTGGTCACACACTCAAAGTGGTGAGACACACATGCGCACGCACGCATATGCACAGAGGAAGTAGTCAACCAAAAAAGCATAATTATCAACCTAATCTCACCCCAAATTAGGCCACAAGCAAACTACCCTACATTTGGTCCAGACTAAAGTGGGCCTCTTGTGGGGAACGTTTACAAGCTTGCTGGTGCACATGAGCAAACGTCCCACTGGGCAGACCTGCAGCAGTGGCCAGATCTGCTCCAGTTTATCTGACCTTTGGAATGGGCAACACCACGCATAGAGTCGGCTTATAAACAGCCATTTGCCCAGAGCAGTGCGCTGGGGGCAGGAAAGCGGTGCTCTGCTGCCCTCTAGTGTTTGACTCAGTCTTTACACGCAGCGCCTCCAAGAGGGGTCGTCATCTCGCAGCGCCTCCAAGATTTAAGTGGCCTTGTTTTTGGATGGGGAACAAATGCTGACGGGATTCACACTAACACCATCGCATATGTTCTGACTTTGCCCATGTTTGCCTTTAGGAAAGACAAGGCAAGGCATTTCAGGGCAAGACAAGGCAGTTATTTGTATAGCACAGCACAAACAATTCGGTAGAATGCAAAAAGCAGCAGATAAGAACAAGTGTACAAATGTATTAAATAAATTGATAAAATAAATGAGAAGATAAAAAAACATAAATGGCTAAGGCGAAACACTGCAAACTAATATTAAAATAATTAAGAAAAAAAAATATTGTAAAATACATTTATAATAAATAAATAAATGTATATTGTATATACAGTAGCATTCAATAAAATGCTAGTAAAACAAAATTAAAGATTAAGAAGAAAGACAAATGTATTGACATCATGTGACATTATGTTGAACATCATTCAGACTGTAAATGTCACCCCTGTAAACCAAAACTTTTCTTTGTTTCTGTTCTTGTTTCTCTCGTCCAGCCTAAGGCCCATTGACGTGGAGTTCATGCGACATCTCAGTAAAGTGGTGAACATCGTTCCAGTCATCGCTAAAGCCGACACGTTGACCCTGGAGGAGCGAGACTACTTCAAACAGAAGGTACACGGCCAGCACTCCCCTCTGACTGCAGATTGGCCACTGGGCTCACAGCGATATAGCTTTTTTAAAAATGATTATCTGGAGTAAATCAACCCCATAGTCCGACTGTTCAAATTGTAGGGACAGAATATGGAAATGCCAGAATTGTGTGGAACACAGACAAAATAGTGTAACAGCAGCCAATGCTAACGGGGCATGAAAGTTGTGTTTTCTTATGCCCCCATCTCCCAGCTGTCGCTATTTAAATTCGGTGTACGTGGTACCAATTGCTGCTGTTCTGATACCTACTGACAGCACTCAGCAGTCTCAAAGAACAGAGATATGGGCAAATAGACTGTGGATGTCTCCTTTAAAACCCTTTTCTGGGCTGTGTGGCAATCCCACACCTCATCTTTCTCCTTTTCCACTCGTCTATCTCCAGACCTCTCTTTACTCCTTCTTCTACCATGCTATCATTTTCATTTCATTACTGCAAGAACCACTTTGTATAATGCCCTGTCAGTTAGTAAATGAATGTATTGTAAAAGAGATGGCCAATTGACTTCTAATACCAAAATGACAAGAATATAGCTTAACAACATGATGATAAACAACTAAAGGTCAGACAACAGGTCTTGACTCAATCCTAGTGCTGCTCAATCCTAGTGCTGGCCTGCTCAGAGTGTTTTCCCTGCCTTGGTGAAAAACATCCTCACACACACACACACACACACACACACACACACACACACACACACCAGGGATGTTTTTCCTTGGGATCCTGTCTGAGCAGCGTTGAGCTGGCAGCCACTTCAAAGGATGGTAGGAGGCATTTAGAGGGCACCGGAGTGCTCTGGTACAGTAGGTAGGGCAACCCTGCCTTGACTCCAAACAAAAGGGGAAGACACATCTGGAGGGGCCTTGCGGTGCCCTCGGTTACTCCCCATTTTTTATATTTTAATGTTTTTTTGCTTATTCTGGTAGTACAGTTGAGTGGTGAGAAATGAGTGGGGGAGAGAGAGATGGGGGGACCCTAGGTACACTCTGCACTATGTTAAACAAGTATTGGGGTTCAACATAACAAGATATTTAATACAAATATCCTGATTTAATGAGTAGTTCATGTTCTATTTTTAATTAGACATTGTGTACAAATATGCATTTTAATGGGACCTATTTGGTTCTTGTGGTTTTTATTGTGAAAAATCACAATAAAATCACAATCGCTATATTGGTTGAAAAAAATCGCAATTTTTATTTTTGCCAAAATTGCACAGCCCTACTACCAGCTACATTGACTAAAGGCTTTAGTATTCTCATATACCAACATCAGACTTTTTTTGCATAACCCACACCCACGCTATCTGTGTGTTTGTTTGTTTGTGTGTGTGTGTGTGTGTGTTTGAGAGTAAATTGTGTGTGAGGGAGTTTTAAACTGACAAGTACTGTATGTCTCACATTCTGGTATCCTGAGGAAACCCGCTGGGTGCCTTGGCTACCGTGGCTACCGTTTTGCTGCGTGTTGTGTTCTGGTTGCCCTGCAGCCGGTGGGCACAAACACACAGCAGCAGGAGAGACTCATTCTCCACAGGCTTACTGCTGCCTGTTTGGCTCGGCTCATTGAGAAACAAGTGACCCTGGGAGGAGATAGGATCTTCCTTTTTTTTTCTTTCTCTCTCTTTCTTTCTTTCTGTCCTTCTTTCTCTCCCTCTCAGATTCAAAGGGTGCTTTATTGGCATGTCAAAATAGTGTTTGCATTGCCAAAGCAATTATACAGGATAATGTACAGAACAAAACAACATAAATAGATTTGTACATTGGTATGACATTCATTTGCAAACAATCAATTTGCATAGATAAAGCATTTTAACACAAGGCTGAAACAGATGGATATAAGTAAGAAATACTTTCTAATTTTATTAATAAAACAAACAGTTCAAACTGAAAAAGCAAGCATATTACTAATCAATCATATGATACACACCATTTATTCCTATGCATCTAATGTATGCTCACCCATTTAAAAAGTGGTATAAGATGTGTGTTCCCGTCTCTCCCCGTCCTCTCTCTCCCCTCTCTGTGTCTCATCTTTCCCAAAGGCCTAGAGCAGATGGACGAAATTTGAAAAGAACCGTAGAAATTCAAGGTCACGTCAATGTCAAGATGACTAACAATGTCAAGGCTAACTCACTATTCCCTGTCAGTCGCGAGCCAAGAGAGTCTATATTCTCCTCTCCACAAGTTTATTTGCCTTGACTCAAGGCCTCCTGGAGAACACCACACAGAATTAAAAGAGAGATGGCTTTGTTGTGGGGAAGACAGAGAGAGAGAGACAGAGAGAGAGAGAGAGAGGGAGAGGGAGAGGGAGAGGGAGAGGGAGAGAGAGAGAGGGAGAGGGAGAGAGAGTGAGCAGCCATAGCCAAGGTTTCGCCCATTCATTTGAAGCTTGGCGCATGCTGGCGCAGACCTCCCTGTCCTTGTTCTCGCAGTGGCAGCAGAGCATGCATAAAAAAAGCATGGTTGTTCA
>JAGFZM010001974.1:24620-46565 GCA_017657215.1 Limnothrissa miodon | reverse complement strand
ATACAGGCATGAGATAGACAGACAGACAGGCTAATATACAGGCATGAGATGGACAGACAGACAGACTAATACACAGGCATGAGATGGACAGACAGACAGACAGACAGACTAATATACAGGCATGAGATGGCTGAACAGACAGACAGACAGACTAATATACAAGCATGAGATGGACAGACAGACAGACATACTAATATACAGGCATGTATACAGGCATGTATACTAATATACAGGCTGAACAGACAGACAGACAGACAGACAGACTAATATACAGGCATGAGATGGCTGAACAGACAGACAGGCAGACAGGCAGCATTGTCTCACCTTCACCTCCTCTGCCTCCCAGGGGTCCATGAGGATGGATTTCACTCTGCTGATCTGGGAGATGTTTCTGTGCAGGCCAGAGCAACTCTGACACATAAACACGCCCAGAGTCGACGACGCCCACTCTGGGTCTGGAGAATAGGGAAGAATAAGACATACTGTCACATAGTCATTGGCTCATCAACACAAACACGCCCAGAGTCGACAACACCCACGTGTCTGGAGAATAGGGAAGATACATACTGTCACATACAGTACAGCACAGTTGGTCGAATGTATGACGATACAGTAGTAACGCAAATGACCACGGAAACCACTTTAAGTATGTAGTTACCGTAACGACCACTGTAACCGCTGTAAGTATGTAGTTACTGTGACAATCACTGTAACCGCTATAAGTATGTAGTTACCGTGACGACCACTGTAACCGCTGTTAAGTATGTATTTACCATAACGACCACTGTAACTGTACCATAACGCTATAAGTATATAGTATACTGTGACAACCGTAAGACCACTGTAAACATACTATAACGTCTGTAACGAGCCGTGAATGTGCCCAAGTTTCTTCCTAGACCAAAATATGTAAACTAAGGAGTTTTTCATTGCCCCTGTTGCTCATAGCTGCTCCGCACTGTGACATGAGTTCTGTATAATGTGCTGTACAAAAAAAATAATTGAAATCAATGTTTCTAAGCTTGACAAATGTTCTAAACTTTAATTAGAGTTACACTCTATTAGTGTACACAAAGGCCTTGATTATAATTGTTGCCACAGTCCAACCACCAAGACTGACTTTCATTTGACACCAAAACGTATTTCAGGCGAGTCTGGCAAAGATCCTACCTCTAGCAAGGGCTGAGGACCTCCTCCACCCTATTTAGATAGCTAGACAGGGCAGATAAAAATACCGGTTAGTGTGACCACCTGAAACCCACTAGACCATGTGAAACCATTACATCCCTTGGAGGGGCACACTGCACTGAACCACATTTCATGCTTGTTAGCTCAATCTAGAGGTTTAGGCCAGCAGTGTGTGTGTGCGTGTGTGTGTGTGTGCGTTTTATTATGAATTGTAGACACAAATAAAGAAGTAAAATGTGTGTTTTTGTGTGTGTGTTTGTGTGCCTGTGTGTGTGTGTGTTTTTGTGTGTATGCTTATGCATGCACGTTTATGTGTGTGAGTGCGTGTGTATATGCATGTGTGTGAGTGTCTAAGCTAATAAAGAATGAAGGACGGGGAGATGGGTTGACACAAGGAAGAAGAGAAGCTGCAGGCTGCAATAACGTCACAGTGGACACAGAGATGTGGTTGGACAAATGCTTTGAGGGACTGAGAATGAGAACGGAAATGTGTGTGTCTGTGTGTGTGTGTGTGTGTGTGTGTGTGTGTGTGTGTGTGTTTGTGTGAGTGTGTGACAGAGAGAAAGAAACAGAGAGAGAGAGAGAAATAAGACAATAGGACAAAAGGCCTTAGAGAGGAAATGTGAAAGAGCGAGAGACAGACAGAGAGAGAGAGAGAGAGAGAGAGAGAGAGAGAGAGCGAGAGAGAGAGAAATGTGGCAGTAAGACCTGGGAGAGGCCAGGATGAAAAGAGTGAGAGTGGTGGTGGTTGTGGTGTAAAACAGGAAGACTGGAGACCATTCTCACAGCAAGAGAGGGGGCCAGACTCAGCCTGCAGCTTCTGTAGTAGCAGGAGGTCACCGCACCTCACTCTGTGGCTTCTGCCTCCACACGCGCTAACGCTAACGGGTCGCTCACTCTGAGCACTCTGACCTCCTGTAGAGCACTGCACAGTTGACATCACTTCCTTTAAGACACTGATCTCATCTAGCCACATACACATTTGAGCATGGAAACCCGACCGAAGTCCGACGGGACCTATGAAAATAGTGTGATTTTAAGTGTGTCGGGCTCGGTCGGACTCAGACACAAATACCTTAATGCCTATTGGGCTCGGGTCGGATTCGATCACTGCGCTGTCGGGTGCGGGTCGGTCACGGACAGAAAAAATCAGCCCGATCCACACACTAATACACATCTGTGAATGACAGAGTCAGTGTTGGAGTGTTGGCCGGTACAAGCCAACCTGGTGCAAGATGCACCATCCAAGGTGGTTGAGTCTTGCACTCACCTGGACTCAACCCTGAAACTTATAGCACTACACCCTCAGAGTTGAGTACAATAGACAGTGAGATGAAATCCTAGAGGGGGTGGGGGGTTCTGCTACAGTTCTACACTGTTCGCTTTGTTTTCTGACCTACAGTTTTCTAATTTAGTTAAAGACTTGCCTGTAACCAGTTGCTATAACTGAACGTTCAGTATACATGTCATCCTTTAGTGCTGGTTCAGTTTCAGTTTCTGCTGCTTAATGTAAGAAAAAAATAATGATATTCTGTGAGTTTACATTTTTCTGTCTTTGTTTTTACTTTCTTTGCATTTTTCATTGGGCTTTTCATTGGGCCCTTGGCCAAGGTGGTACCAAGAAAAGTATCAGGTTCCAGGTCGCCTACCAGACTTATGTAATGGAAAAGAAAAAAAAAAACAATAGACACTGGACTTCCTGTTGTAGCTTGAAACATTATACATTAGGGGCTTAAAGTTAATAAATTATATATTACCTAATTAAATAATTACAACTTGTTAGAACAAACAGTCAAGACTGAGTCTGAAACATGGATTTAAGAATTTAAGACAAATAAATTTAAGACAAAATCATAGGGACAAATTATTATTTTCTGGAAGCAAGCAAACCTGACTGGCAGTACTTCAATCACATTAAGCCGTTTTTGCAATGCAGCTATGGTGAAGTCAGTGTGTCAGCAGAGCGACTGCGTTTCTGCTCAAGAGTTGGATACTAAGAACAGGGCAGAGAACAAGGAAACTATATAATTATATGATATATATTATATATAATATATAATATTATGTTATATACTAATATACTGTATACTATATACTACTATACTATATACTATAATATTATGTTATATAACACTATACAGTGGGGCACATCCCATGTTTTAGTAGCTAGGCTGCACACCATCCGAGCTAGGGTTGCTTGATTATGGAAAAAATCATAATCACGATTATTTTGGTGATGATTGAAATCACGATTATTTTACACTATTACTCATTGACTTTGGAAATCTGTTGCATTTATTGAACAGAACAGTGAATTCTCCTCAAAACAGAATAAGGCAAACAAAAACGATTATTATTTTTATTTTTTTGCCCTCATAGCTCACTGACAAGTTTTGTCTTTGGTACAAGCTGCTCTGCAGAATAACGAAACGGGATCACGTGACTCCCTATGCAGTAGTGTTTTTAAAAGGGAAAGTAATTGAAATAATTGACCTGGGAAAATATGATTAATTGCACAACCCTAATCCGAGCACATGGCATCTGGATGACCAAAACTCCCTCAATCTTCTCTTGTCTTATCTCTCTTCTCTTACGTACTTCTTCTGTACTATTTACTACCAATGTCTCTATCTGTCTGTCATCTCAAACAACCACAAACCCCACTGCTATCCTACAGTACATAATATTTCATTCTTCAGTAGTGTAGGAAGCAGAGCACTACACAGATATGACTGCAATTCTGTCCCATGTCTGTACCAAACCAGAAAAACGGCATCCATGAATGAATGAATGAATGAATGAATGAATGAATGAATAGTCCTTTCTTTCATTCATCCATCGGGCTCAGGAGCACACTTAGGCGGGCAGGATGGCAGGATGCCTTATAGGATAGATACAGATTATAATCGTCCATCCGTGAACAAGGCAGGCCTGATACAGAAAGAGGGTCAAAGGTGAACACTGAATTCCACTCCATGTTTATTGTATTCACTTCCCCCTTATTAAAGTCCTTCCCTCCTTATGTATTATAATTATGATATTATTTATATTTTGTATAATAACACCCCCCATGTCTCTTGTACTTTATATATTGTGTATATATTGTTCTTATACATTATACTTGACATTTGTCACTTTTTTTGCACCTTTGTGTTCACTCATTTCGTTGCCCAGGCAACTGTACAATGACAATAAAAAGTCTTTAAGTCTTGAACTATAGGCATCCAGACAGAACATGTCAAATGCATTGGCGACTGCCACAATACAAACAGCATCCAAACACAGCAAGCCACACAGACTTCATTTTTTAAGGGTTCTCAGAAAAGGGGTATCACTAATGCAAGGGGCAGCCTCGGAGGGGTGATGTACAGGGTGTATCATAGGGTGGTGGCTGGCTATATAATGTTATAGTGTTCAGTTAGAGGCTGCTTGACTTCATTTGGAGCTTAGGTTCAGTTGCCTCTAATTGATCTTGACAGACTTAAGGGTAAGGGTAATGTATTTTGGTAAATCAGGTCTATAATTGGGCATTTATATAATGCCCCCATCGCCCCATTAGGTTTATGAGCTACCATTGTATTACTGTTTTATATAAGGACAAAAACATTTAAAATGTCAAGCACACCCCCGGCCTGAGATGTCCTCTTTTTTACATACTCAAGTCTGGACAGCCTACAGTCTCAAAGTGTACAGTATGCATTTCCCATACAGATCCAAGGTTCATTGTTTAGCTTTGATGTTGTGCGCACTGTTGACCACGGTACTTCAGTAGTTACACCTTCTAGTGTACACAAACTGCCGTCCATAAAACAATATCAAACAACGGTCAGAGTGGCTGCAGGTTCAGTCTGAGTTGGGTCTAACGTTAGACGCACACTGACGCTGATCAATTGGGCGCGGTCGTCTGAGTTGAAGACTAGCTAGAATTGAAAAAAAAAGAACGCGAAGGCCGTCCCTTGCCCCAAGTCACCTTGCACTTGATTCTGCAAGGGCATGGAACATTACAGGCCCGTGGGCAAAGGGTAGTCTCAGTAATGCAACCATTCCTGTTTGCACACAGCGCGGTGTAAACCAACGCTGATAACTTAGCTGGATACAAAAGCACTGCTTAGTTTCAGGGTGTGACAAACAAGGCAAGGCGTGAAATTCAAAGTTTGGGGCAGCTTCCCACACGAAACGCATGACCTACAACAGTGAAAAGTAACATGCCCGCCTAATAATTTCTCTCCAGGCTTCACGCTGTTCTATATTTTATTATAGGCTATCATATATGCATGTATCCTATCTTTTTTGCGCATTTTTTTTATTTTTGTTATAAATGTAGACAGAAGTCAGATCAGGTACACTCAAAGTTTAAGTCAAACGCGTTCATAGAAACCCTAGCAGGTGCATTACAAGCCTCTCCTGCGCTGTAGATCGTTTCGCTCACTTCTCTCCTGTCATAGGTAGCTTTTGGTGAGCTCACGATTTTCTGGGCCGTGAAAAGTGTTTGCAAATACACAATCACTGTTTAATTTATTTACCTGCGACACCGCAATCAACACAGTTGCCATTTCCATCTCTTTCCAAAAGCTCCATCAAACGCTGCCGGTTGGACTCGGGTGTTGTGGCCATATTCAGAGCGCTGATTCCCTGAAGGCACTGGGCGTAATGATCTCCCTCTCCAGAGCAGCAGCAGTCGTTGGGTTGTTACTTGAACCGAATAAAATCTAACACACCGATTAGAGGTCTCCTGTCGTTTAAGTATATCCAATCAGACGACGAAAGCTATAGCGTACAGTTTCACAACTTAGTCTACTTTAACCTACAGCAAAAACTGCGAAAACAAATCAATTACGCCTCACTACAACCTACCAGTGAGCGACAGGGAAGGCTCCTTGCAGCTTTCTCTGACGCCGGGTGCCGCTGACGGTGTGAGTATTCGTCTCAGTTTCTAACCTGTCTTTCGCCCTCACTTAACTTGTAAGACAGAGACCTCAAGCGGTCATTTTTTTGTCAGGCTAAAGATGACACCAACAGATTTCGTGGGGACAATGAACTCATTGATCCGCCGTTCTCTCGACACTCGTAAGACTTGCTTAAACAGTGTAACTAGACCTTAAACTTGTTTAAGACTGGAGAAGTTACGCTGTTAGTGACGCAGGAGGCGCGTCTGGTCCTGTTGCAAATATTCCGCTGTGATGATACCTTTGCAACATCAAACCTTTCCTAAAAGTACAATTGCAAAAGCAAGTAAATAGTGTCTTGTGTAGCCAACATTTTTCGTATTTTTTTATTTTCCCAAAAATAAATTTCAACATAATATTCAAACTAGCCCTACTACTTCTGTATAAACATAGACCGGGTTAAAATCACAAAGATTTGGTTAAATAAAGGCTGTAAAAGTAGATTTCCACGATGGGTAGTTTTTATGTTGTCCCCAGCCCTGCTGTTTTGAGACTGTCAAGGGATGTGGCTATGCCCGATGTGTTTTCTTTTATTTCATCAAAGCAACAACTTCATAATCTGGTGGTTTGGGGTTCATTACACAACACAACCCAGCACTGATATAAAGAGGAGAGAGCACCTCCGTTACTGTCAAAATGTTCTCTACAATTGGCTCACCACTCGCCATTGTCATCTTACAGTAGCCTACACTATACAGTGAGGTTCGCAGCCTTGTCTAAACATGATGTTCAGGTCTGATGAGTTTGCTGGCCATTCAAGCGTAAAGCAGGTATTGGTGCGCTTACGCTTGCCAATGTGGACACGTGCCAAGTCCTGTTGGGTCAACTGAACCAATGAGATCAAATGAACGAGTAAGAATTTGTTTAGTGAAATTTTAGTCCTGAACTTTTCCTTAGGCTGCCAGACTAGTTTTGCATAGGTTTTATGTTTCACAAGGATTAAAAAAAATCTCTTACTGGTAATTAGAAGAGATTTGTGTAAAACCTTGGGGAATGCTGGTAATTTGGGGGAGGGACCTTAAGGAGTTTGTAGTTATATTTTCCTTTAAACATTCATATAAATTAAAGATTTAAAATAGCATGGGCATGTGCAGTAGGGACCAGAATTTAGTGGTAAGCCCCTGAGGCAGACAAGTACAGTGAACTTTTGTCCACAGTGAAGCAGCACACTGTGCTGCTTCACAAATGAGCCTTCACTGGGAAAGAAATTATTCCGGTAATAGAAATTGGTATTGTTACAGAAACACAAATTCTGCTCTAGATCAAATACAATGCTTTTTGGTCAATTTAAGACAATCAGATATCTTGGGACTCCATAAGCGATAAAATCTGTTCTATCGTAATTATTATAAATAATTACATCCTATTTTAATATCTACAATTATGCATGGATTTGGACTTAAAAGGACTTGGTAGGTTGATAGGCAAACTAAGGGCACAGCAAGCAGATATTGTGAAGGTGTGAATGTTTACAGCAGGCCCTTTTTACTGCAGCCATTTTTCCAAATGATAAGGTGAGCACAGGAGTAATCTTGAAGAACAACGCAAGCTCCTGCACCGGGGCCAATTTGTAATTACTTTTGCTTTACAGTGTGTGTATTCCTTTGCACTATATGTATACTGATGGATGTCCTTGTTGCTCGTCTAGAGAGTAAAACACCTACAGGAGTCAAATTTCTAGTATTAGCAAGTATACTTGGCCAATAAAACCGATTCAGATTTGTTTTGCAATGTTTTCAGTCAGATGACCATCAAGCAGTTTGTTGAAAAAAAGGTGCGCGAAATACCCAACGCTCTCATTAATGACATCTTTACATCCAGGTAACTTCAGTGCCTACCCACAGAATTTACAGAAAAATGGTTGCAGGAGGATACGTCCATTCACTTTTGCAGACAAAGACAGGCTTGAGGTCATTTCTTCAGTTTAATTGTCAAAACAAGTACAAAAGTCAGTGTAGCAAAATGATTTCCACATGGTCGGAATCATTTCTAAAACAAGACATCTTCATGAATCCTGTGACTGAACTCTATTAAAGAGACAAAGGCGTCCTTTCACCATGACACCAATATTTCCACCTTTAATAGTAATATAAAAAAAGATATCATAAAATAAAGAAAACGGTGACTAAAGTAGGCAGAACCAGCGAGAGGGGCGAGCAGAACGTCAATGCCACTCATATCATGGCGGCCAGACGAAAGGAGCGGGTGCTGCTCTACCTCGAGGAGTTGGAGCTTGAACGCGAGCGATGCCGTCTCCGGCCTGGAGATCTGGAGCGGGAACGCCGGCGAACGGGCGACCGTCGTCTTGGTGACCGAGACCTGTTGACAGCGGGAGGGAAGATGATTTGTTGGTCTACCACAGAGATGTGCTATAGGGTGTCCATTTCAAAACAAGCATCTTGACTGTATTAGTCACTTGTAGATAAAAAAAGATTTGTACTTGGAAGTATTTGACACTGTATGCCCAGCTGAATACACTACAGGCCCAATGCATGTTAAACTTTAACTAATATAGGCCCCTTAACTTCGTCTCTTGTAATAGTAGTAGTAAAAGAGCCACTTTGTAGTCAAAGCGGCAACATGACTCATTTGACAAGCTCCTGTCCTATTGATCCACAAGGTTAAAACAGTAAGCTGAGACAGTAAGACAGCAAACAGAGGCCACTGCATACCTTCGCCTCATGCGTGGAGGGGTACGCCGCCACATGGGTGGGGGAGGGGGCATTCTGCGTGGGGGTGAAGCGCGGCGGGGAGGGGGCCGGGGTGGACGCTGGGTCAGGATGGCGATGGCAGAGATTTCCTGTCCGTCAATCTGACCTGAAACACAATCAAGGGTGCAAGAGCAGATCAGTCAGAGATGTGAGCACACGGATGAGAGTTTCGGCACTCGGTTTCAGTAAACAGGGAATTATGGTAATGTAAACCTATGGTAGTCAGTGTTCACAGTTAAGGCAACTTGATTTCTTTTTGAGCTTGAAAAAACATTTCACTTTCCATCCAGAAAGCTTCGTCAGTTCTGACTGATGTTGGATATACTTCTGGCCTGTGGGTGTCAACTGTAGACCACACCTCTTATCATAGTGTGCAGTTGCCTTAATTGAACACTATGACTACCACAACATGGAGGAATGAGAATCTTCACAGACAAATCTATGGTAATGCAAAACTCCATATGGACAACACATACAGCAACTAGGAGTTAGGACATGTCTTTGTTCGGTCCTGTATTGTCTGTCTAATGGACGCAAGGGGCAGTGAGTAACGTAATTTCGATTCCTTTGTATGTCTGGTACATGTAAAGTAACTGACAATAAAACTGACATGACTTGACTTGATGTCTAACACTAGAGGGCACTGTGGCAAAGCTGGCTGTTTCTTATCATTAATCATTTTTGATTGGCACACTAGCCTGTTACTAAAACCACCCTCTAGTTCACTTTACTCCTACAGAAGGTCAGATCATTTGGCACTGAGAAACCATTTCCTTCTGGAGGTGTTGAAGTTCAAAAAGAATCAAAGCAAATCAGCCCTCAACTGCTTCCTCTGTTTGAAAATGCAGAACAGAATCAAATCCAGCCACCGTAAGGCCCCGATAATCCAACGGTGGTGTGAAGGGATAAAAGTGAATCTTCCTGTCGTATTCTTAGGCTTTTTAGAGACAACCTACCTTAAAACTTTTAAGCATTCCATTCTACCTTTATCTTGTGCTTGATGGAGGTAGACCTTTAAACATGCCAGCCTATCATATACTTGATCATCCACTACACCTTTAAAACACGCTAGCCGACCTACACCGATGTAATTGATCATCCACTACACCTTTAAAACGCGCTAGCCAACCTACACCGATGTAATTGATCATCCACTAGACCTTTAAAACACGCTAGCCAACCTACACCGATGTAACGGATCATCCACTACATCTTTAAACATGCGATTCCACCCCCATCCATGTACATGATCACCCTCTAACCCTTTAAAACACACCAGACTACCTCCATCCATATACAGTACTTGATCACCCACTACACCTGCATGCCATTCTACCTCCACCCATGTACTTGATCACACACTAATCCTTTAAGCATGCCTTCCTCCTTCCATGCATGTACTTGATCACCCACTAACCCTTTAAAACATGCCATCTTACCTCCATTTCATTCCATTCATTCACGGGATCACCAACTAAACCTTTAACATGGAATCCTACTGTATCTCCATCCATCTACTTGATCAATCACTCACTCTCACTACACTTCTAAGCATACCAAACTAGCGTCATCCATGTACTTGATTACCAACTAACATCGCCCCACCATTTCTATGGTTATGCTTGTGTCATTCTATGCCAGAAAGAGTAACTTCAAATCAAACAAGCAGACACGAAAGCCCAGGGTCTTAGCTTTCATTTGAAACAAATCTTATGTTTCTAGGTAAAGGGGTTTTCAAGTTGTAAACTTTTGAAATGTCAGTAGGCACTCTTGGTTACCAAAAGTCCCTATGGGAGTTTCCATAGGGGACCCAAGCAAAACGCATAGACATGCCTTTACAAAAATTGTTGTGAAGTGTCATATTTTTGGTCTTTTGACTTTAAATTGTAAGTGTAGCAAGCTGAGAGATGTGGTTAGTGCCTCGACTTATAAATTTGGGAATGTTATCTGGATGGTACCTTCACATCTAAGTTAGTTTATAGACATTTGAACTGAGCGGAAAAAAATGGAAAACTGGATAACTGTGTTCCAGCCTCTGTAACTCTGTGTCAGTATGTCACAGAAACAATTTTATTCTTCCATAAGAAACTTGAGGGTGTGACCTTTCCAATGGTATAACACATCCCTGAGTCTCAAACTATGTAGGAACGAACAAGCTTTTAATTTGGGCATGCCGTTTTTAAAAAATAGAGCCGTTCATTAAGAGGTTAAAACCCGCTAACCTACCTCCATCCATGTATTTGAGAGCCTTCTGTGCCTCTTCTGGCGCCTCATACTCCACATAGGCGTAGCCTCGCGACTGATGGGGATGGAACCTGTCCGGTGGCATTTCCACCATCTTGATCTTCCCATAAGTAGAAAAGATTTCCTGGATGTGGTCCTGGAAAAGGAAAATAATACTATTATTAAAAAAAAAAAAAAAAAAAAAAAAAAACATTGATGACTTAAAGCACTGTTAGATTTCAGGCAACTGTGACAAAAACAAAATGTAGAGTCAAGGAATTTTATCACCACATAAAAAAAAAGTCATAGTAGTCAGTTAAAGGTGTAAGACAAATGTAGTGAAATTACGGATGATGTCTGTATATTGTGCATAAAAAAAGAGAGGGGTGTATGAGACAAAACAAAGTAAAAGATGTGTGTGTGTGTGTGTGTGCGCGTGGGGGGGGGGGGACTGTGAAAAGGGTTGCAGAGACATGAGGATGGCTATACAGGCTTGAACTTCAAGCACTTTATGAAGTTAATTAAGGTCTGAGCCCTCCTGGACTGATTGAATGAACCTGTAAAGTTTCTATTCTCCCCCAGTGGGTGAAGGCCTCCAGGGTGCAACCAGGTCTGACACATCTCAGATGCCCGAGACAGGACCCATGTCTGTCAAGCTAATAACTAATTCATATAAAAACTACAACAAGGTTCAAAGACTAAAAACACTATACACAGATCAACAAGAGAAGGCTGTAGGTGTTGTTATGGCAACTGCAACACACCTTGGTAACGTTCCTAGTGAGTCGTCCTACGTGAATTTTAGTGGGCTTGGGGCTGGGAGATCTCTTCTTTCTCTCTTTGTCTTCTCCTCTTTTCTGAGATCTTGACCGGTTGAAAGAAACAGAAATCTTTGGTCAAAATGTGATATGTAAATAAATAAATACATACTTAAAATAAATAACAAAACACTGGCGCTCTTGTGCACTGACCTAAATACAATTATCTTTACAGTTATACAAAAACATTCCTTGTAATCGTTATACATCATACAAACGCAAAGGTAAGACAATATTTACTGGTCTTTTTTAAATAAGCGTTTAGCCAGCAGGAGCACAGAAAATTTACTTACTTTGAACGGGATCTACGCCGGTTGTCATGGCGTCTGCGGCTGGGGCTAGGAGACCCTGACGAGGAAGAGGAGGATGATGACGAGCGGGAAGAGGAACCGGAGCGGCTGGACCCAGATGAAGAGCTGGATCCGCTAGAAGAACCCGAGCTAGAACCGGAGCTGCTGCTGGAGGAGGAGCTAGAACGAGACCTGTGAGACAGGCACACAATAGAAGTCGTCTCAACATTACAGTTCCCAAGAGTTCACAAGGGGGGTGGGGCGGTGCTCGCCTTTGATCAGTAGTCAAAGGAAAGTGAAGGCATGATCTAAATGATTCTTAGCATGCAAATATCCGATCCTCATAGCACCAAAAACATTCAAAATTGAATCACCTAGGCTTTACCTCACACTGACAAGAGAAAACGACAAAAATGGTTTTAAAACCAACTGAAATATATAATGGTTTGTGCGGCTTATGCATTAGACCTTTCCCTCAATGAAGTACACACTGGTAACATTACCTAATAATGATCTTTTTGGTCACTGTCCAGACCCAACAAAGCTGGTTTAAGCATTTAATGGGTTTAACCTGATATTACAGAGACTGATTCTGTCTGTTGCTCTTGGATATGCTTATGGACTTCTTTTCTCAATTGATCAATCAATAATACTATGAAAATGACGTGCAGCATTATGCTCTCCGATCATGCAGGATTTTCTAACAATTCATAGGACTGACCTGACCCACTAACTCGCCCAACTAGCATTGCTTCTGCACCACAAAAACTGAGAGTCTGGAATAACTAGGTAACTTTAGCGTTAGTATGTCTTTTAGTATCCTTTAAAATTAACATCATCCTCTCCCAACCTGCTGCTGCTGCTTCCGGTGGATGCACTGCGGCGTTTGCGCGTCTTGTCTCGGCCACGATCTTTCTCTGTTGCCTCCTTGGTTCCAGACTTCTCTTTGCCTCGCTCCTTGGTTTTATCATCAGACCGCTCTTTCCGTTTCGTGGGTGATGGTGCCCTATGCATGCACGAAAAGATGAGAACTTAAAACCAAACCATTCCAGTATACTGACCCAGTCGACCCCAATAGCAAAGCTATGTAAAGAGATCAGCAATGTCTATTCAGTGGTAAATTAACTTAAAGACACCCTGTAACACATATGTAACTGTTGAGCTACTGTTGACAATTTTACACAACTTGCACAATATGTGTTGTCCTCATATGTTTGCAGGCAGCTACAAACCATGCGTGTAATGTTAGTGTTCGTGCAACATCTCCAGCTGATTCATTTGTAAACACAGCTGCAGAAACATTCAATTTTAACAGTTAAAGTAAAAAAAAAATCTCTCAACCCAACTTGTGCTTCCGCATATTTTCCCTGTGTATACAGAGATTTGTAAAGATTAACATTTTACCTAGTTATTACCAGTTTAGTTGTGCATTTAAAATGGGCAGTAACGATACGATAGCTCCCATCTATTACACACCAGTTAACGTTAGTATAATTGCGATATTCATACCATGGACACTTGAGAGACACATATACAAGTGTTCAAAATGTACTGGTGCAAAAGTATAACTTTGCATTTCTACACGTTTTAAACATAAACTATGAGAAAGGATTAACGTAGATTCTGCATTGTAATACTTACATTTCAGGAACAAGGTAACAGACACTTCCCTCCCACTGCTCTGGGCCTGTCGCTGATAGATGACGTCTCCCAAGGATGATGTCATCACGACTTGCGACACGACAGAGTGTGTTTACATTAGGAGAAAGAATTGTGTACGTATTTGAAATTCAAGAAACAAGTAAATGATAAACCGTGGGTAGTATGTTAGGAGGATGGCCCACGCATATATACTGTGTTTAATGTTATTTGTGCCCCACTAACGTTTAAATATTCAGCGTATTCTAACATTAACTAGCGAAAGCCAAATTGCTCGGGAACGGGTTGTAACCTAATAAGAGTTTGCCTGCTTTGCATACGCACTCGATCGCAGAAACACGTAAGTAAGTTAAATCCATTTATTGAAATGATGACGATATTCCTATATTAATACCATGCATGTTTTTGCTGTGATTTTCGGTGATTAAATCTCATCTGTCACAGTTTTTGATTAAATACGAATCATTAGTAGGTCTTTGAAGCTTTAGCACATTGCAACAACCTCGTTGATTAACACATTATATTTTTTCTTGTTTGATAATAACGTGAATGTCAGGACGATAACCATGGGTCGGCTGGATGACGCCGCAAAGCGTAAAGTGGTGGAGCTTCGTGAGGCAGGCTTGAGTTTTCGGAAGATAAAGGCAGTTTTGGAGCTGGAAAACATCAAGGTGTCAGCACAAGCTATTTATCTGTTCCTAAAGGAGTATAATGGCCGGAATGGGACCAACCTGTCTGCGGGAAGGGGCGTTGCTGGAGGTCAGGCCAACGCAGTGAGTGCTGGGGATACTAGGGGAACACGTAACTGGAGGGGCCGAGAACAGCTAGGACAACTGATGCGGGAGGCATCCCGGGTTGCGGGATTCACCACCTCCCCACCTCCTCCTCCTGCTGCTGCTCCTCCTCTTCCTCCTCAACAGGGAGGACTGACCTCTGAAGAGAGGGGCTCGGGATCCACAAGTGGTGGGAGCAGGCAGGACAAGGAGGCAGGGAGAGAGGACGAGGAGGAGGATATTCGCATTGTCAGCGTCACGTCACTGGCACAGAGGGCCCGGCAGGAGGGAGTCCACAACCAGAGAACAAACATGGCCACAGGTGTAGGCGCCATGACAGGGATATTTGCACGGAGGCGCCTCACTCCATCCCCCGGCACAAATCCAGTTCTACTAGCTCGTAAGAGACTGCTGGATAAAGCCCTGCTCCACAGAGCAAGAGTAGGCAACCTTTCTGTTTTTTTTACATTTTATTAAATTAACATTTTGTGCATATTTGTAAGTGTTTGTCTTTTCTTTTGTTTAATTGAAGATCAGAGATGGTGGTCCTTCACCTGGTCAACAGGTGGGAGGCCAACCAAGGAGAGATCAGTCGTGGCGCAACATGATGTTGCCTCCTGTGTCTACCTCAATTGATCTCACCACACCCAGGCCCCAGCAAGCGGTGAGTAACCCTCGAAAAACATATTATCCTATTGTATTTGTTCATTTGTGAAGTGTATTGTCACATTTATGGGTGTAAAATGCAGTGAAATTACATATTTTGTCAATCTATTATGCATAAAATGGGGGTGAAAGGGGCAAAAAAGACCCTTCTTTGGTGGTTAAAGAATATTCAAACAAACACTACTGTTGCCCTGCAGAGGACGATAGCAGACGGTCACCCAGACGCCAGACGAGGCTTCCAGCCGCGACTTGGAGTTCTGCCTCCTCGCGTGGGCGTTCGTCTCCCTGCTCACACCTCAGCACCAACCTCATCCGCCCAGACCGCCTCCAACCCCGGAGTCCGCATCCCACACCCAGCCAACCAGCCCCAGCGGAGGGAGCCGTCCCCCAACTACCAGCCCTCGGCCCTGGAGGCTCTGAGGCAGGGCATCGGAGATCAAGTGCAGGCCCTGGGCACGGAGGTACGCAGCCTGTCGCTGGCTGTGAGGATGCTGGTGGAGCAGCAAGGGCGGCTGGAGCGGGAGCAGAGCCAGCAGACGCAGGTGCAGAAGCAGATTCTCAGCACCCTGCAATTCCTCGCCTCTAGGCCCAACCCTTGCGGGCTGGCTCATGCCACATCCACATCTGCGTCTGCTTCCTCTTCGCACTCGGTGCCGGCTGCGTCGCTGGTGTCTGCTACAGTGGCGGGGCCCTCGTACAGCCAGAGCTCATCCTTCACGACCCCCGTGCAGAGTGGTTACTCGCAGGGCGCCCTGTCTATGAACGACAACTCCGGTCTGGAGGGCGCCGACGCCTTCTCCTTTACTGGAATAAGCTCAGCCGGGGGAAGCATGAACGGCTTCAGCGTCACAGAGCCTCTCCAAGTCGCACACACACACACACACACTACAGCACCGGCTTACTCACAGGCACTCACGCACACGGCACCTGACTACACGCAACAAACACCGGTGCAGTCACACACGCACACTCAGCTGCCCAGTCCGGTGCTGGGTCACGGTCACGGTCACAGTCAGGGCCAAGGGTTGTCACACGCTGACGCTTTTGCGGACACCAAGAACGGCGAGCTTACGGCCAGCCAGGTGGACCCAAACCTCCAGGACTGCAGCGCGTCCATCCCGGCTCTCTCCTCTCTCGGCCTCTCCTCTCAGGAGCCTCAACTTAATATCATTAAGGTGGAGAACATCTGACCTCCTCACGCACTGAAAGCGTATAACTAGGGCTGCATTGTGGGTTCGACTATGGTTAAAAAATATGGTAATCATGATTATTTTGGTCAATACCAGAGTCATGATTATGTGGCACAGTTTATTTTTTATTAACTTTTGGAAACGTTGCATTTATTTAACTTAGACAGAGAATTTCCTCGTACTTTGACGTTCCCAGTCATTTCCGTTTGTACAGTGTGTGTGTATGTATCATGTACTATAAATACCTGTTTGCCCCAGATTATACTACTGCTGGTAGCAATAATCATGATCCAAATTCAAATAATAGCACAGTTATATGTCTAACTGAAGTGCAGTGTACCTTAGATATGTAGTGTAGGTCTCACTCGAGAAATAAAAGATGGGTGTGTTTATTTTCACATTTCCATAGGTCATATGTCAGCAGGTTTCTGTATAATGTTTTAATGCACATTTTGCAACTTCTCATAGAGAGAGGTTTGGCTTGGAAATGACTGATAGACTGACTTTAACACATACTGATACACTGTGCAGATGAGATGGGTTCTATGAACGAGGGAAACAATTAAAAAGACTTATTACTTTGGTAAATGGTCAGTTAGCCCAAGAGGGACTTGAACCTGAAGCATATCAGATCAGTATGTGTGAGAACCATAAAATGTGTCCTTTTTTATTGTTCAAGCATAGGACTACTGGGGGCGGTGAGATAGTTAAGCCAAAGATCACTGAACACTGGTCAAGATTGGGCACTTCTATAATGCATTTCTAAGGGATCAAATATCAATAGTTCTAGTCTGCGTAAGTGGAAGTGTCACATTACATCACAATGTGCTGTCATTGTATGAGAGCTTGATTTGATTGGTCTGCGTTTGTCACCTTGACAACCTCATGTTTTGATCCTACTACTGTTTTAATTTGCCTAAAACAGGTGATTGGGTCACACCCAGACTTTTTTGTTTTGTTTTGTTTTGTTTTGTTTTGACTTTGAATATGGATCCATTTTTGAATATGGATGAGCTTAAAAGAAACAAAGAATTCTTTTTAAACAGGTGGAGTGCTTAACTTGAGTTCTTCAAATAGGGAGCACAGTTATATTTCCTTTTGTATGAACAAAAGGCAACTCAGTTGACCTTGACAGTTGGTAAACAGTCTTTTCTGCTCTACCTGACTGGCTATAAACTGTTACTGACTTTGAGTCTTTGATTACTATGGGGCCTTTATAATACCCATTCCCTGTTTTACTATTAACATGGGTTCATTGCGAGCGTAGCATAAGTTCAAGAAGAAACCATTGTCACACTAAAGGATTGAAACGGCACGTTTCAGAAAACCGGAGCATGTTGGTGTTATTCCATCCAAGATATTAATGTAAAGAAATCAGATGTTGTTGAATGTGAAAACAGTAGTTATCCTGTTTGTATGAATCACAAACAAGTAAAAGAAAAACTCTAATACTTTAAGGTTCACATGTTAGCTACTAATACATAGGCCTACTTAATGTCTGTAAATGTCTGTAATTAGGCGTTTATTTTTTTTATCTTAATAAGGGACTTAGTAGGCCTTGACTTCAACAAATCAGTAATACACACATGAATTAAGCACGTATTAGTGGCTAACGTGAACCTTAAAATGTTTGCTGCTAGTCGCACCTCCACCAGCCCATATTACTTACAAGTACTAATTGCCATTAAACAGGAGGGTGTAGTTGCTAACAAGTTAGCAACTTTAGTGGCGGGCAATGAGCAGTTGCAACCAACAGTTTAGCTACAATGGTTTTAGGAAACACGCCTGGACAATAATGTTGTTATTCCCACTTTTATACATTTTTATTATTATTTTTATATTTTTAGTCAAAAACAATGTTGTCACATGTACTTTAGCTATTAGATATCGGAACAGCAGAGCTTGGATAAAGGACGTGTGGGATGGTGTGTTAATACAGTGTGCCTTGAACTGAAAACATATTTTGATCATGTCAGCATGATCGCAGTGATCAGAGCAAGCCACACAGGAACATAATGAAACTTTCTTTTCCTTACTTCTGTTTTCCCTTGTTTTCCTTGTTTTCTTTCTGTTTTACTGGGCTTCTACACATAATCTAAAACATTCTGTTTTTCAATCAAGTATTTGGAATGATACAGCCAGCTCACCTATCACCAAGGTGTTGCAATAACCTCAGCCAACCGTGCACACCGCAAAACGGGCCTGTAGATCTACTTCCTGTTTTTGTTGTGATTTGTGTGTGTTTGTTTATTTTTACTCTGATGTTTCTGTGTGTTTTTGTACATATGCTCTTGACCATGCTTATTTATAGATTTTTGCCAATAAAATAGATTTACATAGGCCTAGTGTATGCAAGACAAAAAAAGAGTGACTTGTCATTTTTTTTTGAACAAATGCAAGTTATTAGATACCTTATCTTAAAGGTCTCCTTCCAAAATAAACCGTTTAATACTTATTATATTAGGCTGCCTGCAGACAGACCCACTAGAGGGAGCGTCACAGTGCTGTTAGCCAATCAGAGGTGATACGTTTGCATATCATTCATATTCATAAGAATCCTCTCGCACTATCTCTGCTCTCGTTTTCACCTAACTAAAATAGCTTGAAACAAGACAACCACAGCATATTTTTGTCGAAACCTACTCTCCTGACATTATTTTAGACAAGAGACCACCACAAAACTAATGAAAATACAATGGAATGAGACCTTTAAGACCAGCAGGCAATGTGATGTTTCCTAGCTCCTGTTTGTAATTTGTGTTTATAGCTCACACTTGTCCTCATTTTCATGGCGTGAAAGATAACAACACATTGTGTGGTTGCATGGCCTAGTGTTTGTGTGTGTGTGTGTAAGGAAAAGTGCGCTCATCTCCGGATGTATAAATGAAGGCTTTGGGTGCGTGGAAGGGGGTTTTTCCACAGGGTCAGTGAAAACCACACTTCCAACATACAATTCTTAAGCCGGTTTATTAGGAAGCATGACCAACAAGACGAACGTATTGGCCTAGTTTTTTCAGACTGGGTTTCACTGACTAAGTGTGTGCGTGTGTATTTAGTATTTTATATAGTAAAAACATTACAATTATATACACCAAATGAGTCTGATGTCAGCTTATAAATATACATCAACAACAAGAAATATAAAAATACAATATCAAAAATCTTAGGGAAATATATAGCCATACTGAATAAAACCATATAGAATACCCAAATACTGTATAATAGATTAGAACAAACAAACTTGGGCATGATTGAAACTATACAGTACAATACACTAAGTATTATAACATGTTAAAATATTTAAATTTACATTTAATATTTACATTTTTAATCTTAAAGAAGACATTGAATGGTAAACAACTTTTGCCTGGTTTAAGAGCCAAAGAGCTATTGTGAATATATGGGCATGGATGCTTGGACCTTCCTTCTACTCTGATTGGATTGTGATTGTGACAGTGTGTGGGAAAGGCAGAGGTGCGTTTCCCAAAAGCATCGTTGCTAACCAAGTAAGCAACTTTGTTGGTTGCAATGCAATTGTCCACTGCCAACCAACTTAGTTGCTAACTGGTTAGCAACGATGCTTTTGGGAAACGCACCCCTGATTAGTAAGGTTATAAAAAGAACAACAAACTTTTTGCCAAACGTGGAGGATGAGAAGCAACAGAGTCGCTGGTTGTTGGCTTGCGTGTGGGCAGTGTGTAGTTTGCATGTACGCCCCGTTAGGAGCGGGGGACTGCGCACAGCTTGTGTGGGGAGGGGTTGAGGGTGAACCCCACCGCTGGCTTGAGGTCCAGCTGGTCTTCGGAGATGCCGGGAGGAGGAGTGAAGCGGAAGCGCTGAAGAAGAGTGGTGAAGAAGAGGAAGAGCTCCATCCTCGCCAGACTCTCACCCAGACATGCCCTGCGCCCTGGGGAGTGGAGAAGGGTATCGACTGAATGATTATTATGTCATTAAGTATTGATTGAATATTAAAGAAATTCATGCTATATAACTCAATACAGCCTGCACCATATAAAAAAATATTAAATAGATTACATATATGTGGGGTTTTTATATATATTTTTAGTTTTTTGTTTATTATATTTTAAGTTAGAGCCTGGAAGGATTTCATTAAAGATGCACAGACCCCTAAACCAAAATAGGCCTATTCAATTAACATTTAATTTAATTAACATTCATGTAATTAACACATTATGATGTTTAATTAGTATTTGACATCTCCTGTCTGAGCGCCAATGCGTACCTGCAGAGAATGGCATGAAAGCATCCCTCTTGATGAAGCGGCCCTGGTCATCCAGGAAGTGCTCTGGGTAGAAGTCGTAGGGTTTGGCCCATTCAGATTCATCCCTCAGTACTGAGGTCAGTAGAGGAAACACTGTGGTGCCCTGAGAGGCAGGTGGAGAATCAGATATCACATGACATGATACGATTAAAGGCTGGTAGTTAAAGCTGGTAAGACCACATAAAACAACTGGCAGATCACAAAATTAGAACATTCATTTTATAAAATTCTGTACAGTAAATGTAAGAAATAAAACAGAACATCCCAAAATACCTAAAAAATCCAAAATACGGAATGACAGGCCTAATAGCCTAGTAATTCAATTCATATCCTACTCTGTAATGCTTTTGAAATTATAATAGCATTCAATCCAATAATTCAATCCAACCTTTTTGATGAAGTAGCCCTTGAAGTGGACGTCACAGCTGGTGATGTGTGGGACGCTCATGGGCACGATGTTGGCCAGTCTCTGGGTCTCGTGGATCATGGCGTCCGTGTATGGCAGGCTCTTCCTGTCCTCCACCACAGGCTGCCGACCCCCGATCACCTGGGCAATCTCCTCCTGCACTCGGTCTGCAAGGAAGTCACCATGGAGATCAGAGAACGCCATTAGTCTGTAGTGTTCGGTTAGGCAACTGGAGCTATTTCAGTTTTATCAGTTCTTAACTGGACATGGGAATGTCAAATTAGAAAGGACTCTTTCTATATCACACGGTCAATTTCCTGTTAGTTGTAGTTCTAGTAAGTTGTGTTTTAGCCTTATGGTTAGTTCTCTGGTTAGCAAGTGACTTAGGATGCAAGCATCTTCTTAATGAATTGATATACATATATATATATACTTGAGTCTATGAAGATTCTCATTCATTCAGATCATGGTAGTCAAAGTGTTTAGTTATAGGCATTTGGACTTCTTTTTTGAAGCTTCAGCCCTAGTCCACATCCCTATAACTTTAGTGATATAACAAAATGACTTCCATTATGTGATCTGAGCTCACATTAAGGCTTTTATGGCTGTTGTAAATGAGTAAATTAAATGGGCAATAGTTACAGAGGAAACCTTAACTTGGGTGTTTGTGATCACACAGATCTCAGTCTTTAAGGGTTTAGGGAGGGCATTGACATTCATGGTAGCTAGAGCTATATATGTACTCAATGTGTGTGCGTGTGTGTGTGTGTGTGTGTGTGTGTGTGTGTGTGTG
>JAGFZM010001974.1:0-18179 GCA_017657215.1 Limnothrissa miodon | reverse complement strand
TAATAAGCAAAAACATAAATATACCATTGCTGCATAAACAAAATGTGAACACACAATGTAGTGGTAATATGATTGTAATTGTTTGAGTGTATATTTTTTTCCATACATTGTCTGTTACCTAAACATTAGCCTACCTTTATGTGAGTGTGTAAACCCTTGTTTTGCATACAACAGTGTAATATACAGCGCCATCTTGTGGCCACTTTCTCTGTCATTTTCTCTTTATATTCTGACCTAAAGTTGTTTCTGATTGCTGTGCGCTGCTATTACCTACAAAATGTATGGGGCATGCACTGGGAGATGATACTTCATATCAAGTCAATGTTTGAATAATGTTTAACTAAATGTCCATTTACATGAAAGCTACGGGGTTCACGGTTCACGGTAAGTGCACATTATCAATATATGAAAGAAAAAAAACTTTCACAATTCGGCCTATATACACCCTGGACATCCAATATGCAGCATAGGCCTACGTCATTTCAGAAATGGTATCTGTGTGCCATACAGTGTACATGTTGATGATGATTTAATAAAAACTAATAGTGTCGATTGTTCTCAAATTGGAGTAGGCAACACCCCATTTGGAAAGATTTCAGGGCAGATAACTGAACTATTGATTATGAAGTCACATGTCAGCACGGTTGTGGGACATGATCATGAAAGGTGTATTTAAGCTTTTAAGCTTCTGAGTAACAGGAACATAGAACGAATCCCGCAAACTGACCATTTCGCATATGCATATGCATATTCCTGTTCTGTGACCTGATCTGGTCATTTCCTACGCACCTACCAGCGAGGTGTGCAAAAAGTTTTTGAAAAAAGCTTCTGAGTAAGCCAGATGTTAGTTATGATAGTAGGCTTTGATCTGAAAAAATGAAAGATACTTAGCTTTCTCAATTAGCAGGCTTAGACTTATCCAGTCAAATAGCCTACATGAATCTTTTCAAATTTCGATTTAGGAGTAGCAGGAGCTTGACACACAATAAACAGCAAATCAGAATCTCATTTGCTGTTTAACACCTGTAGGCCTTGGAGAGCTGGCAGCTGTTAAGTTGATCATTGAATGTAACTCTTCATGCTAGTAATTCCTGATAACTAAATCATATTACTTCTCATATTCATCGCCGACATTTGGTACGTTTTAGGTTATTGCTTTTGCAGCTGGAGCATTACAACAAAGAAATGTGTGTGATAGCTTATAGCCTTCATTAGCACTTGCATCTCCATGTTAGACCTGCAAACTCAATCAGGATTTTGGACCAGGAAAGGCAGGCTGAAATATGGCCTAGTCCACCTATGGCCTATGGCTAAATTTCGGTGTTGCAGAATAAGTTAAAGAGTAAAATCCCCGGCTTCTACTCAAAATTGGCCTGTGGTCTTCTTCTTAACAGATTACAGTCTTATATGTGTATATGTAGCTGAGGTCATCCTTCACAGTCCGGCCCCAGGCTCAAACCCACGGCCTCACAACAACACAGCAAGGAGACAAACACCCTAACTAGTCGACCGAAAAGCCCAGGCTCCCAGTCAACTGACTAGGACGCTCTTTGAAGTGTCGGGAGGGAAGCTTTACTAACGTTCTACTCGCACAACCGTTACACACCACCACTTACTGGACAGAAGTGTGTGAAGGGACTAGTCAGATCAGATGACTTATTTATAAACTATAACACACACTTTTTTCAAACATTTTGTGTCTTTCAGATCTGTAATAAAAGGCATTAATTCTCTTTCTCCATTTCTTTTTCCTTTAGTATGCTATGAATGTCTGTTTCCAGTTCCATCCATTCTTGTCTTTGATTATTGTACTTCATGCAGTAAAAATAAAACATGTTCCACATCTTGAGAGGTTTGTACCCACTGAGATAGACGGTAGAACACACACTGGCCTACAGACATTCTACCAAAAATCAAGCTAATCCTTTGACTGGGCCCAACATGAGCGAAGATATCCATTTATATTTTCTTTTGTCTTCATATTTTTGGTAAATTGTTTAAAAAAGAGAGAGAGTGAGAGGGATGGAGTTGGAGTAATTAGACTTTGAACTGCCACCTTGTCAACCTAATTGTGTCCATGCTGTGGCCTTACCACTGGCCTAAAGTGGATCCACCTGTAAGCAGCTTCTAGATAGATTTATAGTTTGCCAGTTTCCCGATTTCATGAGAAATGTAAGCACAGTTTTTCTGTTTCAGTAAAGCCAGACCGCTAGTTCTTGTCTGAGTTGTATGTTTCCCTGAATTTCCCCACTAAATTAAGACCCATTGTAATTCTTTTTCCCCACACATGATTCTGTAGATTATAGTACAAACATTGAATTCTTACTCCCATTGTTTTTGCCATCTTTACATGGTTTCGGTTTGAATTAGGCCTAGAGATTTAGTCTCCCCTTTTCAAAAAGGAATATGAATTAGGCCATTTCGTTGCCTAGTGTTATTTTTATCTGCCAATTACTCTTGATACCTGTATGAGCATGTGTTCATTTCTAAGTTGACAAAACTAAAAATATAGTCTGTGCCCAGCTGACCTTACTTTATATCAGGTGTGCTGGGAAATCACCTTGATTAGAATATGCCACACCTGTTGCCATTTCCAATCTCATTGCGACCTTGAGTCAGACAAATTTAACATGTCAGTTCAAACAGCTTTTAGGCACTAGGTCGAAGAAAAACTGTAGGCCTATGCCTTTACTCAAAGTTTTGGCCTGCTAAAACATTGGCAAACAATTCCGACGTTGACATATTATTCCAGCAAAGCTATTCGAAAATGTTCGGCTTTATTCTGTAAACTGGTCTAAATGCGAAAACTAACGTTTGTTGTGCAGGCATGGAAGTAGATATGCTGCAGAGCAATAGAGACTGTATAAACTACATTTAAAACATTTATCGAATAAAATGCATTCACTGTCACGTGCGCGTACCCGTTGTTCCAGCCATCGCTTCTTAAAGGCAAATTAGAGGCACCTGGCGCTTTTGCCACACGAGAGGAAACCCTAATGGTTCCTTTCGTTGATGCGGAAAGTTAGCAGAGTTTCATCATATACTTTGCATATCTAGTATGTCTTCGTGACAGCATTACAATGAAGAACACCTTGAAGAAATATTTTGCAAACATGGACGAATATTTCGCCAGAAATGGTCTTTACAGAAAAATGGTGGCTCGAGATGGCTCTTGTCTATTTCGAGCCGTTTCTGAACAGGTAATTTCTAAGCTAGTGTTATTCTTTTACCTCTGTCTGTGGGGGTCTTATCAGTAGGTTCATAATTCTTCTGTTGACAAAATAAAGTGCATTATTTTGTAGACAATGCATGATTGTTTATACCCCAGATAAAAAAAATACTTGGCGGCTTGTAAAGCAGATAACTAGCTTATTCAGCTGTAGAGTAGGCTACATCTAGAGAAGGCCTACACTTACATTGACTAGTGTTTATTGCAAAGGCCCATAACTCGGACAACTTATGTATGTTTTCCTCTTTTTTTCTTCTAAGTTATACTACACTCAGTTCTATCATCAGAAAGTAAGAACAGACTGCGTAAACTTCATGAGAAGTAATAAAAGCATCTTTGAAACGGTGGGTGAAACGATGCATTATTTGCATTTTACGCTCACCAAGACTTAAGTTGATGTGATAATTGCCAGTGTTGGGCAAGCTTCTCAGAAAATGTAATTAACTAAACTACCAGTTCCTCCACATCAAGTGAAGCTTCAACCCAAAGCTACCTGAAGACCAAATGTAGCAAGCTAAGTTGAAAAAAAAACTGACACAAATAGTTTCACTACACGTGAGCTTTTTAATACAAAAATGTCTATAAAAATAAATGATCCAATCTTCTAAGATTATATTATTAATTAAATTAACAGTTCTCTCTATAGCTATACAATAGTAACTTTTAAGTATATAGCCTACTGGTATATGACTGTTCACTATAACGTGACCATACATTATGGACATTTTTTGTAAATTATGGCACCACTGAGTCATCAAATGCATCACATTATTGCAAGGAACTGATATTCCATGTATGGTCTAGATAGAAGACTTGCTGATGTAGCTTTAGCTACCACACTACATGGCCAAAAAAAAACAGCTACACTACTGAAAAGCTATCATATTGAGAATACAACTGTATGTTTTCCAATATGATTCTCATATTGAGAATCATATTGAGAATACTGAAAAGCTATCATATTGAGAATAGAAGCTACTCAAAAATGTAGTTAAACTAGTAGCTTTGCTTGTAGTGAAGCTACTGCCCAACACTGATAATTGCTTATGCATGGACACTAAAGTGGCTATGATCATTACTGCAATATTTTTTTTTTTCTTAATGCTCTCTAGTATGTCGAAGGGTCTTTCGAGAAATATCTGGAACGGCTGGAGGACCCAATGGTTTGTAAACTTTGAGATGTGGTTGATGTATTGTCATGTTCAAGTAGGTCTAATTTACCTTTTGAGCCTGTGTTCGCTGTAAGGGCTAAGAACTCATGGCGCCCTCTACATTTTTTTTCTAAACAGGAAACGGCGGGTCAAGTGGAAATCAAGGCCTTGTCTTTGCTTCATAAGTATGCAATAGACTATGCTGCATCACTGTTCCTCAAAGATCTATCAAGATTTTAATTCTGTTTTGTGTGTGTGTGGTTTTCTCCTTCTTTAAAAGCTCACTTGTGTGATGCGTCTGAAAGAAGCTCTCAGTAAGTTTATGCAACGTGGTCATGGTCATAAAAAGTGCTTAAAAATAGTTTCGTCTATTAGACTGGCCTGTTGTGTTGCACCGCTCTACAGCCCTACGGAACATGCAACATGTGAGAGCGCACCGCTAGCATTACAGCTAGCAATACTGCTAGCTAAACAGAGCTCCCCTACAGCTTTGTGGCGTTTAATGCAGGGTTAAAAAACAGACTTACTGAGTGGATGTTTAAATAAAGGTTTGTCAGTTCTGAAACTGTAAACCAGTTGATCTAGCTGGACTGTTTATTTTTTAGTCTTAAAAAGGTGTCTGGTGATGTGTGTGTGTGTGTGTGTTCCCACCCCCCACAGGCGGTGCTTTGTTATATATCGGTATCCTGGTGGTCCCCCAACCGAGATAACGCAAGATGACTTTAAGGAGAAGGTAATTAATACTATTGTAAGGTTTTGGTATTGAAATACATTATACCATTTTAAATGTTTAACTTGATGCATAACAATTTTTTATTACTCAACAATTTCTCTCCAGCTGATGTCTGTCATGTTTTAGACGAGCAATTTTAGTAAACCTTGATGCACAGCAAGACCAGTGGAAAGCTGACTCGGGACAGTATCACTTTTTTTTACCCCTCTTACCCCCCACAGATTTTGCTGTGTTACTCCAATACCAAGCACTATGATATTGTCTACCCGAAGACGTATGTTCCTTCAGCACGAATATGTCAAAGTGAGCATTGTCCCCTCAACACATGGGAATACCCTCTGCCCCCAAATAACACTCGTTAAGTGAGTGTTGAACGTATATTGTCTTATCGGCCTTCAGAATAATTTTGTATACTGTTGGCAGTATAGCAACACTGTTAACGAGGTTGTTGTGCAAAAATCAAATCTAGAGCTTTCAATAGAAATATATGCACGCTAATGCATTTTGTGATTTGCTTTGCAGCACTGTTGTACGAGTTGCTGTACACTCAGGTTCTGGGCATTGACTCCAAGGACCTTCAGACGGCCACAGAGGTGTGGCACAGCCGGCGCCATAGAAACAGCCACTCAATGTGCAGTGACGAAGGGGGCTACGATACCCCCGATGAGAGGAGGTCAGAGACGCTTGCTTTCATACCAACATGTCCCGAGTCAGAATTGGCTTTATTGGCTAAAAATACTGGCATATAGAAGGAATTTGACTTTGGTAGGTCTTTTGCTCTTTAGATAAGCAACAAGGACATCGATTTGTGTTCATACAGTGCTATAGTAGATGTACTACGGACACACGATGGGTCTCAAAACAATAGACAATATGAAATATATACATAGGCAACTATCAACGTTGTGTACAAGTAATAAATTATACAAGAATATGTATATATAAAAATATTACCACCACTTGATGTATACTTGCAATGAATTTATGATCTTGTATAATACATTTTGTGTAAATCCCCATAGAGATGAATGGGACCTGGAGGCTAATTATCCTGTTGATGACGAGGCAAGGCTGGAAATGGATGAATCAAAGGTATTTTTATAATTTTATACTGCTGACACTTTTGAATTTTCACACACCGACTGTGATGTTCTTAGCTAGGTGGAAGGCTGTCTAATAATTATGTTGTCTTGCCCTGCAATGATGTTACACTCTCCTCTCAGACCAGCGAGGAACCAGCTACATTCACTTTAACCTACCAAGTTGTCAAATCTCTGGATCCCAATGTCTATCGAAATGTTGAGTTTGACGTCTGGCACTTTACCCGTCGAGGTATGGTCATAATTCGGACGTGTTGGGGATATGTACAGGAAAGTCACTCTACCAGCATTGTTCTATGTGTCTCTATGTGTGGGGGGTAAAATAAACAATTTGGTACAGCGTAGACCAAATGGTGAAACAACTGATGCTAACCAGTGTGTACAAAATTAATTATGGGCTGCTGGGTCTACTGACTGCATTTGGCAACCTTAAGCAACATCAGTAAATTTACCCCAGAATGTCCCTTGACGATTTTTCTTTTTCTTTACATGTGTTTTTAGACGTTTGATTTCCAGAACTGTTGCAACGCTACAGTAGGGTTAAAATTTTGCCAATTCCAACATCCAGTGTTGCCATACTATTTTTATTATTACGTACTAATTTACTGCCTCATTCATTTCATTCTTGCTGTGTGTTTTTGTGTTTTTTGTTTGTTTTTTTGGTTCAGCACAGTGTGCTACATGAAAAAATTTGTATGCCCTGCCTTAGTAGTGGTAGTTTGAGGTAGAGCCAAATGGTTCTGACTGGAATTGCATTCACTCTTCAGTTTGTCTGGCTATCTTTGTGTTCCCTACTCTGCTTTATGTCTGAATTCTCCAATTGCAGAGCTAAGGAAGACTGATTTCATAGTAATTGCAGGTAGACAGTACTTCTTGGGAGACAAATGCCAGGTAAGGTGCTGGGGGTGGGGAGGGAGGGGGGGGGGGGGGTTGTGGAGAGTTTAGATCCAGTTCCTTTGCTTTTTACAATTGAAAAAAAAATGCCACAGGCTAAGGATGACCATTTTTGATTACTTAAAACTAGACATTGAAATCTGACTTTTCTTAGACTTATTTTTGTCCCCTCATCTACGGTGGCCGACAGGTGCAAACGACGTGCAACTTATGAAAACACATGCAAATCAACAAAACACGTGCAAATAGACAAAACACAAATGCAAATCAACAAAACACCTGCAAATAGACAAAACACAAACGGCTTAGGAAAACATCTTCATCTTAATTTGACAACACGTGAACATCATTTAGAAAACGCGCTGCATTTCAGAAACGTGCTCCGAAACTCAAAACACATGCAGATCAGAAAACACACCCCGAAATTCCGAACAAAACTGAAGTTTCTAGTGGGACGCTTAAAAGTGATGAACACCTCTGGACAGATGGTGAAAAGGAACAGGGGTGTACGTGTGACAGAGATAGCTAGCGGTAGTAATCTGAAATGTAAGTGAAATGTAAATTTGGGTTTATTTCAACATTTTAATGGCGTTTTAATTGTGATCACACCTCAGATCACCACCAGTTTTCACAATCTGTTCAGAGGTGTCACTTTTAAGTGTCCCACTGGAAACTTCCGTTTTGTTTTGAGTTTCGGGACGTGTTTTCTGATCTGCATGTGTTTTGAGTTCGGGTTGTGTTTTCTAATCTGCATGTGTTTTGAGTTTCGGAGCGCGTTTCTGAAATACAGCACATTTTCTAAATGATGTTCACGTGTTGTCAAATTAAGATGATGTTTTCCTAAGTCGTTTGTGTTTTGTCTATTTGTAGGTGTTTTGTCTATTTGCACGTTTTTTGTTGATTTGCATGTGTTTTCATAAGTTGTCGTTTGCACCTGTCGGCCACCATACTCATCCCTTTCTGAATGAGGTTATATTCAAGACTAAACATTCCCTTGAAGTATGAGCTTGAAGCATAGTTTTCTTTATTTCTGTATTTATTTTCTATACTCAGAAGGGTTTCTCACACCACACACTTTGTTTATCTCTTGATTTTACACTGACAATCTGACCTCCTTGATGTATAAAAAAGTGAAAAGGGATTTAAAAGTGAAAAAAGTATCATTCTGTCACCATCTTTGTCATTATACTACTCCACTCAATACAGAAAAATACAGAGATTGCTTGCTAACAACGTTGGCAACTTTAGTCTAGAATCGCACCCGGGGCTGTGTTTCTGAGGAGAACCAGAATATGTGCTTCTGTTTTAAGGTGCGCCTTGATCCCAAGGGGAGGTATTACAATGCCTTTATCCAGGAGGTGGGCACCAAGACCAGTGTGGTTACTGTGTTCATTGAGGAGCTGGGAGAGAGGCGAGTTCATATCCACTGATGCCGCTTATGCACGTACAGTAACAGTATGCCAGAGGACTCGTTAATCGGTCCTAATGAATGTTAAAACTGTGCTATAGAGGGTCTGTTTATTGGCGATGCATGTTAATATTTTTATTTTGTTATACTCCCGAGAGGTATTTTTCTTAAACCCACTATGTGTAAGTTTTATTTTTTTCGTATGAGAATTTCTCCCATCTATCGGCGAAGTGGTATACTGCACGCGTTCGGAGCCCGTCTACGGGGAGCCGGTCCACAGGGAGCCGGTCCACTCTCTATTTACTTGCCTGCAATCTGTTGAAATTTCGCTAGTTTTGCTGTTGAGCAAGGGAAAAATGAATTGTGGTCTATGGAGCTAGGCGGCTAAAACTTGTTGTTGTCACAGTTGACAACTTAATAGCTTAATGTACGTTGTGGTAGTAGCTACCTGAGTATAGATTTCCCCTAGAAATTAAATAAAAAGTCACTCATGTCCTTTCTGCTTTTCATAGGATGGGCCGCTTTCTGCTTAACATGCTAGCATTTGCGCTAATTCACTTGCTCGGGAGCGCCCTCTCGTAGTAGTAGCACCTGAGTGGTCATTTTCCCCATATTGAAAATTCTCTGATAAAATGTATTAGCTCTTCCGTTCCCACTGTCCTCATTTCCCATGGTCCTCATTTTGAAAATGGCGGCGCAAAATGGATATTCTCATTTGGTACCCATCTTCATATAAATGGAAATTACCAAGTTTACGGGAACACTACAATTTATTCATGGAGGTAATTACCATCGTTTTACATTATATTTTTAAAATAAAAAATATATTTTTAATAAAAGACGAAGATAAATAGAAGATAAATCCTACACATAGTGGCTTTAACCAAACCCCGTTTTTAGTTGTTATCCATGGTGGTATTTTGTTTTTTTTACCACAGCTATGCTAAACCTTTTTGCTACATTTTCTAGCAGGATGTAGCATGAGCTAAAGCTGCTGTAAGTCGATGCAATTGCATTGCAACAGATCTCCCTGGCCAGCACATTCTAATTTGCTGTCATTGACCCAATCTGTACAATTCTGAGGGTGCCTGCACACTGAAGTATAATTTTACCAAAGATTTAAAGAGGCACTCAGTAAGTCTGTTTCTTAGCCCTGCATTAAACGCCACAAACTTGTAGGGGGAGCTCTGTACAGTTGGCTGTATTGCTGTAGTGTACACTCCCTCAGAAGTTGCAAGTTCCGTATTCACTATACAGGGCTGTACAGCGGTGCGTTCAATCGCCGTTTGCTACATAACAGACCAGTCTAACAGAAAAAACGATTTCTAAGCGATTTTATGACCACAAAAATGGTCGCATAAACTTACTGAGTGCCTCTTTAATTTGGCCCCTTTCGCAGGTTGTCTCAAATTCCAGTAAAGTGGAAATTTTGACGATGGCTCCTTTCGGCCATTTGGGAAATGCAGAATCACCTCTGCAGGAGCAATCGTCAATGTCAACTACAGTCACGGCCACAGAAAAGAGAAATTTCATTATCACCTGTTTTGCTATACACATGTTTATTCTCTTTATACGTATTGGAACAAAACAAAAAATGAGGAAAAATGGCTAATTTGCCATAATGTCACACAAAACACCAAGAATGGGCTGGACAAAATTTGGTACCCTTAACGTAATTAATGGTTGCACACCCTTTGAAAAAAATAACTGAACTCAGTCACTTCCTATAACCATCAATAGGATTTTTGCACACACACCGTGGAATTTTGGACCACTCTTCCTTTGAAAACTGCTCCAAGTCTCATATTGGATAGGAGTCTCCTCCCAACAGCCATTTTAAGACCTCTCAACAGGTGTTCAATGGTATTTAGATCTGGGCTCATTGCTGGCCACCTCAGAACTCTCCAGCACCTCACCATCCATTTTTATAATGCCCACACCTGTTACTTGCCCCAGATGAGTGTTTCAAGCATGTGATGCTTCTTTAAAATCTTATTTATCTACAATTTTGAAAGGCTGTCAATTTTGTCCAGGCCATTTTTGGAGTTTTGTGTGTCAAAATGGCAAATCTGCCTTTTTTTCCTCCTGTTTTTGTTTTGTTCCAATACACAAAAAGGGAATAAACATGTTTATAGCAAAACAAGTGATAATGCAATACTTTTCCATGAGAAATACTTGATTTTCTGAAAATTCAGGGGTGCCAACAATTTTTAAGCCATGACTGTACTTTATTGCATTTTAGACAACCCGTGGAAGGAGCTCGGTGTTTAAAACCAAACTATACCTTTTAATGTAACCGGTCGCTATATCATCCAAACCTTCAATATGTTCATGTCCTCATTTAGTATCAGTTTGGCACGCTTGTTACCACGTCCAAGTTCAAGACTAGTACCTTATACCAGATTTTCATTATGGAAAAGTGGAAGCCAGTGGTGTTGAACTATACTGAGCTGGTTCAAGTCAGTAGACAATTTCCATTAACAGTCTAACGAGCTGTTATGAAAGAGAGTAGAATAGATGGGTCTATGGGTGGTATGGAATTACAGTGACACTGACACAAGATGAGGCATCATTGGGGTTTATGTTTTAGATTTTATACTCAAGCAAACAACACTGCAACTACATGTGATTTTGATCGCAAATTCTTCAGATAAACTACTTTTGACTTTTTAAACTCAATGTATAATAAAGTCCAAAGTGATAAATAAGCCATTTTAATTATTTAATTTATTTTTAAGTATCGTAAAAAAAATAAATCTGTTGGTAACCATTAATCTGATTTAACCTGATTTCTAGAGTGAACCTAATTACTGTGAATTTTCTTTGTGATGTAACAATGGTTGACACTTTGCGCTGCTTTGGTTTGTTCCCTGTGTAGAATCCAGGTGTCGCTGGCCAACTTGAAACCAGTAAATCCTGTCCCTGCATGTCAGGTCACGCCCATGAGCCAAGGGGGCTCTTCTGAGCAGTATGTCACAGATCAGGGTAAGCTCGACTGGAGGAGAACTTCCTTTGCTCTCTTTTAGTAATAGAACTTTATCAATTAAACACATGTTATCTTATTCTGCCCTGAGAACTAAAATTCAGCGGTTTTATAAAGAAAACGGTGCTTTAAACCTTTTTTATAAGGTCCCACCTTTAAAAGTTCTAAACTTTCTAACTTGTATTGATTTTAAAAAACCTTTAAAAAGTTGATTTGGGTGTTGGTTTGTCTCATTGATTTGTAATATGTGTTTTAACCGCTTTAAGTTTATTGCCATTTTAGCATCTATGGCTATATATGACCAATCAGGGTAAGCTCACTTCAGGAGTCAGGGGTAAGTTCAAGGTGGACCAAATGCTGCAAAATCTCCAATTTCGCTCAAACTCTGGCGTGTTAAACACAACACTGTTGATGCAGGTGTGTCTGACAAGGCTCGACGGTGATTAAAGGGATGTGAACATTGGTCATTCCTTTCAACACTTTCTTTGAATGATTTATTTTATTGGTGAAGGATTTATTTAGGTCTTATATAGGTCTTATTTGCATACTTAAAAGAAACATGTGAGTGCAGTCAGGTCACTGATGCACTCACAAACAGGAAGTTTAATGGTTCACAGGACAACAAACTGGGTCACGGATGTTTTGAAGAGTTCCAACTTTCCTGGAATGTTTTTGATTTTACCCTGGGGATCAGATTGTGTTCCAACGTGCACAGCCTCTTCCCTTAAGATTTTTTAAAATCTCCTCAGGGGATTCCTGGTTAATTGAAACTGTTGGCCTCTTAAAATTGACTTTGATGTTAACATAAACGTAACTCAGTGTTTCAACTAACAAAAACACTGTTTTTGTTTTTATGAAAACTTTAGAAAATCCTTTAAACTCATTGTAAAGTGACTCCACCCAAGTTATGCTCTTCAACCTGTTGCAGCACAGACATCATCTATATCAACCATATGTTACACATTACCTGGAATGCCTGGCGATCTAAATGCAATGGAAGTTTACAAAATTTTCCCAAATGTTTTGTAAAAGTTAGTGTTTTTGAGTTGTTTTTTTAAATCCTGTTAAATTCAGCTGATTCCAACATTAGTCTTCTGTTCAATGGGGGCTCAACAGAGAAGTACCTGTGGATGATGTGTGTGAGATGCTTATTGCTCACTGCTGAAATGTTGTTGTTCTCCCACTAGAGTTTGAGGTTCGCGGGAGGCGCCGTTTCTACCGCAAGCCCCGTGCCGTTGCCGTGCCGATCCCCTGCTCCCGTGCACAGCCTGGCATGGGGCCCCGCTTCCAGCCCGTCCCCGGGAACATGCCCCCCAACCGACCAGCTGGGTTCCATGGGGCCCCTATACCCCCCAGGGGCATGGAGTGTGACCACTACCGCCCCCATCCCAGCCCCCGCTCCCATCGCGGAGCAGGGTCCCCCAGGTCTGCGTCTGCCCGCACACGAGACAGGCCTCCGGCCGCTTTAGTGTGGTGGTTAGTCGGGTGTGAGGGTGTTGGTGAGGGGACCGACATGTTGAGCATGGAGATCTTAAAAACTGAGACAATTGAGATCTCCCACTTAACATTAACAGTAACATTTGAGCATATTTACTGTACAAAACCTGTCTGTGAACTATAAGGGCAAAATAATAAAATAAAATAAATAATCGTTCATTAATCGTAATCGAATTAAAACGTTCAGTTAATCGAGATTTTGGTTTTAGGCCAAATTGCCCAGCCCTAGGACTGAGTAGGTGTGGGTGTGAGAGTGGGTGGTACAGAGTTGAAGCAGGAAAATATGTACTTTGGTGCATCCTCTGAAGATTGAGAGTCTCAACACCTGCACCCTTTTCTTTTTAATGTTGGCCTGTGAACCAGACCCATGTCAGCCAAGTTTTGAGTATTTAACACAGAAGTCTTTTTCCAAAAATGGCCGTACAGTTCCGATTCAGAAATATTCTCAATGACATGCACTCTCATTGCATTCACCTGAATTGTTGCAATAAGCATGCAAATATTTCTAAATGTTTAATTTCAAGTACTTAATCAATACATTGAAAATATGTTCGTATTGCAGGTTTACATAAGTGCCACCTTTTTAATTGTGAATTCAAAAGCTGTCCCATGCAACTGGTTTCTCGATTTTTATTAGGAAATGGATTCGTAAGTCCATGGCTGGACATGTCTTTTTCATGGTTGGTATGGTAAAGGTTCCCAGGCTTTTGTTTGTCTACAGAAGAGAAGAGTCGTTGGGGTGTGGTGTTGCATGTGGTTGAACGTTGGTGTGGGTGTGTGTTTCATTTTTTTCCCCTATATATGTTGTTCCTGATTGTGACCAGGCGCTCCTCTCGTTTTGTGAATCGCCATCACCTCATTGGTCCAGAGGTGTCCTTTTATCACAATGCTGGCAAGCGCTGTTACCAGAGCTTTGAAAACTACTCCTTCAGACCTCGGTAAACATTCATCACGCCCCACTGTTCCTTAAGAGTGACATTTATATTTTACCTTTTCCTTGGTTCTTTTTTCTGTTGCTTAGACTCTCAAAGCTTGACTAAACGGTCTACTCAACAAGGCATTCAGACTTGACTCTGAGAATCAACTAAACAAAACCCTTTTCTTTAGTGTTGTATAAAAATCTGTGTAGAGAATCAAGCCTGATTCATTAAAGAATCTGGTCCTCTATATAATAAAATGTGAGGCCGCATGTTGATCTGACAAGACCCCTAACTCTAAAGCCATTCAAAGGCTTTGGCTGTGGGATTTCCACTGGCTTGGATGTTTGCCTTGGTTTGAAGTAAAGTGAACCACTTATCATTGTTGCTGTTTGCAGTCGTTAACATGAACGATGCCAGGTTAACGGTGTTGCCGCGTGTTGCAGAGTCAGGCGCCACATGCAAGCTATCTCTAAGGAGTGTCAGTTCAGCTTGGTCCCCGGGGCAGCTGAGGAAATGCCAGATATGGGGAGCCCGGTAACCTTCTACGACATCGACAAGGGGAGTCAGACTGCCTTTCCTCCACTGCAGGTAGCTGACTTGAACAGAGACAACTTTTCTACCCTTAAAAAAACCTAAGATGGTATGTTATCCGTCTAGTGTTCTTTTTAGCAGGAATCCGCGAATTCATTTTTGTGTACTTAATTTTTGGAGAGCTTATTTACGTAGATTTACATAGATATCTATGTCTTGTTAATTGTGTGTACCAATATGGTCTGTCTATTGACTTAAACGCTGCTTAACCTGGTGGGGCATGTAATCCATTATTAATATTTTTACAGGGTACGGAAGTTTTGGCCTCTTTCTCATTAGAGCTAGGCTAGTTACTTTAGCAACTAGTTACTTTTATCCAGCATGGATTTTACTTTTGTCCACATTTTTACAAAGTAGTCAGGAAGCATACTATCAACAGCCACAGGTCAATGTTCAATTGTGTGCCTTATCGTAAACACGGATTGGCTGCTCTTCCTTGTGGAAAAACCAACAACCAAACCATCATAAGAACTATACACCATTGTCTACTAGTGACACACCCCTTTATTGGACCAGGTTTCTACTCTTAGGCGTAGAAATATTCTCTATAAATGCAGTCCATTACCATTTACTTGGGTAGTGTTTGTTTATTTATTTGTTGTTGTTTGTTGTTGTCCCTCACCCAGGGCCAGCCAGTGGGGCGTCCAATGGTGGCCGCGGCTGCCTCCTATTGGGTACCCAGAGGATGCCCCCCCTCCTCGCCCACTACCCGTGACCAGGCCGTCACCTCAGAGGAGGAGGACACTGACGACCGAAGCACTGCAGGAGAGCAAGGTATATGGGGTGTTATGACCCATTTTCATCTCTAAGGGGCGCCGTTGGGTTGACTGCTAGTACCCACTGTTGGCACGCTGACCTGATTTCACCTTTGCTGTTTTTCTTCACCTTGTTGCTTATTTTTCCTCAATGTTTATATACATTTATATAGAATATGTGTATATACGTTTATTTTATATAGCATATTATGTTTTACTGCAGAAAACTAGTCAAGGATGTATCACAGACTAGAGACTAATCTCAAAGATTAGTTGGTACAGTGTGGGAAGCACACATTTTAGAAAGCAGCTTGAACAATCACTAAAATCACTGTCGCAACTTAAAATATCTATTCTGGGCATGTAGGCAAGGTGGAAGGTGTTTGTCAGGTGTTTGGTCTTCAACTATAAAAGCTTTGAGGGGATGTGTGTGTGTGTATGTATGTATGTGTATATATGTATGTGTGTGTATATATATATAGGGCATGTGCTCACCCTTTGCTATCAGTTAATGCCAGTTGTCAATACTCAACTTGAGTTTTCTTAGAACAGATAGTTTAGAAAATTGATTTCTAATGATGGGATGAATTGGTTTGTGGCGTTAAGGTGTGTGTGTGTGTGTGATATTTTAAACAGGAGAATACTCAGGAGACTATGTGTATACCACTGGAGGTGAGTATCTGAACATGTTTTGCAGTGAGGTCCAGTACTTAGTGAGGTGATACTCTCATTTACAGTTTTATCTGTGAGTATTTAGCATCCGTGTTTGAGAACACAATGTAATAGATCACTCGCATAAGTACTTGATGATGGAATGTCACTAATAATGTCTGTTTTCTCTTTGGCAGATACAGCATTTGAGAATCCATCCGTTTACACAGCTGCTGAGTCTACTGCCAACCTGGTAATTGTGTTACTTTAAAGGAGAAGTTTGGTGTGCATCAATCCATAGCCTGGATCACTTAATGATTTATGTTGAGAAAAAAAACAGAATCCATTGTCTGGTGTGAATCCATAGCCCTAAATGTTCCAGTTTAAGTACTGTCTAGGGCTGGGTGATTTGGCCTAAAATGAACTGAATATTTTAACTCAATCAATCAACGATTTTATTTATTTATATTTTTTTGCCCTCATAGTTTAGACAAGTTTTGTACAGTAAATATAAGAGATTTTTAAATGAGGAGTTGATTTTAAAATAACTATCTACCATCTATGATTATTTATTGAACATCAATGTTTTCTTTGGTACAGGCTGCTCTTGTTGCTCAGTTGTCTGTGTTGAAGCTGTCCATGCTCAACATGGCAGCGGAATAATGTTAATGTAACCGAGCGGGGTCATGTGACTTCCTTTAAAAACACTACCGCATGTGGAAAGTAATTAAAAATAATTGACCTGGAAAACTTTGATCGGTTATAGGTTCTGAATGTCTTGCCCTGGGGCTGTCAGGAGAAAAAAAACAATAAAAATGTACACGTAGTATAAACAGCGTTTTATACTGAATTAATGGGGCATAATGACTTCATGGAATGGTTTCATTTCACTATGCCCCATTCCTTTAACATTATGCATCAAACTTTATAATTTAACATTAAAATCCCTTAATGCTATTTCCCTACATGATTAGCCGTGCCCAAACATGACATGAAACTGAATCTGATGTTTAATACCAATACCTCTCCTTTAAGTCCATTGCCTCTAGTGCCATCGGCAGCAAAAAATGGCAGAGAATTTAGAAAATAGGAAGTGTTCTTTGCCCCATGCATTGCTGTTAATGCATTACCCTTTGGTTATGGGGTGTGTTTACAGTGTTTGTTTATGTAAGTTTGCAAATTAAGTAGAGAAGTCCTGCACAGATTATTTGGATGGCATCAGGATACAGTAAATAACAGATGACTTTGTATGTCAGTGACCCTGTTGTCTTGCTTGTAACTTGGTCTGCAGTCTCACGTGGCTCTTCAATTTTCTCTGTTGTACCAGTATTCATTACTGAAGGCACTCAATGACCTCAAACAGAGCTATGAGTTGATTTTACCTACCTACGCTGTATTTAAACATGTGTAGTGACAATAAAATTAAATCCGACTTTAATATAACTTGAAACTTTGACAATACAGCATACATTCCTTCTTTCTACTTTATTATTATTAAAGAAAATGCCCTTGTTCTTAAATTAAATAAAAACTGTCCTGTTTATATCCAAAATGTGGCATTGACCTCTAGCATTCTTCATGTTAAATAATCAAAATGTCCTTGTTTTGTTTTATGTTTGTGTCCAATGGACCTCTTGCGTTCTGCTCACGGGTTGAAGACCATCCAGGAGGGCAGCTCGTGCTCCGGGTCAACACAGGAAGGTTCCGCTACCTACAGCTATTCACAGCAGGTCGTACTAGTTGTTTCAGGAGTTGATTTATGCTTCTTTGGCTACTTAAAGTAAGGGTGAGTGAGTGGGTGGGTGGGTGGGGGTTGTGTGGATGTATGACTCGCTTGCTAGAAATTAGTTTGATGTGGTTGTATGCAGGCTGTAACTGATTTGTGAAGTTTGTATGTCTATGTATGTGTGTACGTATCTGTGTTGTCTGTCCTGTGCATGTGTGTCTGCCTGTGTTGTGTGCCTGCATTGACTACAAGTGAGTGGTTGATTTCATGAGTCTGCCTAGGTGGCACAGGTGTGACACTCTTGTGTGTGTTGAGTGAGTGTGTGGTGTGTGCGTGTCATTACTGCAATACATCATACTGTTCCATGTGTCGTGCAGGTGGTGGTGAAATCTGCAGTGATTGCGTCCGCTCAGCCGGTGGCTCACCCCGCACCAGACCTCTTCACGGCCAACTCCTCCTCCACCACCTCCTCCAGGAGCTCCGACACGCCGCCCGACACACAACCATCCTACATCGCCCACCATGGGCAGGCCCCCACTGC
>JAGFZM010001973.1:0-13876 GCA_017657215.1 Limnothrissa miodon | reverse complement strand
CACACACACACACACACACATACAAACAATATACTACAACCCTCTTTTAAATCCTAATCTATAATTACAGTTTTTTCTGAATGCTTAAACACTAACGATGATTCTTGTAGCACAATTTCTAAAACTACTAATAGTTGTAGGTAAACTACTCACTGAGTTTGCATAATTAAAAGCATAAACACTGCTTTGCACACAGTTTGCACTTTTAAAACACAATTTGCAAATGTAAAATACAATCTACTCCACAGCACTCTTTTTGCGGAACTGTAAACACAACTCACTACTTTACACACAATTTCCAAATTATTAGCACACTCCTAGTAAAAATATACACAGTTATTGCTATTATTTAAACTATTTTGCTAACTGTTACCACACTGTGCCATGCAAAAACTAGATAAGATAATTAAAAAAAAAGATAATTAGTTCGGTTTGCAGTCAGCATGAGCACTATAAATAAGCTTTCAATGTAAAGAACAATGGGGGGAAGACTGAGAAAAGTGTGGATTAGAGGAGGGCGAGGAAGAGTATGAGGACTTGAAGCAGCAGGTGGAAGAAGAGGACCAAGAGGTGAATTTAGAGTGAATTTAGAAGAAGATAACAAGGAGGTGATGAAGGGAGAGGGTGAGGAGGTGAAGAGGAAGCAGGAAGGATAAGAACATTATACTGTACACTGACTACATGTAATGTTCAGAGACCAGAGCAGATTAGGTATGTCATCTGATGGGACAATGTTAGGTCTCATAGAGCTGCTTTGGCTTACAGATCACCCACTCTTCACTGTACTCAACCTCCCCCCTTACTCTCCATTCTTCAATCCAACTGAAGAATTCTTCTCTGCCTGGCGCTGGAAGGTCTATGAGGATATTCCCATCAATCATTTCTCTCTCTTTCAGTGAAATTGTATGTTTTCTTGTGTTTGTTTTGATGTGTGTGAATAAACATTCATACTTTGAATTTGAATCACTGTGTGTTTACAGAACTATGTATGACAGAATTATGACAAAAGTATGACTGCAAATGGACATACCTTGTGCACAGAGAAAGCAAAAGCCAGATGTGTTTTTCATTTATACCATCAGTGTGTAGTTGGCACATTTTGTAAAATTATTTTATAAATATGATGGCTAGTGTTAACTGTTTGGTACAAAAATACACTTTTTAAAAAGGTTTGTAGAGTTAAGCAAGATAAATTATCTTTAGCAAGAGATATAGAATGTTTTGTTGATTTGGTGTAAGGTTTTTCAATTTGTGTGTAGAGTTTAGCAAAAATAGCCAATTCTTAGAAAAAATGTGTTATATGGACACATTGAAGAAGAGCATGTTGTGTGTACCTATAGTTCTGGCTACACACACATACACACAAAAGCTTGTGCGTAAAAGCACATATACACGATGTGACAGCTCACAGCTCTGGAAAGAACATACAACCTTGTGATAGCTCCAAAAGTCAGCTCACAGTGTGTGAAATGAAGAAACGTGCTTCTGAGTCATCTGTGGAGCTGAGTGTGTGTGTGTGTGTGTGTGTGTACAGGGTGTGTGTGAGTGAGTGTCTAGTAAGAATTCCGACACAGCAGCCTTTTACTCTTATGAGACTGATCAATGTTAGAACCGGTAAGAATGTCTTGCGGCCTTTGGCGGCATAAGAATGATAGATATTAAAGACATTGAAGAGACGATATGCAAGAACCAGCTGTCGGTTGGCACAGATGTCTTAGAAGAGGCAAGTTTCTAAATCAGAGAGTGTTTTGTATATCTACACTGACTGGGAATCCCTCCAGGGAACAACACCGTCAGGAGGGACAACTGTTGACCGGCGATTGAACTCGCTCCACCTCTACACGACGGGCCGATGTGTGTTGTCAGCCGAAAAAAAAACCTCACACAAAACAAACACAAGCTATAAATAAATAACTGAGGGGAACGCGTCTGAGATACTTCAAGTTTGTGTCAAACACATGAAAGTGCCGCCATTTGAACGCTTCCCAGTTGTTAGCCGGTGAGCGGGGAGGGGGAATCCTGTTACGGCGCGCATGAGGCAGGCGAATTAGCCGACAGCGGAATAAAGCAGTCAAGCGGCGAGGCTGGCAGTTGCGTCCCTGGCTGGCGTCACGATCAGCGGCGGGGATTGTGAGAGCGAGGCGGCTGGTTGCAGAGGTTGCGGATGAGGGAGTGTGTGTGTGTGTGTGTGTGGTGGGGGTAGATGGGGCTGGATGTCAGTGTGTGTCAGTAACAAGCGAGTGGGGAGGTCGAGATGCAGCATGGAGTGAGTTTGAGTTAATACTGCCCACAGGGCGGTGAAAGAGTTCAAATGCTAGAGTGTGTGTGTACTGTAGATGTGTGTGTGTGTGTGTGTGTGTATGTGTGTATGTTTTTAGCGTGCGTGTTTATCAGTGTGTTTGGTATGTGTGTGTGTGTGTGTGTGTTTTCAGTGTTTGTGTGTGTGTGTGTGTGTGTATGTGTGTTTATCTGTGTTTGTATGGGAGCTGGGGATAGACGCACTCAGCTGCATAATTGAGTCGGATCTCGGCCAGTCCCTTGAAGCCATGCTCTCCGTCCTCCTCCATATCCTCCACTCCTCCCTCCTCCACTAGCAGCACTACAGGAGTGGAGGTGACTCCCATCCCTCTCTGCCCATGCTGCATGCCAGAGGTCAATCGACTGACACCACGTAGCCACCCTGCATGCGTGTGCATGCACACAGATCTGCACATTTGCTTTGAAGGGTCATTTACGTTGACAGGGCACAGACCAATGCATGCACAAGTGAAGGAGTTTACACACACACACACACACACACACGGTACTTACACACACAACCTACATTTATACATGCAGGTGCATAAATGTCCATAAATCAAATTCAGCCTTCACTGAAAATTCAATACATTGTCACATACATAGTCAAGCCAAACCCCCCCCCCCCCCCCCCCCACACACACACACACACAATTTCCCTAGATCAAAAGACTATACACTTATATTTATATACACACATTCACAGTCAATCGCTGCTATGCTTGCAAAAATGTATCACAGTCATTCACACGCACAAAAAACACCCAGCCACATTGAGGCACATTGACATTTAAATAACATCCTTTGAAAAAAGGAAATCACCCCTCACTGTTCAAGGGGTCACTTGCTGTCCAGCCAGTTTGAGTTTGGCCTTTAAAGTGGAGGATGTGTGTGGACAATGTGAGTTTGTGTGTGTGTGTGTGTGTGGCAGTAACTGTGTGTATGCATTTGCGATGGTAAATGTGGTGTGTGTGTGTGTGTGTGACAGGCTAAATGATGTTCCCAATCTGTCTTCCTCAGTGACCAGGGCTCGACGGGAGTGTCACTCAGAGGTGGCCGGCTCCTCGTCAGCAGCTGACCGGCCAGCCGACCAACCAGCCCAGAGGGACACGTCGCCCAGAGAGACAGAAAGGGCTGACAGCCACACAGGGCCACAAGCCCAGGACAACACAGCAGAGCAGAGAGAGAGAGAGAGAGAGAGAGACAGAGAGGGAGAGAATGCTGTGTAATTTGAAGTTTTCCAACATTTGTCCTCTATCAAACACAATCCTGGTACAGTATAGACTAGAGGGAAGAAATGAAAAGAAAGAAAGTATAGACAAAACACTGAATACTGGCCAGGAGTAGGCTGCCAAGACAACACTGCTTGAAACTTCACACTCGGTTCATTATGTAGACTCTTCTCCTTGCCACGATGACTCCTCAAGCCTATCAGCATAATCTGGACAATATCCCATCCCAGGGGGGTAACCCGCCTCCTTCAGCCCCCTCTACTCACCCACCCACCCCCCCCATGCCCAGTGTGAGAGCCCAATCAGCAGGTAAACAAGCCAACAAGCAAAGGTCAGCAACCAAGGAGTCTTTCCGCTGGGGGCTGTGAGCAGTTGTTCTGTATTTCAATAAAAACACACACACACGCACACACAGACACACACACACCCCAAACAAAAGGATGGAAACAAAGGTTACAAAATCAATAAAATTCCACAAGGATGTGTTTCGGGACACATAAATTGTGTTAGGGAGAGGCGAGAAGCTGATGTTACGGAGATGAAGGCTGCTATAGCAGGCAGGAGATGCTGCAAATGGTGAAACTGTCAAGGCTGTGGGTAAACTCCCCCACTAACACTACTCAGATGACAAGCCCGACTACAACATCAAAATCTACAGTCTGTGGTCTTGTCTTGGCTCCTGGAGTGGAATAAACAGATTTCTTTCAAACTGCCTCGCCACGCAATGGGTAGCCTGATAACCCCCCACTAGGACTCATCTAGATGACTCTCTACAGGGAGAGAGCGATGGGACTGATCTGAGCAAACTTGGGAGAGGAGCTCCTGAAGCCCTATGTTTCGTTTTTAGACATACCTGCATAGCAAAACCATTTGCTACTTCTATGGTACTAAATAGTTAGAGTAGTGGTTAGTAGTTAGATGCATCTAATCACACGGTGTGTGTTTAAGAACAAGCTTCTCTATGTGGTTGATAAGATAAAAAATCTTTGGTATTGTGTGTGTGTGTGTATATGCGCACATGTGTGAGACGGGAGCTTGTAATGCCCGGGATTAGCTAATTAACACATTCCAAAAGTACAATTTGTATAGAGTTTTATATAAACTCACCGTATGGGAGTTGTGACACGCACACACACACCTCTCACCTTATCTTATGCAAAGTCAGGACAAATAGCATGTGAGGAGCGAGGGTGCTAAAGCAAGTGATTAGCACTGCACACATGCACACAACACAACATACAGTAGAAAACACACACACACAAACACACATATATGGCGGTCTGTAAATAAAAATCTGTCTGTTGCTATCAATCTAATAAAGGTTGAATATTTTTAGTTTGTTGAACAGTCATACCAAAACGTACGTAACTTTTTGGTACACACCTTTTGGTTTACCTGTTAGATAAGTCCACACAAAAACATGGCTTAGTCACACATACACAAACACACACACACACACACAGAGACTCACATACCAATACACAGAGATTTTTCACAAATACATACAGGTACACACACACACACACACATACACACAAAGAGAGAGACATTCACAAACGTTTTCAGCACTACCTCAGGGCTTCTCTCATCAGACGTGACATTTGAGCAGATTTTAATTCTCCCCTTTCATGTTGAATTTAGCCTCATTCCTGTCCAGCGAGGCACACTAAATGGAGACCCACACCTGGGTCAGCGGTCACAGACTCAGCCAGACTCAGCCTTTCCCCCACTGTCTGAAGGTGCGGGCCCCAGACGCACCCCTAGACAATGGAGGCTCTTTCTCACTCTCTCTTTTATTCTCTTCCTTTCTGAGCAGGTTTTAGCCAGTGGCCTTGAGAGTCTGCACCAGTATGCCAATGACAGACACAAGTGAGCGAATGAAAGACTTTCTAGTGGCAGGACATTGTAAGGTTAAGCTCAACATTTACCCTAGACATCCAAAGATTTCTTGATTGCCCTTTTGTGATTTGCTGATAACAGTAAAAAATAATTACATTTCTAAAAAGTTATTCTTACCTTTACAACTCTCTCTCTCTCTCTCTCTCTCTCTCTCTCAAAGATTTCTTGGAGAGAAAAAAAGTATTAAAATGGTACTTGACAGAACCCTCCCAGAGTGTAAGACAAAAACAATTTTAAATACATCAGTTAAATAAAAAAGAAATCAAATTAGCATTACTTTGTGGCCTCCTCTGCCACTGTCTGAATTCCAAATTTGGACTGGAGTAGACAAGTCATGCACAGAAACATGCAATGCAGCCTCTCTAGGAAACAAAGAGAGATAGAGAGAAATAGAGATAGGAAATAAGAGAGGGGTAGTGAGAGAGAGAGAGAGAGAGAGAGACGGCTCAGCCACCGTGGCTGACAAAGCTCAGCAATTATGGTAGTGACGGCGGCCCAGGCACAATACAGCAGCCCACTGAGCTGTGTCCCTTTCATTTGCAACACACAGGCCAAGCTAACCGGAAATCCCATCAACACACACAGGCGGCACCCCTGACTCAGCCGGGGGAACAAATTGCATCTGCTGCATGTCTCTATGACCCCTGCAAATAAATGGGTGACACGACAAGTGCTAGTTCTGACTGGAGACACTACAGAAACGCGAGCGGCCGCTCCGGCTTAAGGGATACTTCAAAGCAATTTAGACATTATCCGAGGAGTGTATTGGACTTGGATTTGTGTTTGGGTTGTTATCGTTCACACTGAGTGTAAGAATAGTTTTTGACAGTGTGTTTCAAGAGTGTTTTGTAATTGGGAAAGTTTGTTTTTTTGAAAAGAAGACAAAGCTTTAATGTTATTCACTGAGATATAAGAAGCCTGGTGTTTGAGCATATATTTAAACAGTAGAATAAAAGCTCCAATGACATAAACTACACAGAGAGAAAAGACAGATAATTTGATGAGAGACTTTGTGGAATGAGTCTACAGAGGGCTGTGGAGAATGAGTTATAGAGAGAGAGAGTGAGTGAGAGAAAAAGGCACGGATGTAATTTACAGAGGAAAGAGCGTTCGGCATTGTTGAGAGGTACTACCGCCGTGATGGGGTGAAGCCAATTTACTTTCATTATAACACCGCACACTCTCGGGTACAGCAGCATGACAATGTGATCAATGTGCCCTTGTTGACACGCAGGGGTCCCTGCTTCTCATACTGACAACTCCAAGATTCTTGTTTTTTTCCCTTTTCGTCTGAAGAGCTTTACTGTTCAGTACGCAACAAAAAAAATTGCTGTACACGACAGAAACAACAAACAAATCTCCTCCTCAGTGTCAATGTTGAATGAGATTACTGGACTGAACGGTGTCAAAAGTGCAATAATTGCTCACTGTATTTCTCTCTCCCCCTCCCTGATTATCTGGAGTATGTAAATGAGGTGTGCTGATTTGTTTGGGTGCCAAATGCATAGCACCAAATGTACACTCTAAAGAGGGTCTCCTCCAACTGCTTAAATGCTGCGGGGACTCAGAGTCGACCCAGCCAATTTGCCACGTCCACTGGGTAATGTTTTGTGTAGCATGACAGAACGAGAGGGCCCATTAATATTCAACGAGACGCTTCTTTGGAGATGCACAGCTGAACAGGCCTCAGCTCATCCCCGCACTAAGACAGCTGCGATCTATCTTAGGCCTTATTCTGTGCAGCTAGATAAAACCCCAATTAAACCACGGGAAGACGCACAAAACAGACAGAAGACTTGAGCTTTTATCCTTTCAAAATAAACCAATAGCCCTAACATATACCAAAAGAGGATACGTGATTGGAAGATGCCTGTGAGTGTTGAAGCTGCAGTTCAGAAGATTTGGTAATAAGCTGTAATCTTAGCCCTGGCGCATATATGTACAGTATATTCGCAATAAATTATGAGATAGACAAGTCAGGAATGGTTGCTAAGAATAGCAGACCCATCCCAGTGCTGGGCTGGAGATGTTGTGTGTGTGTGTGTGTGTGTAAAGACGTATTTTTATCAAACGATCTGGGGACATATTCAGGTCAGGACGACAAGGCTCCGGCAGCTTCTCCTCGCGGCCCACGGAGAGCCGGGGATTTTTAAAAAAAAACTGAGTAACCCAATCCACTTGAGAGGGTGGATTTCTGGCACAAACAAGAGTATATGAAACAAAGTTGAAAAAAAGGAAGGAACCCTGCATGAAATCCTCTGATCACACTTCAAACCTGCCCATCTGGGCCATGGCATTCATCAGCAACCTCATTTTGCCGCCTTTGCCTCCTCACTGGGTGTTAATTGATTCCCTTTGAACAGAAAGTGGGACAGAGAAATCAGTCTCTGAATGGCAGAGTGACCCCTCTCTCTCTCTCCCTCTCATTCTCTATCTATCTATCGTTCATCGCTCTTAAACTCCAAGTCCAAACACTGCAGCAGTAAGGTAGGAACCACTACACTTCTCCCAATTATCTGATATGATCTACAATACAGCTGTACATCTCTGAAGAGATTGCATGGGGATATTGAAGCACCATTATTAAAAAACATTATTGTTTTGAGACCTACTTCATTCTTCAGTAGGTATAAGACTTGCGATCTGCTGACAGTCTCTCTCTGAGCCCTGGACAGAGACAGAGTTGAGCAGCCCTTTTTGTGACAGAATTCAACACATTAAGTTCCCTCTTGTCTACATATCCCAGCGAAGTCTAAAGATAAAAAGGGTCTCTCTTCTGTCTTGAAATGTCAGATCACCAGACAGGGAAGGGCAATGGTAAACAAGCTGCTCTTCACTTGGCCCCATTTTGAACCGTGTGAAATAGTTAGGTGTGCCATGTGAACCCTACAGGCTAAAATAGCCATTTTTTTTGGAGAGGGGGTAGGACTGTTGCTGGAGGGCTCTGTCCTTGTCAAGACATCTGACCTTGAGAAACACAGAGAAAGGCCATAGTGTGGCAAAACTTTATTTTTCTCTCTTTCTTTTCTTAAAAGCATTTGTCCTGCCACCAATCTGTCATGTGGAGATGCATTATTTGTCTTGTGAGTGGGGAGAGAGGGTTGGGGTCTCTCTTCCTCCTCTGTTTATTTAGCTGTGCGGGGAAGGATAGTAAGATAGAGAGAGAGAGAAAGAGAGCACCCTGGTGCGTACTCCACAGACAAGGGGAAACATGGAGAGCAGCCGACTGAAGCTTCTGATCTCACTCAATTTCACTTTTCTCTTTCTTTCTCTCTGTCCCTCTCTCACTCTTTTTATCCCCGTCTATTTCCTTTTTCTACCACTCTTTTCCCTTTACACTGAATCTCTTCACTGCTTTTTAATTGCTCCCCCTTTATTTCTCTTACCCTCTCTATTTTCCCTCCCTTTGCCTCTCTCATCTTTCCCTCACTCTCTCCTCTCTTTCTTCTCTTCTCTCCCCCTCTTTCTCTATCCTTCTCTCTGTCTCCCACTGTCTGTCTCTGTGACCTACCAGCACGCCGCCAATCAACACCACATTCTCAGCCTGCTGTGCAGAGCGGGATATAAAGAAAGAGTGGATGACAAAGATGGAGGGATAGAGACCCAATGAGAGAAAGGAGGGATAAAGAGAGAGAGATGAGGGAGCGTGGCCTCCCTCCTTCTCTGGAATGATGCGTTGCCTCATCCACTAACGCTTCTCTCTCCAGGAGCCTGCAGAGTCTGTCTCTCACCCTGTCAGCTTGGCCAGCATGATGTCCTCACTGTGAGAAGGACCTTGTGGCTGTCATGTACACTTACATAGACACACACACACACATGCACACACCTACAGACACACGCTCAGAGAAGCACACCGACACACACCACAAAACACACACACACTCACTTGACACGGACAGACAGACACACGCACACACAGAAACGCACAGAGAAGCACACTGATACATACAAAACAGCCATACACATTCCCACTTTGCATAATGACAGACACACACCCACACACGCACACACAGAGACAGCTCTCTTTTCACCATCCTCCCTCCTACCCCCTTGTGACACAGAAAACTGAGACATGCATCCCCGGGTGCTGTCATGTCCACAGCCAAGATGGCTGACTACGGATCCACCGTAAACAGTGCAACATTACAGGCATTGGTAGGACATCGCCGTCACAGCCAAGCACTCCACTTTAGATGTGACCCCCATCCTTCCTGTATCTAAAACTCCCCATGCGCCTCTCCTGCCCTCCAAAAACTCCCCTTGAAGAGAGCAGAAGCTCTCCTGCTCACTCCTCTCTCTCACACTCTCCCTTTTCCTCAGTCGGCGAGCGCGCCCCATTCCCGATCCTGGAGGGGGTCCACAGAGGGGCGTACGTGCGGCGGTATTATTTGCCTGCCCACCCCCCTGTGCCAAATCACATTAGTATGGACCTGGAGGAAGTGTCTGACTGTAAATGGGCCACCGAAACCAGATTAAAACCACATCGGGGGCCACTCTGTCCATCATACACAGGCTGAAGCCAGACGCCGGTCTGAGAGAGAGACGGAGACAAAATGTGGAAAGACACACACACACACACACACACACAAAGGCGAAGAGGAGAGGGCGACAGATTGCACATCTGCTGTTTTAGCGCCCAATATGTGATCATCTCTCTCTCACTCTCTCATTCTCTCTCTCTCTCTCTCTTTCTCTCTCTCTCCAGCCTGTTTGCATATGCAGGAGGCGGCTGGTTGGAAAGGAGCAAAATGACTGTGCCTGTACAGCCATGCCGTGATTGAAATCTGCATCGTTTTCATTTAGGCCCTCTTTGAAACCCGCCGAGAGGGAGGAAGCAAAGAAAAAGGGAGAGAGAAAGCGAGAGAGGAGGATGAGTGCCCTCTAGAATGCTGTTTTTATATATTTTTTTTTTGTGTAGTGAAGGAGGAGGGCAGAGGGATGGTGCCTCGTATGGGGCTCTAAGACGCCTTTTTATTCTTGGTGAAAGAGAATTTCAAGGACAGCAATCGTGTTTCTTAGGAGTCAGCAACAGAGCACCTGAATGGAAGAGGGGCCTGACAAAACAAGGATGCCCTCCACTCAATGGACAGCTAAAAAGTGTGTGCATCCGTGTGTATAAGTGTGTGTATTTCCACATGGTTTCCACATCTTTGTGTTTGTGTGTTTACTGTACGTGTGTGTGTGTCTGTGCGTCTGTGTGTTGTGTGCGCAGGGATGAGGTTGTGAAAGCTCAAGAAGAAGGGAAGAGACAAACAAGAGATGGAGAGAGCGAATGAGAGATGGAACGAGAGATAGAGAGTTTGATCTTGCTGAGCCGAGTCTGACCGAGGGAAAGGCACAGCACAGAGCATTTGGTTATTTCACACTTGTGCGCATCCCACGAAACAATGCATAGGCAATTAGTTCTAATCGCCCGCTAATCACACCCTCTCCATCGCTTAGACTTAATTGGCTTCTCCTCCTCACCCGCCCCATGTGTCTGTGGACACACACACACACACACAGTTCCAAAAACACACACACACAGTTCCAAAAACACACACAGACACATGGTTTATGTAGAAGTCATGGTTTATGTAAAATGTCCTCAAATGCGGATAAGAAGATGCCGGGTACGGAGTACAGAGTCTTATTTAAGCTGCACAGTTAAATCTCTGCTGTGCTCACACTTCAAGTATTAGTTTGTCACAGTAGCAGCTTACTACAGTTTGTTATCATCCATCAGCCTAGTCTAACAAATGTTTGTGTGTGTGTGTGTGTGTGTGTGTGTGTCTATTTGTTGGATAAAGTCTATTGGGAGGTGCAGTTGTGTTTACTTCATTTTTCAGAGGTCAGACTGACAAATGTTAACTAGGAGCCTTTGTGAAAGGTCACATACTGTTGTAAAGAACAAACAAAGTACAACAATTCTCTCCATGTACTTGGGTTTGGAAGAGTAAAGTCAGTTTGTGTAACTTTGCTTTGACAGTGCACAATATGTATGCAATACATACGCTTTGTGTAAATATGTGTGTGTGTGTATGAGTGTGTGTTCTGACAATAACACTAAAGTGTGTGCATTAATAAACAGTGTGTACTGTAGATATGTATCTAAGTGCCACTGTTGTTTTTATCGAAAGAGTCATAAATTAAAGACAATATATATCTCTATGTTTTTGCAAAAAAACGCATGATTTTGTGCAGCCTTTGTTACAGGAAGCTGTTTCTCAGTGTGATATACCTTAAAGTGGCTTTTGTTTCCTGTCTTTGAAGCGCCATGCCACTTTTACTGCCTGAGGATAATCAGAATAGTGTGTGGACACCAAAATATTACACGTAAAACCAACCTGCTGCTAATAAAAAATAATCACAAGCAGACTTCTCATTGTATATTCCCTCGCTACCCTTTGGGAAAACGTCCACTTCATCTTTTACTGCCATCTATATCTCAAGGATAGGAGGAGATAAAAGTTTCTCCTCCTCGCTGAGAAAGTTCTTTTATGACTCAACGATTATCCAAAATCCACATAATAATTTTCATGTTCCCCACCCCAACACACACACACACACCCTTCCCATTCCTTTTCAAAGTCACGCCAGGGTCGTTAGAGTTGAGGTTCCAGTTTCCAGCGTCTGTTTCATGCATTCGCCATCTCTCTCCTCTCTTTGACACCCCCCACCCCCCTCTCTCTCTCTTTCTCAGAAATATATTTTTGGCTCATCATCTCATTCCATGAACACAGGGAGCACTGGAGCAGAGTTATGAGGAGCGGCGGTGGCAGCGGGACTCATTTGTCTGTGAGCTTTTTCCGCCTGCGCGCACCCAAACAGCGGGCGCGGTCTTGTGGCTTTTTTTTTTCATTATTATTATTTTTTTTCTTTTTTGCGGTTTTCAAAGGGAGCGCACGGAAGAACAGTAGCCTGCGGCGACAGGCCTCCAACAAACATCTGTCCCGCACAGACGGCTCCTTGCCGGCCGGCCAGACAAGAGGGCCTTTCCGCACGAGGAGTAGTGCTGGAGCACTGAATTAGAACCGGCTGAGATGACAGTGGGAGAAAGGAGGAGAGTAGGAGAAAAAGAGGGATGAGTAAAGTACGATGGAGAAAGAGAGAGAGGGAAAGCGGTTAGGGCATAAGTAGTAGATAGACAGAAAGACATGCATGAGGGGGAAATTGGAAAGAGAGAGAGGGAAAGTGGAGGGATTGAAGTTACATAACCTCAATTTGGCCACGCTACGGGAAGAGGGAACAGTTTAACAGCCAGAGGAAGCCGCTGAAGCTCATACATTTCCATTCAGCTCAAGCTCATTCTATTTAGATAGCCTTTGCACACAGTCTCCAGGCAGGTAAAGAAACCTGTGTAATGTTGACTCACCCTGACCTGCTGTGGCGATGGGGGGATGGAGGGGAGTGTGGATCAGGAGCTCCAGTGTGCAGGTACCGTAGCCACTCTCACGCTCTCTTCCACCACATGCAGTTGACCTGCTCCGGGTCACACCCAGCCATCTGTCCCTGTCCTCTGAGGGAGAGGTGGAAGAGCAGAGGCACTCTACTGTCCACTATTTGAAGAGTCATCTAAAGGTGGCAGGAACAGGACAGACCCAATGGTGTTTTTTTCTCTGTCTCTGTGTTTTCTCTTTTCCTCACTCCACTCTTCTCTCCTCCTCTTTTCTTTGCTTTTTCAATCTTCTTTTCCCTATTCTTCTCCTTTCGTTTCCTCTCCTTTACTCGCCACTTCACGCCACTCCTATCCTCTCTTCTCTTCTCTCCTTTCGAGTTTGTCAAAGTAATGTAAAGTGTTCGTACATGCATGTGGGAGTATTAGGGAGTGTTGTTTTTTTGTACAGTATGTAGTGTAGTGTTTGTGGAAACACCCAAAGAATCAATACTATACTAGCTTCACCTTCAAACGAGGAGAAACCTTTCAGGCTTCCACACATCAAACACCTCTTTCAAACACCTCCTCACACAGGAGCCCTTATCAATGCAATTTAGGGTGTAGCTCTGATGGACCCTCATGCATTGTCTGTTTGACCGGGGCCATCAAAGCCATGTCCTGTCGGTGTCAGTGAGTATTTATCTGTGTCACTGACTTCAGATAGAAACAGTGTGTGTGCTTTTTTTTATAACCTTCTCTCTCTTTCTCACCTCACTTTCCCTCTGTCTATGTTGTTAGACACAGAGCTCACCAAAAAATCTCCCTTTTGAAGGAAAAAAACAGAGAAAAAAGATTGTCTCTTTTCTGCCTTTTTCTCTTTTCTCTCTTTCACTCTCCATTCGTTATTTGCTTTCTTTTTTTCTGAGTCCCCCCTTACGGAGGCCCATCTCCTTGATCCTCCGCCGGCAGATCTGGGAGGCTAATCCCATCTTTAATTCTTTACGTCACCAAGGGACAATGCTACGTGTTGGACATGGTCTGATAGCCACCCCCCCCCCCCCCCCACACACACACACACACACACACACAC
>JAGFZM010001972.1:23375-35819 GCA_017657215.1 Limnothrissa miodon | reverse complement strand
TCAATGTAGTTTGGCGTACGGCTAGTGATAGGATCAAGCTAACCAGTTGGCAACTATGGTTTCGGGAAGCACGTCCTAGACTAGACTAGACAATTTCCCAGACATGCACAACTGTCTCCTGATACGATAGCAGTATTGTATAAGCCCCCTGGTGGGCCAATCAGGGGCTAGGGTTGCCACATCTGCGGGTAGAGGATTGGTGGGCTAATAGGTTTATTTAATAGTAGCCTAAAACTAATAATAATGGGAATAGAACTGCGATTTTGAAAATAAAATAAAATTGAATAACGGGACAATAAGGAAAAACCAGGACGTGTGGCAACACTATCAAGCCCAGAAGCAGATAATTTGATGAAGGGACAGTCAGGGGCTCTGATAAAACCTCTGGGCTGCCCAAATATTGACCAGAAAATGAAATCTCCTCTGGGGTCCTAGTCAGTCAGACCCTGAATAATAAATCTTCATCCTTTGTGTTACCTCTAACTGCCTCTAGGTGTAGTAGTTTCCCTCTTGTTTTGTGTTTCTCTGCCTGTGTTTTTGTTTTATTATTGGTCTCAGGTGTGACCTGTGCACGGGGGTGGAGTTACCTGTCATATACCAGTAGCTGTACCTTGCCGTCTGGGGAGCACCTTTGACTTTTGTATCGACCTTATTTCAAGACCGAGTGACCTCCACACCTGCTAGGCCTTGGCGCCAGTTTATTCAACTATATTATGATTGATTGTTTCATTATGCACACATTTGTATGTTTTATATGCGTCTGCAAAAACACAAATGAGAATGTTACATCCTTTTATTCTGCTCTCCATACAGAAGTAGAAACAGTTTTTATATAGCAGCAGATGCACTAGTAGGTAGTTTCTTGTTTCTTTCCAACCACAAAAAAATAAACTTCAACAGGTTTTTTTTTTAGAGCTGGCACAAATGAAAGCAAACACGGTCTTTAGCAATGGGTAAAAAAAAAAAGTTTCATGGCAGGTCCTTAATGCCGTCCAACAATCAGTTAAAGTAATAAAAAGCAATCACTTATCAATATGATTATGTTTACATTTTTAAAAACACAGAGGAACATATTCACATTTAACCAATATACTCACAGTTAATCTGCAGTTTTCTGTTTTATAGAGGTACAATACATATCTTCAATATCATTACAAGTCAAATATCATCTGTTTTCAAATCATGCTAAAACCAAGAGACATTTTTGATAGAACTGGAAAAATGATGGTACCAAATGGCTTTTCTTGTAAAAAAAAAAAAAAAAAAAAAAAAAACATGTTTATCAAGTCATTTAGAATTCAGAGCAATGATGGCAATAAACAAAAACATTTTTGTATATTTCTTTTATCAGAATAAACATGTCCAATTTCATTTAGACAAAAAAATAATATTGTTTTTGTGTATTTGTATAATGTATTTGTGTTGGTTATCTGGACTAAAGGAATGGGTTTGCAATCACAGTCTTCCGTAAAGCAAATAGTCCTGGGACTTGCTTTACCAGGGAATACAGTAGCTCAAGAAATAGCACTCACACTCTCACTCACACACACACACCATATCCAAAACACTTAATTTGAAAATCTAAGTCATCACAAAATCTGTCTGATGATAACATTTCAAAAGAACCCCCTATTTTTGACAATTAGTGAATGTTAGCATAAAAACTGTTAACAAGTCTTCACATCTACTATGGTTACTAATGTACCTTAATAGGAATTATTACCTTGTTCCACCATCACAGAGCACACTAATAATAAGACGACAGGTCCTAATCTCTGTTAAATTGACATTTGGTGAAGGCTCATGAATTTAATGGCATTGGATACTCTGAGCCCTCCCATTTCATTCCCCAGGGTTAGCAATAAACTGTTACTTGAAAACTGACTACTCTGACAGTGTCTTTAAAACTAAATATAATTATAATAATTATAATAATAATACTTTTGTCATTATTATTCCGCCTACTGCTTTTAAGATTCACCAGCTGTCTGTATGGGCAAAGAAAAAAAAAAGGCGCCATGCGTCTTGGCTGCCATGCAGGAGAGACAAAAGAGCGAGGATGCCTTTCTATTAAGGTCGACATATCAGCATTTTTAACAATCAAAGACATCAAACATCCATTTGAATTACACATTCCTTCAGTAGGACTTTGTGAAAAATCAATAAGAGATGATGAGATGAGATGAGTTGGAGATGGAGCAGTGTGTGAGGCCTAAAACTCTTACGACCCGAAGAAAGAGGCACAGACCTCCTGTATTAAAATTAAATGTCCATACAGTACGTATCAGGTCTGTATGTCAATAAATCCACATTTGTCCTGAGCCTACTGTATGCGTAGCACAGTGATGGCTGGAAACATCAGACAACCTGCACTAGACTCTGCCCCGTCTACTGGACAGTCCCTCTGGGACACCATACTAAGCCTACTAGGACTCAACATGTCCTAGTCTCAACTCAGGCACTCATTAAAAACACACACACAACAAAACAACAACAACAACAACAACAACAAAAACAATGCCTGAAATTTGATAGTTCAACAGAACTAGAATCCTGTATTAGTAAACAACTTATTGGGATAAGCAGCCCTTCGAAGCACACTGTGTTTTCTGGGTAGAGTGTATGAGGTTGGGTGGTGTTAAAAAGACTCTAACACACACCTGCTCCACCCACTAGGAGAGGAGGGAGGAGTCTCTTTAGAGTCTCTTTAGTCTCTGAAGGCTTTGTGTGACACCATTTCAATCTGTTTCCCATGAACCATTGTACAGAAAGCAACAAATCATTTTCAAACAACTCCCAGTACCTTTAATTTGTTAAGTAAAAACAAACAAATACTATTGCACTCAAACTCACGTTTAACTGACTGCATATTAATGATCACAACATGACCTACGTTTAGGGCTAATGCTCGAGTGTGTGGGAGAGAGAGAAGTGGGCACTTGGTCCACACACACACACACACACTTATTCTCTCACTCTTTCACTCTCTCTCTCTCTCACACACACACACACAGTCACAGTCTCTCTCTCTCTCTCTCTCATGTTTACACACACACACACAAATTGTCCTCTGAAGCAGCTGATCAGTCCTCCCCAGTTGTTGAGTGTGACCATCTTCTTCCAAATGAAACGAAATATCAAAAGGCAAACAACAAAGTGTTGATTTCCCATCTCCAGGTCCAGTGCAAATCAAATCAAATCAAATGAGTGTTGTGTTCTGTGACTCAGCCACGGCTGTAACGCAGTGGAGAAACTGCAGTGGTGAAGGCCTGGTTTCTAGTTCCTGGTTCCTGGTTCCTAGTTCCTGTGCATCAGTCTCTGCTGTCCCCTCAAGGTCATCACTGAAGGCAGTGGGAGCCTCCGGCGGGTGGACTAAGGCTCAGGCTCGCAGACGTCAGTGTGCGACGCTGAAAAGCTTCCCCCCTCTCCCACAGTGTGAGGCCAGAGGTGTGGCATGTGTGGTCCGTCCAGCCACTCTGCTCACAAACGCTGATTCGCAGGGGGTCCACGGAGGCTGCGGAGAGACATGGAGGGTGAGGCTCATTTCAAATAACTTTTCACACAAACAAACCCACGTATTCACAATTATGTGCTTGTATGCATGCACAATCATACTATTGAATTTGATATCAACATTGCTTTATCCAAAGTGTCACAGACTTCGGGACTCAAACCCAGTTTGCCCTGTGTAACCCTTTCTCTGCCACGCCCGCACACATAATAACCCATTACACTGTAAGGTCTGCATTATTCTCACAAATATTAGCATGGTGTGGTAGCACTCACAGTATGTCAAGTTGACAGTACATAGAGAGATACAGACAAGACTGAATATGTTTTAAATTTACATTTTGTAAAGGCTCCTGCTATTTATGGCATTGGAGGCTTTGACGCCTCCCTTAATAATAATAATAATAATAATAATAATAATAATAATAATAATGTGTGTACACACAATTATGCTATTGAATTTGATTCAGTAAAGTTGTTGTTGTGGTGGGTTAATAGCAAAAATTATCACCCTCACCATCAGAATCAGAAACGTTTACCTAGCCATTGTAAATCTAATTTTAAAAACATACTATTTTTTCATTAGAACTTCTATAGTTCAAGAGGTTCAAGTTTGCATACAGGTGACGAGTTAATAACTGTTGTACTTATATCAGATTCAGAGAGAAACATAACCCACCTAGGATGGCTAAGCCCATGAAGCTTTCCTGAGACTTCATACTTAAAGAAGCTCTGAGTAAGTCTAAGCACCCACTTTCGTAGTCATAAAATCAATAAAATCACATAAAAAAAGCACCGCTGTACTGTTTAGTCGATACAGAACATGCAATGTACGCAATGTACGGGGCGTTTAATGCAGGGTTAAAACAGACCTACTGAGCGCATCTTTAAAAGATCCCCAACGTACCTGGTCATGAGAGCACACAGCGACACTTAAAGCAGTCCTGTCCATTGTCATCCGGTGGGTTCAGCTTCCTCAGTTTGTGCTGCCTGATCTCTCTCACAAGGGTGTAAAAGGCGTCTTCCACTCCCTGCATAGTGCACAAACAACACGCTAAGTTTCCTCACATTGGAACATGGAACACAGATGATTACCAGTTCAGTCCCTGTTACTTTCAAAAAGCTCTTGAAGACCCAGCTATTCAGAGAGAACCTTGTGTCCTAGCACTTTGATAACTTTTCTCTGCACTGCCCTTTACTCCACTGATGCACTCCGACCCCCCTAGCGCTATTCTCTTTAAGGTTTCTTCTGCAGAGCTTGATTGTTTATCCTCCTTTGTAAATGGCTTTGGATAAAAGCGTCTGCTAAACGCATTAATGTAAATGTAAACATACTGTGATTGAGCTTGCCTATACACACAGCATCTGGCCTAAGACATAGAACTGGTTCATGCAGAGTCCTGCCCTCATACCAGGGTGTAGAATGCACTCATCAGCATTCCACATACCAAGGCTTTAACCCACTCACCAACCCAGTCACACTCACTGGCATACAATCCCATGAAACATGACTCCATGTATCTGCATCTCTAACCGAAACCCTAACCACATATTTCACCTTCCTGTTGGTGGGAGGAGAAAGGTCAAAGTTCAAGCGTGCCAAGATTAATTTGTAATGGCAATAGACCCAGTGAAGAATAATGCATTTAACCATTCACACATTCAAACATATAGTCGGTTTCGTGTTATACAACAGTTAGGTCCAGTCCAACTAATTACCAATTTCTGATTGGACGAGGAGGTACATTCTTCGCATCACTAGGAGTGTGTATATATACTGATATCCCACAGATGACTCTTCACAGCCCATAATCACTCTGCCCAAAGTAGAATCTTTGATACAGTATCGATAGCCGTTAAACTCAAGTACTCAAGTTCTCTGTTTGCTGCATAGCAAACAAAAATGTTAGCTGAAATAGGACTACTTTGCAAAGACAAACTGATAACACGGGGTAGCCATGGCCTACTGGTTAGGGCTTCGGGCCTGTCACGAAGCATTGCTGGTTCAATCCCCCACAAGTGGTCAACGGTTGAAGTGCACCTAACCCCTCTGTAGCAGGCAACCCACTGCCCTAGGTTAGTGTGTGCTTCACCTCACTATGTGATTCACTAAGTCACAATTGGGAAAAATCCAGAGGATAAATTCCTTGTGTGTGCAATACAAACATGGCCGAAAATAGGGTTTCTATTTTAACATATTCTTGGTTGTCCGCTCTAATGAAGTAGCCAGGCAAGCGCGACTAGTGCTTACTTTAGTTACCCTCAGCAGCTCAGTCACCAAACTACCAAAAAGCTCTGCTGACCCTAGAATATGGGATGGCCAATCAGCGGAAATGCACCACACGACCAAACAGTAGCAACTATTGTAGCCGGAAGTAATCCCGCCCCTGTGGAGCGAACGGATGTCTATAGGTAGTCGTCAGACACTTTGCACGAAGTGAAACGACAGGCTAATAATGAAGACAAGTGTAGATGTGTAAACGTGTCTGTGCTTATTCGTGCAGGCCCGGTGTTGCCTACCTGTCGGGTCTTGGCAGAGGTCTCGATGTAAGGGATGCCATAGCTGCGGGCCAGCTCCTGGGCTTGGCGCGTGTCCACTGTGCGTGCCGGCAGGTCACACTTGTTGCCCACGAGCACCATGGGCACATCATCCGAGTCTTTGACCCGCTTGATCTGCTCTCTGTATTGGTCACACACACACACACACACACACACACATACATTTACATGCCCACACACACGCATGCCCCCAACACACACGCGCACACACACACACAGAGGAGGAAACACAAACACAGTTATTAAATACTTTAGGTGAGCCTTAGGTCTTCCGGAACAAGAAGGGCGTTGACACTTGTTTGAGTGCGTCACCATGACGACTAAACACTTCCTACTCCCCTTCATTTGTACCTCACGAAGTTCTTTAAATCATCCATCCATTTTCCTTTCACTCCCATGGATGGTGACGAAGTCTTATTGGGGCTTCCCTCAGTAAGACACCCCACATCATCCCACCCCCCTGACCCAGAATGTTCCCCAGAGTGTTCACGCTGTCCCACCTGTACTGGTGGATGTCCTCAAAGGACTTGGTGTTGTTGATTGCGAACACACACAGAAAGCCCTCGCCCGTCCTCATGTACTGGTCCCTCATGGCGCTGTACTCCTCCTGTCCCGCTGTGTCCAGGATGTCCAGGAGACACGTCTCACCGTCAATCACCACCTGCTTCCTGTACGAGTCCTGCCAACACACAGGTATGATGTTAACCACGCTAAAGGATTGATCACAGGAGAGGGTGTATGTTTAGTGATTGAAGGCCTGAAACGCCTGTCGATTCTGAGGTACATTATTGATGAGGTGTCCTGGAGAGTTAATAAACTGAGCAGGTTATAGTCAGGAAAGAATAAATCTTCTCTCCCAAAGGGGCTCTTCCTACAGCACAAGTATTGCATAAATGTATTGGGTTTTTTATAAACCAAAACATACTATTTGACCGAGTCTGTGACGCATGAATAGTGAGTTATGTGTATTATTATTAGACTACATGTATTAATTCAATGGCACAAACGTAGAAGACTTATCAGCTATATCTGACCCAATTTAAACACACTAAAAATGCCATCTTTTCTATAAAGACTTTTAATGTAAATTTTTAACTTTTTTTTTCTACCGGGGGCCATATGAAAAATTTGAGGCGTGTTGTAAGGCCAAACCAATGATAACTTGAACATAATTCTGCTCAATATTATTTTTTCTCAGTATAAAGCAGTATATAATGCATTGTGATAAGCTGTTATACCTGAAAACATAAAAACAGTAGTATTGCATACACAGCTACCACAGGTGGGACGGGCCCTAGGGCCATAAAAAACACAGGTCTGTTTTAGACTATCCCTTCATTATAATATGCCATTGCATTTACATCTCAAAGCTTTCTGGGAAAAAATAACATAATGTGGTTGATATGGCTTGGAGTCTTGAGCATGTACAGCCACTTTTTAAATACTGCACCTTGTTCAGACTTCAATTAGTTAATAATTAGTTAATTAATTAGCTTAATTAATGTAAGCAGGTGATGCCACTTACAACGTACAATAGAAACTTACAAGAATCCTTGCAAGGGCTTTCTAAACTTTTAGTAAAACCAACAACATCCTGTGTGTTACTAAATCACATTTACACAAATGATGCTACAAGAACAACCAGTTTTACTATTCAGAGATCATCCAAGTCAAACTACAGAAACCATGAGACCAAATGAGCAGGTCTTACCTCAATAGTAGGGTCGTATTCATCCACAAAGTGGTTCTGGATCAGCTGTATAGTGAGTGCACTTTTGCCCACACCACCAGCTCCCACCACTACCAGCTTATACTCAGTCATCCTCTCAGCAACACCCGCTGCGGAGGAAAGAACACGGACAATAAGAGAGATGGTTGATAGAGTCTAATGGGGGTTTCCCCATCAGGAGAAAACCCCTAATATTCCAGGTAGTAATATTCCAGGTAATGTTTCCGGGCATGGCAAATGATTGCTCGGGATTTCATTAGCCATTACCACTGAACATGACAGAGTTAGACTGAGGTTGTGGCCTCTACTGATGCTTGAAATGCTGAACAAAATGGCAACATCTGAGGGAGTCGCCGTTGCCACAGTAAAGACAATAGCAGCTTCTTTCTGTTGGAATGAATGATCAAGCATAACTGTTGAGAGGAGTTGACTCTTGAGAAGAGCTCAGGGTCAGCCGAAGGGCATAATTTATCAATCCGCAACTGGGAGAGTGACATGCAACAAAGCGCAAAACAAAACACACGCCCAGAACAAAAAGGCAGCGGAACGTTGCACAACGTTGTGCTGACGCAAACATTCTGTTCCACACTGCCTTTGCCACCACTTCCCGGACTGTCCTTGGCAACAGCTCACCTTTGCTGCTGTTGCTACGACAAAATGAAGCAATTCGAACGGAGTGACGCACGTAGAGCACAAACCAAGCTTGTTGCACAGAAGCCTACAGACAAGGCCAGCTCCACACCTCCACAGGGTTTTCCCCTGACTAGAGTTATATACATACATACATACATAATAGAATTACGTATATAAAGGATATGCCTTAGTCCATGTGCACTTTACCAATTGTTAGGCCATGTTTAGTGGTTAGGACATGTTTTCTATTGTGCCTGTGCTGTCTTGTCTGTCTACTGTATCTCTAGTGGTTAGAATATATTTTCTATTAGAACATAGTTTATGTGCATTTGTACGTTTTGTTCTGTCCTGTATTGTCTGTCTAATGTCCACAAGGGACAGTAAGAAACATAATTTGGATTCCTTTGTATGGCTAGCACATGTAAAGATATTGACAAAAAACTGACTTTGACTTTATATACATACTAAGGTTTACTATGGTCAGACAGGGCCACCTACACACATCCATGGGGTTTTACCTGACTGGAGTGATATAACTTATACTACTAATAACATTGGACTTGTGTGTGTGTGTGTATATATATATATATATATATGTATGTATGTATGTATATGTATAATATACTGAAAGGTTCACCATGGTCAGATGAGGCTACCTACACACATCCATAGTGTTTTCACTGGCTGCACTGCCCAAATTGCTGCTTTAGAAATGAACAGCAAAGGAACTCAGGTGCTGGTGACTAAAAGGAAGTTAAAGTTCTATGGCTGGAGTGTTAGTTACAGTAAATAGTAATATATTCTAACTAACTATAGGAGAGACCAAAGGTTTGGCCTCATGTAGGCATCACTAGGACCATGGGTCACCAGAGATGTGTGTAATTATGTTTTGGAATGACATGGCCACACAATACAGATGGGGACAGACAAACAAACTAAACAGACACAAACTTCTATTTGTCACTTTTGCCGGCACCTTAAAAGCGGGTGCTTTTGACAGAGAAGCACAAACGCTGATCTACAAACAGACTTACAGTACATTAGCAACCCCTTCATTCCCAGACAATTCTAACATCAATTTAATGCTTTAAAAACATATTCTAGAGACCCGTCATTCCACATCCCCTACTGCCTCAGTAGAGCTGCACTATAGAAACATTGAAATGACAGGATTGCTTTGTGTTTGTGTCCGGTCAGTAAAGCACTGCATGAGATCCTGAAAGCTTCTAATCCAAAGCCTATTTGATAATAACTTTAAACAACCACCGATCCCACACCCACCCACGCATACCCACATGAAACATGTTCAGACCACAATCGCTGTGCAGAAATGTGGGTTCTGAAGGCTGCTGCAAGATTTAATCTGCAGATACAACCCTCAAAAATAACACTACAGCCCTCAGTTTTTAACATTTATCAGCCAGTGTGTAGACAAATGTAAAGTAAATTCTGGAGGCCTTATGCTTAAAACCATCCAGCCACGCACAACCTTAAGATACTCCAAGCATCCATCACTCAATATTAACATTAGTCACTCTTGACCATAGCAGTCTTAGAGAGAAGTGTCTTTGAATCTTACTGCAGGCTACACTTACTAAAGATGCTTTGAAAGCAGGTGTATTTAATAAACCTTCTGGTGGAGGCTATCTGTTTGCATGGTTGTGGGCTGTCTGGGAGTGGCCTCTCTGACAGGGAATTCTGTGTGCTTGTAGCTCTGTTGATTCAATTAGCTAGCTGAGATGACAGAGGTCTATTGACAAAACTACGATCGGTCGTCATTCCCAGCTTATTATTTAGGTCACAAACCAACATTTTCGAAACACGCTGCAAGGGAGTCGATATTGATAAGTGCAGCCAACACAGTGTCTTGGTCAAAACATAATATTGTCAGTTACTATACGGCTACATGCCACATACAGGCTTACACATTGTTACTCATGTAGGCTGCAGTTTTTGTCAAGAATGTAGTGCTACAATGTACAATGTTTAGTCGGCCTTTTACGGGGCGTCACCCCTGCAACTAGACACAAGGTTTTAGCATGATTTGAAAGGCGAGGTCATATGCCAAACATCCCGCTGTGGTTTTATATAAATGTAATTTTCAAAACATCTTAGATATCTGTATCCACCTAAACAAACACCTTGTCTAGCTGATGCTGTGTCAGAGCTCATGCCACACGTCAAGGGAAGTGTAATGACATCATTCGATTTTTCTTTCTGGGGGCACGTAAACAATGTGACCAATTTCATTTGGGAAAGGTTTTCTGGTTACAATACCACATAGCACCAAGTGGCTACACTGGACCCCTAGAGTGAAAAAAATCAAACGCTACACACGGTCCTTAATTATAAGATAATAACTGTAACGTGTTCAAATGATGAAATGTTACTGTGGTATGGGGGCGGGGGGTGTACCATACCGTGCTGGGGTTCTGATTGCATCCTTAAAGCAATGGTCTAACAGTATTCTTCACTAAAGCCTTCCAATAACATCTTGTCATAAAACACCCAGCAAACACATGAGAACGAGAAAACGTTTGACAATACCTACAAAAACACGACGCCGTCGATGTCCTCGAGGACAGGACGTGATGAGGTCCCTCAAAGATCAATGATTGCCGGGAGAAATGAGTCAATCTCAGCCGCGAGCCGCGCTCTTCTTAGCGCATACTGATGGACGTCGTGATATTAATTCTTACCCTTCACACTCATAGATATACATATAGAATGGCATTCTATATATATCTATGTTCACACTACGTTCTTTTCGCGGAGCTCATCTGTCTTATAGCCGTCATTTCTCTACGGGTGTTTGCAACCAGCAAGTCGGACGGCGCTGGCGAGAAGGCAGAGCACCCGGTGAGGTCAGAGTAGAATGCAGTGAACAATGTGCAGCGCGCAAGGGAAGGCGGGAGTGAGCGCGTAACCGCAGCCCACGCCCAAACTCATCAACAGTGAAAGTGTGGCGCACAGGCCTGAGACAGTACAGCTACTGTCTCCCGTAGTGGCCATGCTACCTGCTCAACGCACAAAAAAAAAACACATTTGTCCTATGGTGCTGTTAACTGTGCAGTCCAGATTCAAAATTCCCAGTGCGTAAATGATATAGTAATTATAGTTTATTTCTTAGACTATTCATAATATCTCTACGACATAAAGTAAAGTAAGTAAATTTCGGCAATTTAACGGAATAGGAACTTTTGGACACGTCTGAATCACGTCCAATAAAATACTATAGAATGGCAAATTAAATAGAACAAAATAAATATTATACGTAATTATTTACATAATTCAATTAGCAAGGTAAATTGTCAGATAAGAATAATCTAGCAACTGCAGATAAGTAGACAAATTTAGTCATCTTTATTTCAACACAGCATACGTTCAGTGCTTTTAAATATATGTGTAGAGAAACTGGTTTTAAATTTGACTTTGACAATTTTAAGATCAACCTTTCTAAAAAAAAAAAAAAAAAACATCCCAGACATATTTTGTTGTCTGGGGTTCACCTTTCATCTTCGTTCGTTCGTTCATCTTTTTTTCAAAACAACAAAAACATGGTCTTAGGTATCCCTGTACTACTGTAGGCTTTTTGGATCAATTCAAGCGATATGCAAAAATCCAAATGGGTTTCCAGCAGTTATCCACGCCAGCATGCCAGAAGGGGGCAGCAGATTTATAAGTATTAGGTAACAGTATGTAGGTATACTCTTAATCCCAACGCCTTCCAACCAAATGCCAAATCCAAATGCCTGCTACAACGGTGACCTGGGAGTATTGAGGGGTTAGGTGCCTTGCTCAACCTACTTGTCGTTACAAGCCGCAAGCCTAACAGACCACAGCTGCCCCATATATGGTTTTGAGTTCACTCCCAGGTTAGTGAGGACCACTTAACTGAATTTTACCAACAAATGTCAAGAATGATGTCATGAATGTCAAGAGAATGATGGAAATTATGATTTGGTTCTCCCGGCTCCCAGCCAGCGGAACCACCAGACTGGCAGGAGTATAGG
>JAGFZM010001972.1:0-12996 GCA_017657215.1 Limnothrissa miodon | reverse complement strand
CACAGCAGAAACAAGAGTGATGCAAATCTTTACCACTAGCCAGAGTCTGTGAAGTACACTGGCAGTCCAGGCCTATGAGCTCTGGCGTGCAGCTGCGCAGTGAGGCCTATAAGCTCTGGCGTGCAGCTGCGCTGTGAGGCCCACAACCAATTATGGAGCTCAAGGTGTGGGTGGATGGCATATTAAGAGTGGTGTGTGGCCTGTCTGAAGACACCACCTGCCAACAGGTGGTCATTGCACTAGCCCAGGCCATAGGTAAGAGCCTCTCTTAAACTCATATTTCCTCATGTTCTGATGTTCTTATGTCATACAGGGTGCCTACTGTCTGCCTATGGTTAGCTAGTAGCTGCCTGAATACAATGTCTTGTTGTAACTTTACCATAATTCTGTGATTGATAGGCCAGACTGGCCGCTATGTGCTGGTGCGGAAGCTGCATGACAAAGAGCGGCAGCTGCTGGCTGATGAGCGCCCCCTAGAGGCCCTGGCCAAACTGGGTCAGTTGAGCAGCCAGGTCCAGTTCATCCTCCGCCGCACTGGCCCCAGCGGCCCCAGTGCCCCTAGTGGTGGCAGTAGGACTAACAGCGGCCCGCCACCACCACCCGACCGTACCACCTCGCTTGCCCCCCTCCCTCCCCCCAAAAACCCCCCTGCAGAGACCCCAAAAAACAGGGAACCCAAAAAGGCGCACACCTTTAATTTGGGTCCGTCCACTGGCCCGCGTATACCGCCCAAGCACTTCAAGAAACCTCAGAGAGACTCGCCAGAGGCCATAGGGGCGTCCGCAGCCCCATCCCTGCCCCCACCTCCTCCGCCCCATTCCAAGTCTCCAGCCTCCTCCCCAGTTCCTCCTCCTGTGTCCTCCTCGCCAGCCCTGCCCTCCAAAGAGGAGGTGTTCCGGCAAGTTCTCCAGCAGCAAGCGGAGCTCCGAGCACTGACGGAGAAGCTGGACTCTGTGAAGCAGGAGGTGTGGGAGTGGGAGCAACCACCTCCCCCAGTACTCCCTCCACACCTGCTGGAGGAGCTCCACCAACTGGAGGAGCTGGTGCGGCAGAACAAGGCGGAGCTCGCCCACACGGACCACTGGGAGGTGGAGCTGGCGGCAGAGGAGGAGAGGGAGGATGCGATGCACAGGGAAGCGGAGCAGCTGAGGCGGCTGTTGACGGAGCATGCCCACGGGCTGGCAGACAGTGACGCCCAGGTCGGACGTCTAGAGCAGGAGCTCCAGAAGCTGCAGCAGAACGGACTCAGTCAGCCAGACATCACGCAGAAATCCCTGGAAACGGTGCGCCTCGAGCTGGGCAGGAGGCACAAGCAAGAGGCAGAGCTGGCGAGCTCACTGAGTGACATGGATCAAGAGCTGGAGACAGCAGACAGGATGCTGCAGGTGAGGAACAACAGTTCTTGGTTCCCGCCTGAATTAAAGTTGACTCTTCTCCAGGGTGAAGTTATACTAGCCTAGCCCACTGATCTCTAAAGAATAACTGGATAGGACATCTACGTCATAAGGTTGAAGCCACAGTGGCAGCCGCCATATTTGAGTTCTATCCATTGTCACTCTGCCTGCTGAAGAATTCCGTTGGTCCCAATGGTCCCAATCGGGTCCCAATTTGGCCGCTGCCTTGAGCATTCTATTGGCTTCATTGTTGATGGGGCTCTAACAATTGGTTAGCCTATCCAGTTATTCTTTAGAGATCAGTGGCCTAGCCTTGCTAAAATACATGATACCAAGTCCAAAATGTACATCCTCTCCACCACTCTTACCCCCACATCCTCCTGTGACATAGGGGTTCCGGGAAGTGGTCCATGAAACCTCTTGCTCTAGTTATCTACTATTTTCTATGTCTGTGAAGATTCTCATTCATCCAGGTTGTGGTAGCCTAGTCATAGTGTTCAGTTAAGGCAACTGGACTTCTTTTAGAGATTGAAGACGTTTCACTTTCCATCCAGAAAGCTGAGGAACTGAGAACTGAGGAAGCTTTCTGGATGGAAAGTGAAACATCTCCAAGCTCTAAAAGTAGTCCAGTTGCCTTAACTGAACACTATGACTACTATTAGTAAGAAAGTAATATTTTTTTAAACCACATTTAAATACAGTTTTCAGCTGACCAAAGTGCTGTACAAGAGAATGAATACTACAAATTAATAATACAATGAAATGGAATAAAAAATAATAATAACATTTAAGAGAACACAAACACTTTCAGTCAGTGGTAAGGTGAGACATGCTAAAGATGTTCATTAGCATGAAGACTCAGTTAGCAGTGGATGATTAAGCTAAAGGTCGTTCCAGAACTATGACATAGCCCATCTAGTGTGCCAGTGTGCTTTCCCCACCCCTAATGATTGTTTGCCAGGATGAATAGAGCTATGCTATTTCTATTTTTTGTCATTTATTTTTGTAGACATCATTGTTTATTTTGAAGTTTGTACACAGAACTTTATAATAGTCACAAATCAAAGACATGATGTAATTTCATTTACTCCCACTTTCCCAGCAAAAGCACTGTTGAATGTTTTTGTTGTTACATCATCAGTGGTTGCTTAGACAAGGGTGTCTTTTGTGCTCCACTTGATCGTAAGCCAAATAAAATGGTCATGAGAAACAAAAAAATCCATGTGGTAAGCCTTCCTCAAAGGAAAGGCAAACCAGGGCAAATATTAACATATACTTAGTTGGGATTTCAGGTATACAATGAGCAGAAAAATTATTGTGTGGCAGAAGCAATTGTGTTATGCAATAGCGTCTAGTAAATGGCCATGGTGTTTTAACTTCACGTGTATGTGTGTGTGTGTGTGTGTGTGTGCGTGCGTACGTACGCGCACATTCAGGCAAAGATCCAGGAGCTGGATGAGCTGAACAAGGAACTCAGACAGTGTAACCTTCAGCAATTCATCCAGCAGACAGGGGTTCCACCCAACATGTCCAGCCAGACAGACCTCCAGGCCGAGACAGAGCTCCTCCATGTCTCCCAACTGGTGGAGACAGACACAGACACAGACTTAGACTCAGGTAGGTTACCCCTGCATAGTCTTAGTATAGCAGCCTATTCAATTAGCATCAGACTGTAACACCTAATGCCACATACTCTGAGCTATTTATGCTATTGGGCTACTGTGTGTGTTTTATGCATAAGTGAATGCAGTGTGAAGCATCCAGTAATCTGAATGAGATGTTTCTGAATCCATCTAGTGGCCAAACAATGATACTGCAGAACTAAATATAATAAATATCTAATGTGTCCACAAAAACAATGTACATATTTATGTCAAATAATAAAAACAAAAGCAACCTTGTTATCTTTTCCTTTGTATATATAGAAGGTTCTGGGCTGTTCTCCTCAGGGTCTCAGCCTCGTCTTACAGCCAGAGAGATTTTGGGAGCCCCTCGTAGCCTAAACAAGCCCTTGGGTAAGCATCCATAGCAACAGTGGCTGTTGCACGTTCAGGCCATAATATTTCAATACATCGGTGACTAAGACCATCAGATTTGTTAATGATATCATCATTTTTAAAATTGACATTTGACTTTTTTTTCTTTTAAGTGTTGGCAACTAGAGATTTACCTTGGCAATGATGAAGAAATTCAATCTTCTGAAGACAAGATTATATTTTAATACAATCTGGATGTATTTTTATAATACTATAAAGATTATTTTATGAATATGCAATACATTTATATTGATTCCCATCTTAAGGTTCACATGTTTATAAGACATACATATGAATGTACCTGTAAATTATTCTATTTCTTGATGTAGAAACTTAAAAAAACAAAAATAAAAAATATATATACTGAATTTCTTGACTGAATTAACAGATTTGATATTGTTCTAATCTTACAGGATAACAAAGAAAGATACACATACCCTTTCACAATTGACTTTTTAAAACCACTTTGACTGTGGACAGTCAAATGACGTTGCACAGTGCCATAAATTATTTCTAAAGAGGACACAGCACATAAATGATACACTCACCAGTCACTGGGTACACTTTACAAGTAAAAGGTTAGACCACCTTTTGCCTTCATTCCTGTCTCAATTCCTATGGGCAGACAATCAACAAGTGATAGTGCAGTAATAGTGCGGTATATTGCAATTGTTGGGTGTAACAAGGAGCTATTGGGAGTTGTTGTTGCCAATTTCAGGGTTGCCACTCACTGACAATATTTAAAACTTTTTCATTACTTGAAGTAAAATTTCGATGACCTTACAGCACACCAAGTGTGTAGATTTTATCATACATTTAGGGCTACTGTCCTTATGATATGTCAACATCCTTTTTAAAAAGGGACTAAGCAACTTATGTTTACATTCCTCTCACTATCACGGACCCTTACAGACAGTAGTTATAACAGCCTAACAATATAATGATAACAGAACACTGAGAAAGAGTTCTATGACTTTTCAAGGCCTGGAAAATAACATTTTTGCTGAAGACCATGACCGTAGAAACTTTTTCATAGCTTTTTATGATCCCAAACCTGCACAAGGCTGCCTTTTCTTCTTTTAACTCTTGCATCAAGGCGGCATTCTTGTCCGGACAACTGCTGCTCACAGGATATTTTTCTTCATTTTCAGACAATTCTCTGATGGTTGCATGAAAACTACAGCAGATCAGCAACTTTTTCAAACACCAGCAATTCTTCATAATTCTTTACAGTTAGGTGTCAATATAAAACATAAAAGACAATCTTGTATAGATCATACTTTTCCTTTTATTGGTTGATCGTATATCTTTTAACATCAAAAGGAAATAACAGAAAGCTAGATTTCTGACACAAGAGTTATGAAAGTGCTAATGGCAATCAGTACATTCCACCCAGACATACAAGGAGTTGCTAGGAGACCTGGGAGATGCTTCAAGAGACGACTGGAGCCCGGTGTTCTACTCTAGTGAAATATCATCCCAGTCACTCTCATCACCACTAAACAACACCAAGCAAAAGCCACCTTGTGCACGGTTCTTGCGAGGACTTTAAGCAAGTGAAGAGCCCAACAGTGTTGCAGATATCAACAGAACACCACATTCTCACATCATGATCAATTACTGCTCACGGGTGTAGGGGTGCAGTCAGTGGATAAAGGTAACCATTGGTCAAGATCATCCACACGCTGACAGCCAAACAAGATGAATGGGTTTCTTGGGTGATTATACCCAAATAATCCAGACCATCTGTTCATATGCATCAGATCTGTCCATCAACTTATCTGTGAAAAGTGCCACAAGTACATTTGTGCATAACTATTTGTGATGGGATTTAATGTGTAATGTGTCTGATGTTGCTCATTGCACACTAGTCCCCGTTGAAATTTGTGGATCTCCGTATGGAATAACACCTGCAAAAAAAAAAGGCTGTCTCCACATCCGGCAAAAAGGCTGTCTCCACTGTTTGCTAATGATATCTCTGGACTATGAATGATCTGTGGTCCACCAGGAAAGGGATACAAGCACACTCAGTCCATGGAATGTTCAATTGTAAAATATTTCAAGCAAATAGCACGTCCGAAAATAGAAGACAAAAATGTTAAATGTATCGCTCACTTTGGGGGAAAGTAAAAAATTACTTTCAGGAGATTTCAGCAGCAATTTCATTAGCCATTTAATTACATTTTGTTTGTGATCACTTGTCCAGAAAGCTTCTGAACAACTATTCTTTTGAATGAAGAGAGGTATTTAAGATTTGTTTGGCAACTGAACAACTATATGAAGAGAAATATTTCTCTATAGAACAGAACAGCCTATTTTGGTATACTACTGATTAACCCCATTCTCAACATGGGAGAGAAAACAGTGTAATAACAGAGAAAAACTAATTGAACGTGTACTAGCCAGTGAATGTTACATGTTTATGGGGGGATAGACATGTAACATAAGTCCTTATGTTTAAGATATTGACTAAATAAGTCCTTAAAGTGAATTTAAGTATCTTAAATACTTAAATTCACCTTTCCTATGTGAGAAAAGATCTAGAAATCAATGCCATTTAAAATTCAGTAGTAAAAAGGTACTGAAGAATTATATTACAGATGTAACTTCTCAGTAAAATTATCTGATGAACCAATTTTGTCCTATTGGCTTCAAACACGTGGCAAATCAGGGACATGGCCAAAACTCTTAAAAAAAAAAAAAAAAAAATTAAACTTAATAAATGGTTGTAGTAGACACACTGAGCATGTGCACATTACAGAAAAAAAGCAGATATACAACATCAACATTGTTTTAAATTGAACCTTTGGCGAACTGCGATAATATCATATCTTGTCACTGAGTACAGGAGTGTGTGCGCACATGTATTGTGTTTTGCAGTGTGTGTGTGTGTGTGTGTGTGTGTGTGTGTGTTTGTAAGCTTTACACACTTTTACACATTGGTGCATGAACGCTAAAGCTACCAGAAGCCAAAAGGGTTTGGAGACAGCCCTGAGGCCTTGCACAGTCACAACGCCGCAAAACACTGAGGCCCAGATCAATGCAGAGCACAACGCACACTACAGGAGAACCGTCGCCATGGCAACAAGATACACACTTGTGGGTGAGCCAGGAAATGACATCATTGGCTGTCTTAAGCAATTTCTTTTGCACATCTCCCATAAAAATGCCGATACAGATCCACTCTTTACGTATACACAAAATGGTTAGCACACATACACATACACACACACACTAAGCCAAAAGCTGGTCATCATCTCCAAAATAAATTATAATCCTTTAAATATATAGAACTATATTTATACACATAATCTGCATGTATCAAACGCTCACATACACACAGAGAGAAAAGAGAGAGACGCATTACAACACAATGCAAACACACACACACGCACACGCACACACACACACACACCATACACTCATGCACAAGCATATCTCTGGGGAATAGCACATATACAGAACACACAGGACAAAGGAGCGCTCAACCAACACCTAAAAAGATGGCCAGCACCACTAAAAGACATTAGCATTCACTAGTATTCTGTAAGTGGTGATTATAAGTTTACAGTATGCGCTGGTCACTGCTAGTCATGCTTCTGCTAACATTGCTTTCGAAACCAACCCATCATGCTCTCTGAAGGAATACACTTTTACAGTTTCTTTCTATTATCTTGCAATTTTCCAGGTCAACCACAAGGGGGCGATCAACAAAAACACTTCTGAAGTAAATGAAATGATCTGAGACGGAGCCTCCGAAAGCCCTCCATTTGAAGGACTAGGAGTCTGAGTCAGTAAATTCAGGGCATCCACTGTCTATCTAAAGATGTAAAATAGGCAGAGCAGGATGCATTGTGGTCGTCTTGAATTTCCCCTTGGGGAACAATAAAGTATCTATCTATCTATCTATCTTTATGCCTATGACATGGGGGAGGGGATCTCCAGGTTATATGAAAAGGTGTCATTGACTTGCTTGACTGTGGCAGATATCATTATCATGGATCCCGCTCAGCCTACCCACCATCGTTGGTCTACTGTATCTGATCGGAGATCAGTCAAACAGGGGGAGTATGGGGCCATAACCCCTTCCCCGGTTGGGCAGAACCTGCCTATCACCTGCAATCAGGTGTGTGAGAAAGACACTGCGCTCTGTAGTGTTTGTGGCAATTAGTAGTCTGAAGGACAAGTGGAGGCGTGTTTATCATGTGGCTGGTAGTGGTGGCGGGGACGAGTGGTGGTTGAAGTCTCCTGTGTTCTGGGTGTGTGTATTTACAGGCTACTGCACAGCAGGGCTGAGCTCAGGTGTCCAAATGCAGACAGTTCAGGGAGTGCGCTAAAATACGACGAATCGACAAACACCATGCAAGCACACAGGGTTAAAATCACAAGAGGCAGCAAGGAGGAATAGCCACAGAGAGCTAAACTATTATACTGTTAATTCATCTGGCTTTCAGTGAATATTTGTTTAAAGTAGTACACTAGATGAATGCCTTTTACCAATCAAACACAATTTCCAGTTCAGAATCTTGTCCAGTAGCAGTATATGAAGCACAAGTTCAATAGTCAATACCAGTCAAATTCATTCAACCCTGTTGTTTGCCTTTCAAAAATAAAAATCTCAAAGCAGCAGACCTTGAGAGTACTGAAGCCTGCATTGCATCCTATTCCCTGAACTGACTGCATTTAGAACGCCCAGAGCCCAGCCCTGAGTCTGCACAACTGTCTGTCTGTCCGTCTCTCTGTTGGTCTGTCTGTCTGCAGCTGCTCTTCCTGCTTCAGTAGACGATGATGACCGCTGCACAGCAGTACGGTATAGCAGTTGGCAGTCAGATCTCCATCCTCCTCAACTGTGCATCCCCTCCCTCTCTCCATTCCTCTTCATCTTCACCTTCATCTTCATCGACGTCCTCCTTTACCTCATCCTCCTCCTCCTCCCCACACGCCCGGTCTCACAGCTCCTCGGTCATCTGCAGCAGAGAGTTGATGGCCGCCTCCCGGTTCCCCCGCTGTGCCTCCAGTACCGTGCGGATCACCTGGGGGTCCATGTTGGGGAACATGTCCTGCAGGGCCTTGAGCTCCTCCGCACTGCAGGGGGCGCTCTGGGGAGCGGGCGCAGACACGGCGGGCATCCCCATGGGAACCACACCCTGGTTGTACACGGAGGGTACACCGGAGGGAGGGGGAGCAAGGGGGGGGGGGGGGGGGGCGGTAATTTGAGAAATTAATATACATTATAATTACTCTTTTGATTCTGCTTGATAGGATATCTGGCCTCTGATATAATATTATCTATACCTACTTTTTTTTTTTAGACATTTTAGGGCTTTTTGCCTTTAACTGAACAGGACAGTGAAGAGAATGAGGGGGTGGGATCGGGAAAAGACCTCGGGTCGGACTCTAACCCAGGTCCCCGGATTCATAGTATGCTGCCTTGGCTGAGCTACGGCATCCCGGTATACATTCTTTTGATCCCGCTTGATAGGGTTTTTGGCGCATTGTCTCTGAGATTCCGTGAACAAAATCTCAAAGACAACAAGAGGCAATATTGATGATCACATTAGAAAGACTAATTGATGAGATCTGAGGATTTGTAAAATTATTACAGAGTGAACATGGGTATGTTTGTGTGGTTTCAGAACAAAAGGCAGGTCTGTGATGTCTGTGGGTCATGTGAAACTTACCAGTGATTGGCACATAGCCCACTCCCTGCTGGTAGACAGTGGGCATGAGCACCACAGGCTGGGATGGCATCATCATGCCAGCGGGCATAGACTAGACACGGGAAAGAGAGAGAAACAGTAGCCCAAATATTCAGATAACACTGAACAAGCACTTCAGAGGAAGAAAAATCCAGAAAGCCCAGTCTTTAGACATAAAGAAGAACACTTCTGAGGAAGGACCGGAGAACAGTGGATATGACTGTACACTTTCACACTTGGCCCGACAGTGTGTCAACCCATTCGTTACCTTTTATCTCACACAGCCTGACCCATCAACACATAAGCACCAATGTAGACTCATGCAACACTGATTGAGCAACTTTAAAAGTAGGCCAGTTGTATAAAAGGATGGACTATGATCAGAATGAGGAGTCATATCTTATCAAAAAGGGTGAGGTCAGGGAGTTTTTAGAGCATTGTACCAGAGCACTGTGTGCCGGGTGACTCTCCTGGCTATTATCTCAAAACTTTTAAAGTAGCTGGTTGGGATTAATGCTGACTATAAAATGAATGGCTATTAACAGCCAGTGCTGTCAGACCTGGAGTTTGAGACCAAGTCTCTCTCTGTGCTCTCCACTCACAGCGTAAGACATGACCAAGTTGATCATGCCCTCCTTGTCGTCTCCTTGCCTGCCGCTCAGGCTGTACCACTCGTCCACCACGCTGCCCTCTCGCAGGCCCTCGGGGATGGTCACATGTGTCCAGGCGATACGGTCGTCCATCGAGAATGCCCGCTGGGAGGTGGGGAGGGGTAAACACACTGCATGAAGAACCGAAACTGTCTAACACCAGTTCAAACACATAACCAATGATGTCCTTCACATTTATACATTTAGCAGCCGCCTTTAAGCAACATACAGTACATTTTGTGTCAACCACTTCAAAGCCAGTCTGCCCGAGAGTGCCTTGCTAAATGGCAGAACTGTGGCATACAGGATTCAACCCACTATTTAAAAGCTACCAGCATGCTAGTAGAGTTCCTAAACCGCTTTGTCACCACCGCTCGTTTATCAAACATTTTAATAGAGTGTGTTCAAAAATCTGCATGAGTCCCTTGTCTCACCTCGTCAAAAATTTCTAGGTAGAAAGAGTCCACTCCAGGGGGAACGGTACACTGGATGACTTTATTCCAGCGTGGGTTCTTTGCCCCGTTGTGTGCTGTAGGCGTCTCGTAAACGGCGTAGCCCAGACGGATTCGACAGTAGGGGTCCATCCTTGTCATTCCATAGTTCTTAGCAAGCTTTGCCTAAAAAAAAGCAAATGCTCTTTGTCTAAGGAGTTGTAACACAACTTGTAACACAAAATACTACACTTAGACTACAGGTGTAAACACTACACCTAGACTACAGGTGTACAGTACAGTGTGACTAAAAAGACAACAGGGAAGATAAGAGACACACACACACACACACACACACACACCTGTACTACAGTGATGCTGAGGCGTCCGACGGTGCCAATGGAGCCAGTGTACTGCAGCTGCTGAGCAGCCTGAGCATCCAGCTGCACCTGCTGCTGCTGCTGGGTGGGAGTGATCCGCAGGAAGTCCTGAGGCAGCTCCCCTATGTACACCTGCACGCAGGGAAACAACAACAAAAAGAAAAACAATGAACAGCGTGTCTGCCTCTGTGCCGTTTAGTGTCATGTCAAGTGTTTTTTGTCGTCATTTCAGCCATATACTGTACACAGTATAAGGTCAGATGAGACAACGTTCCACCATGGATCCAAGTGGTGTTACTTTTGAGGTACAATCATTAAAAGACATTTGGGACAGGCTACATGTGGTGCTTTTCAACTAAGTTTAAGTCTACTTTGATATGCTACATTTACAATATGCTGCATATAGCGAATCAGAATCTCACACACACACTGTGCACATACATTATATATACTGTATGCGTAAAGTGCGTCAAGACAATAAGACGTGTTCAGAGTAATATCGGCACTAATCCTGATGTTGCTCTTATCCCAGTTATCTGGAAATGAGAAAAGCACTTCTAGTACCCTAATTATTAACAACTACTATCTGCCATCAGCATCCACTGAACATAACCGTTTGTTTTTTATTAGATTTAACTTTGTCATTACACATTTATACAGTACAGGCTAATGGAATGTGGTTTAGCATCTGATCAGAGGGGCAAGAGAAGCATGTGCAATATATACAAACATACAGCAAATTACAAGATAACTACAGCGAGATGGTAGTAAATATGCAACCTAATTAAGGAGTTGCCAAGCCTAGTATAGCCTACTTCATGTCTCTGCACTACCATCACCAATATTCTGTATAAGTCCTGCTTGCGTTGAGTTTAAGATAGTTTAGTTTAAGCATAATGCAGAGGATCGCACCTGCTGTAGGCATCAGGCCTCGCTTAATGCAGTTTAATCAGCTTAAAAGGTTCTGAGCCAGGGTACCATACACATACCATGAAGGAAGAAAAAGAAGAGTAATTCACTTCCCCATTTCTGAAAGCATCTACACAGAGACCAAATTAATGCACTTCCAATCTCTTTATTTTAAACCGAGGTTCAGTCTCTGAGTGTAAAAATGGCCAAATGGATCTAAGTGGCAAAAGAAAGAAAGCTTGACACTACTGGCCAAAGCCTGTTACTAGCTTGTGCTTACCCTAGTTGCCCTTTCTAAATCAAGCCACAAACTCTACAGTGTTTGGACATAACAGATTTTAATCCCTCTTCAGAAGTCATGTCATGCAACAAACGCTCGTATGACTCTGCGTGGGTACATGACTTGATGTAACACAACAGGTTACTACAACCTACAACAACAGAAATTGTTTGACGAGTATGTTTACAAGCTAACGTTATTTGTTCGCGCTTCCACGAATGGCGTCAATAAAAATAGCATTAACCATTAGCATACACACGGATTCTCCTGACTCGCAATAAAACACATCAGGGCATTATTTTGCGCTAACGTTAACATTTAAATCAAAGATTCTAGAGCGCTACGTCACAAGATGATTGTTTTCGTTAGCTTTTTGGTTGCTTTCAATAGATCCGAAACTGAGCTGCATGGTTAGATCTACGTGGCATGTTGAATTAACTGTGTAATTTTTTTATTTAACAGTACAAGCATGACTAGCAGATAACTTGATTGATCAACGCAGCTAATAACGTTAACGTCAACTTAAACAGTTAACGTTAGCTAGCTAGCTAGCTTAACAGCAAACTGGTCAAGATGGACGAGACTCCTTAACGTAAGTTAGCTTGGCGATAGCAAAACCCACTTTCTGGTGGGTCAGTTGAGACTTACAAAACAGTTCTAATCCGTTACTCTCTCGTGTATTTGTTTTCCAGACTTGCTTAAAAGGGATATACATGTGCCTCTATCTGATGAATGTGTATACGCTAGACAGAAAATCTTATTTTGGCTAACTAGCTGATAACGTTAGTTAAGTTAACATTAACATTGTGTAAGCTTAAACGCATCGTCTGTGATTCGCCTCAAGTCTCGTAAGAAAATGACGTTTTAGAATAAAATACACATAGCCTACCTGTCCACGTTGTGTACTGATTGTGGTAGCCATTTTGGCGAGGAATTAACGATTACACAGGTTATCTTGATTGCAACGATTACAACCACACTCCGCAATAAACATCTAAACAACGGTGAAGCGTAGCTCTCTTCCGCCCAAAGTCAGGTGACACTTTTCGTCTTACGTCACTGACTTCCTGGTATTAATTCTCTAATTATTATTAAGTATCCGTACTTTTAGTATCTCTACTCTAATCAGGAATGACCGACTAATACACAATCAGTTGAACCATTTCAGCTAAATATTCATTCAAATATTTATGATTGTCTTCACACTCATTAAAATT
>JAGFZM010001971.1:0-10324 GCA_017657215.1 Limnothrissa miodon | reverse complement strand
CACACTTATAGACATTACACCATTATTTCCACATCTTCAAAAGACCGCAGAGTGCACCTCACTCGTCAAACACACATATTATACATTAGTTCAGACCTATCTATACTACTTATCACTTATCAGCTTCACACACACACACACACACACACACGCCGCACTCATCGGAGAGGCCCAGATCCTGTGTGTGCTCCGTAGCCGTTTATCTAAATAAATTCACTGATGGGGACACAAAGAAGGTCAGAGCATCCATTTACTGTAGAGGTGAAGGGGGCCCAGGGAGTGTGTGTGTGTGTGTGTGTGTGTGTGTGTCAGGGTCGGCTTTCATTTTTGGTGCCATTGCCATGGTTACGGGGCAAAAGCCAGTGTTTTTTTTTCTTAGGAATGTGTTATTTTGGACCAGTGCTGATGGAGGCAGAAAAAAATGACATGCAGTGGAAAACGAGAAGGAGGACAAGAGATGGAGGTCTATGTGCGCACAGGAAAGGAGGACGGGCAGACCTGCAAATGTGTGTGAGCGTGTAGAGGAGAGAGAAAGTGTGTGTGTGTGTGTGTGTGTGTTTATAATACAGAAAGGGAGAGGGAAGAGACATTCGGCCACATTTCCTGTCCAAGTGGTCATCAATGGCAGCCTGCACAAGAGAGCCTGTATGAGAGGGTTTTAACGCCCAGGGACACAATGTCTTATATCCTGAGGCATTGTAGCACAGCTACACACACACACACACACACACACACACACACACACACAGACTATGAGTCAACAAGACTTAAGAGAGCCAGAAAACAAAGAAACGGAAAGGGCGGAAGGTTGGACATGTGTTTAGATTTGTGTGTGTGTGTGTGTGTGTGTGTGTGTGTGTACTTTGACAGAGAGAACAGCAGAGAACAACCTGAGGTCACTCAGTGCAGGAAAGGAAACACTCAAAGAGTGATGGAGGGGACTGGGAGGAGGAGAGGAAGGGAGGATGAGAGTGAAGAGGAGTGGAGGAGAGGACAGGGTCAATGTGGTGAATGCTCCTCCCAGGAGTGTGAAAGCGAGTTGGCTTACTAGCGCGCTAGCGTTAGCGACGGCCAGCAGGAAAGAGGAAGTGCTGGACATCCCCTCCCCAAGGCCTCCGCTGCACCGACCTCGCCAGAGGAGGACACAAATCCCACCTCACACCCCATTCCAAGACAGCTGACATGGCACCCAAAGGACACACACACACACACACACACACACACACACACACACACAAACACTCTCTCTCTCTTAACCTCAAACAAATAATATCCACCACCACCCCCCCCCACATACAAACACTCCAACAAACACACACACTAACACAAAGAATGGACCTTGATAAAAATTCTATCATGTATTTTTATCTGACAGCCAGGCTCTATTGCCGGAAGCTCAAGGTCACTTGGCCATGACCCGAGCTTGCCGGTGACCTTGGGGAAAGACTCCCTGCAGCTCAATGAGGAGCCATGGAAGGAATTTGACCTGCTCTTTAAAATGGCCACACTACAGACTAATGCAAAGATGCCCCGTGGATGTGCAGAAGGACCACAAATCATATTAATATCCAATAAAAAAAAAAAGACATGAAACAGAATCGATTCAAATTCTACTATCACTGTTTAATCAGTGCCACTGCTATCATGTGGCAGACACACAAAGTGTGTGTGTGTGTGTGTACACGTGTGTGTGTGAGAGAGAGAGAGAAAGAGAGAGAGAAAGAGAGCTATTGTAGTGTTCAGTAGTGTACATGAATAATGTTTGAATTACAGTGGACGCACGAGCACTCCTCTAAGAGACAGACTAAAATAAACATAAATACCATTGTACGCCTCTGTGGAGGAGTGTGTGTGTATGTGTGTTGCCAAGTGTGCAGGATGGGTCAAGGGGAAGTCGGAGCTTCCAAGCATCTGTGTGTGTGTGTGTGTGTGTGTGTGTGTGTGTGTGTGCGTTTGCAAGTAAGGAGGCGGCTGCTTACTTGTAACAGCACATCATTGTTCTTCCACAAACAACCCGAGACACAAGATGTATGACTTACCTTGGAAACATAAGCTGCCAGTAGGCATATAGAATGTGGAGTGTGTGTGTGCATGTGTGTGTGTGTGTGTGTCTGTGTCTACATGAGTGCGCCCCTTCCATAGAGGCAGAGAATAACTCGTGTGCACATGCATGCAGTATGTGCTACAGATACTCTATTACGGTTAGCATGCAAGAAAGACCACCACCATACTGTAGGTAGAAAAATTGACCAAAGAAAAGTTCGACAGAATAGGAGTCAGCTTGAGTAGACAACAGCTTTATTAGTTGATTAGCCAGATGAGTTTATTATGAAAGTCACTGATCAAAGCCAGGGAGCCCAAGAGACAGTGCAGAGACAGTGGGGAACAGCATTCTAGAACACCATGGAAAGAGTGATGGGTTGATTGGTTAGGGAGATGATTAAATAAAGAAACACATCGCAAGATTCCGGGATAGAAGGAAAAAAAAAAAAAAAAGAAGTGCAGACATTGAGGTCAACACCAGGAAGGAAACAGGAGGACTACAGGTGGGTGTCGGGAGATGAGTTGATGGTAGATGGTGCAGGGGTCTGGAAGAGTCAGATTGGCGGGTAGGGTCTGGAGAAGCCTGGGGAGGAAGCAGTCGTCGTCTGGTAGACTGGTGAGGGCAAATGGGCTGGGAGGAGTGTGTGCTGGGGTATGGGAGAGTGTGCTCAGGAAGATGGGGAGTGTGTAGTGGTAGGTGGGTCGTGTCTGGTGGTAGGTGGGGAGCGTGTTTTAGTAGGTGGGGAGAGTGTTGCGGTACAGTAAGATGGGAGTGTGTTGTGGCAGGAGGCTGAGGGGGGGACCCCTCTCAGACAGAGAGGACCCTTACCAGCTCCCGGGGCAGGAACATCTCCTCCTGTCTGGAGACCACCAGCGACACACACTCGCCCTGCCTGGTCCCCCGCAGCATGGCCACCAGCTCCTCCTGAGATCGGCCTGTGATGTCCACGCCGTTCACCTGCAATTACACACACACACACACACACATACACACACGCACACACACAACCACAATCATGGCTGTGCCTGAGCCCATCGTTTAACACACAAATAAAAACATCAGAACATGGTTCTAGATGCACATCTATGTGTGTCAATACACAAACACTCCACCCTAAATGCATTTAAATTGAAATTATTATTATTTGGATTTTTTTTTTTTTTTTTTAATTCCAGACCACATACATTTCCAAACACATTCAGATAGACATCCATATGCACGAACAGGTGACGGGCCATATTGAAAACTGCCATTCATAAAGATTGAAATGATTGAATTTGCGAGCTCGACGTCAAGTCTTTTATCTGCGGGCATGCACGCGCGGGCACTGGGCGCCATTATTTAGGCAGGATTGATGGGAATGCAAATAGTGGATTTGATGGCTTTGCAATGAGATCCTGCCTGTGGCGCCAAAAATCAATTACCTCAGCAGCACTCAATCTAAATACAAGAGTGTGTCACTCAAACAGGGAATGAGATCCTTCTTATATACAGTACCTACCCACACACACAGAGACACACACACACAGGACTTCTGCCTTGCCTGTGTGTTTTAGTGTGTGTGTGTGTGTGTGTGTGTGTGTGTGTGTGTGTACGTACAATACAAAAATACAAAAAACAAAGCCGTAGAAAAAAGCAACAATAGATGACAGAAAAACATGAATGAAATTAGTGTGTGTGTGTGTGTGTGTGTGTGTGCATTACAAAGTGGAAGTCAAGAGAAGAGATGAGAAAAGAGTAGTAGATATACAACGGCACAAAACAGGGGTAAAGGACAGAAAAGCGTGAGCGAGATCATGTGTGCAAAGGGGGATGAAAAAGAAGCAGTAGTGGCAGCAGTACAGGTTGCTGTAGCAACAGTTGGTAGCAGCAGCAATAGCAATAGTGGTAGCAACAGGAATAGCAATAGCAGTAGCAGTAGTAGCATCTGTTGCATTAACAGTAGTGTGATAGTAAGTACTAGCGGTAGCATCCGCAATAACGGTAGCATCCACAGCAGTGTTGGACGCGACTGAAGGGGCTTACCTCCAGGATGCGGTCTCCGGACTGGAGGCGGCCATCTTTGACTGCGGCCCCACGGGGCAGGATGTTCTTGACCAGGATGGGGCCCGGCCCGTGCACTGATGAGTCCCGCGTCACCACTGTGAAGCCAAGACCCTCTGGACCTGCACACAAGCCAGACAAACATGTATGAGCAAACACACACACACACACACACAAATTTGCTTCCATCAGCAGCAGGCAAACTGGAGGTGATGTCAGAGCAAGTGACTTGGCATCCAGTACTTTCAATCTCCCATCACTCCTCCCTCAGCATAGAGCACAGAGAGGTTAAACACAGTATTATGTGCTAACACAATGACCACACTCTGTATTTCAGCAGTCCATAAAGCACCACGGCCTTATTGCTATTCGAATGCAAAATCAATAAAAAACATTTACAGGAAATGAACTGAAAGTGCCACGCAATGAACATGATTGTGTAAATTAATAAAAACATATATAATAAGAAATGAAAGAGTTTGAGTTTGAGTAATGCCAGTAGCACCAGTGATGCCTGGCACTGTCTGAGAGCAGCACAGGCTAAATGTCAGAGCCATAATCTTTTATAATACTGAGGTCACACAAGCTAACAGCTGCCATAGAGACTGATGGGGAGATTAGCCTCAACGCTAACACTGAACGGGCTATAAGGCAAAGCCTAGGAGGAATATGTGAAAACACACACACACACACACACACACACACACACTCTCTTCCTCTCTCCATTTTCAAATCACACAGTCCCACCTACAAACAGACAAATACACACACACACGCATACACACACTACAGTGTGGGCAAAATACATAATATAATCAGGAGAAAAGGAAATCAAATTGCCAAAATCACCCAAAGCTGAACAATCATGCAATTGGGCTCTCTCTCACACACACACACACACACACACACACACTAATACAAGGCGATGTAGAGATCTGGCCAGCCCTAGTTCTGGCCGGTGTTGCGCGTTTGTCATTTAGCACAATCCGTTTATGGTCAGCAGTTTCTGCTCCTGCAATGAATTCATATCATCAGTAATGGCCAGATCAATAAGAACTTAATAGACTTTGCGGTAGAAATTATGACTCCATCCAGACTCCATGCGTGGGCTGCAGACGGGGTTGGGTGGAAGGGTAGGGGTGGGGGTGGGGGAGAGGGCTGAATGGAGGCTCAGTGGGTGGAAGCGAGGTGTGTGTGTGTGTGTGTGGAGGTAGTTGGGGTATGTGTGGGGTTTGTGTCGCTGTTTATGTGGAAGCTGGTTGTGGAAGATGGTAACTGTGACATGGTGTGTTGTATGTGTGGTTATATATTTTTGGTGGTTCTGTGAATGTGTGTGGGTTTTTTTATATGTGTGTGTCTATATAGAAACTGGTTGTGCAAGATTGCAACTGGGTGACATGGTTCTAACACGTGTGTGTGTGTGTTTGTGTGTGGTGGGGAAGTACAGTAAGGTGTGGACCTAGAATCTAGCGCTCCTAAATCATGTCATATTTTCATGTGAAATTGGCAAAGCAGCACGGGTGGTGCCAATAGGCTGCAGGAAATATGGGGAATTATAATAAACTACCAGCCCTGCATTCCTTCATTTGGATTTCTTTATTTATTAGCCCCCAACACACACACACACACACACACACACACACACACACACACACACAGACACATGTTTGAGGGTTTAATATTGCCACAACAGTTAAAAGCATGCGTTCTGACCACAAAAGCTGGGGTCAGCATTATTGGAAACAGACAGCAATTTATTTCACTGAAACATTCGGCCTTTATTTCAGCAGAAACACTTTTTTTTTCTCAAAGCCTAACCACAGCAACTTCTTAAGAGCTTTAGATTATGTTACCATTAAAATCACAGGAGCTTCCAACACGCCACTATTAATCTCTCTCTCTCTCTCTCTCTCTCTCTCTCTCACACACACACACACACACACACAAAAATGTAAATGTGGACACACACACACACACACTAAAAAGTACTGAACACACACACACACATACCCTAAAAGCAGGAGTGTGTGTGGCTGGAGCTGAAATCTCCTCCAGATGTGAGCAGAGCTGAGGTAGCTAAAAGGTAAACACAGGCCAGGCCACATGCAGCACAAGGACGTGTGCTCACACACTTGGATTTCCCTCCACACCTGAGTCCTCCGCTCTGTTTGCATTTGATTTTTTTTAACCACTTGATTTTGCACAGAATATGTATTAATTCAAATAAAGTCCTCTATTTTTAGATAAACCCTGCTATTCATGTCTGTTTAATATGCCGGTTCCCAATTCAACTGTTACAGTGGAAGGAGTGTTCCTAAAAAAACTATTTGGAAACAAAACAAAAATCACTTTACTTCTCCAACAGCATGAGCTGTGGTATCTGCATATTACAATTAAATATGAATTAAAAACATATTTGTAATAAAAAACGTGTCCGTAACTGATCTCAAATTGTGCCTTATGTTATGTCTTGTCTTGTTATATCCTGTATGTTACCTAAGTATAATGCCCTAAGCCAACTTGCACTTTTTTTTAACATTACCTTAATGTTTAGAATTGTTTTTGTTGTGCATCTGCACTTTATTGTTGTCAACGTCTACGCAAGCGTGAAACATAATTTCGATTCCTTTGTATGTCAAGTACATGTGAAGAAAAGACTTTGACTTTGCCTGTAAAAAACTAGCCAAAAAAAAGCCCTAATCATTCTGACCAAAATAAAAGTATCAACTAATACCTGACTGCTCTATTCCCAGATGGTTTGTGTTTAACAGTAACTTTGACTGTGGTAGAGGTGCTGTTTGGCAACTGCAGGGTAGTAGATCCCCTGGTGTGTGTGAATGGGTGAAGGGGAGGCACAAAGCGCTTTGAGAGCTCTTAGAAGTACAGAAGTGCTGCATTAATGCCGTCCATTGATCATCTACCATAAAGAACGAGAAGTTGACTGTTCATCATGTGTCTGCTGAGTCGCTCACCTTTCTTGAGGTCGATGCGGATCATCTTGCCCCCCTTTTTGCTGGTGAGGCCAGCGAGAGGAGAAAGGGCCACACTCTTCCTCAGAAGAGGGCTCTCGCTGCGGCCCTTGGGGATGGGGCTGGGGCTGGGGGACAGACGGCTGCTTGGGGGGTGGGGAGAGCTGGAAGACGCCCGGACCTCCAGACCACCAGCAGCACCGGCACCACCTCCCCCAGCGCTGGCGTCACGCGTCTCCCCAGGCAGAGGCCTCAAGGTGGGCTTGACTTTGATGGGTGGAGGGGGGTCTTTGGTTCTGGGGGGGCCGTCACCAGCGGTGGGGTTAGGGGTGCTGTCTGGGGTGGAGGTGAAAAGCGGGCCGATGAGACTCCTCTCGTAGCGGTCGCGGTTGCCCACAGGGACCACTTCTAGACGCACGGCTGGGGAGCGCATCGCCTGCCGGAAGACTTCCTGGGACCTGTGGACACAAACATACACACACACACCCACACATAGAAAGGTGAATGTGTGAATGCAAAAGATGCATGGCAGATGTCCAACTGTTCTCTTTATTGTCCATCCTGGATGTTTTCAATCCCTCAAATTATGAAGTGAATTCAGACTTAATTACGAATTACGGCAGCAGCCTAACATTCCATGCAGAATCAGTACAACCAAGTTGCAGTTAATGTGCCCTATCAAGAAATATATTGTTTCCTCAAGTCGATGCAAACCATCAGTAATCATTACGCTGGAGTTCATGTGAGGAGACCCTGATAATACAGTACCCGGAGTGTCATGCTTTGGTTTAACAGACAACAGGTGTTTGTACTGGGAAGCAGAGCATGCAATCCAATATACATACAGTACTTAACACCTTACAGTAGTTATCCGCTGTAGAATAGGTTCCCAAACCCTGACTAACTTAGCACTTAGCTTAGCATTAACGTGCACTGGCTAAATCAGGATTTACTAATGCTACGCTACTGCTCAACACAACCTTCTTGTAGCATTCTGCACTCCACATAGAGCAGATTGGACTACTACTGAACAGCCCAGATTTGTTACTGCAGAACATGTCTTAGCATTAAGGATGCCACACTTATGGCCACTGGCAGATGCTTTCTTCCATTATTAACAAGAAACACATAACTTTACTACTGCTGGACACACCTAGTGGAGATACAATAAGAGATCTCCCTAAAGTACATGGCTGTAATGTACCTGTCCACTCTCTCTCTCTGAGCTGCAGTCTAAGCTGTATGCATAATCACCTGAGGGAATAAACAGGCTGTTTGTTTTGTGCACAGTGCCGCAGATCTGGCTGGGATCTGTGTCAGATATGGCAGACGTGGCCCAGGTGAGGGCCGGATCCGCTCCTAATCCGGCCGTGGCCCCATTGTCATTTGCACAAGATAAGACCCATTATGGCGCGGGACAGTAATTTGGGCTGATTACCGAGCCAAGACTGATGAGGCCGTGTCCAAACAAATGGCACGGCCGTCTCTTAAACTCATATTAGTTAACTCTAATTCAATTCACAGAAGCAGGGCCATCCATCTCAGACGCTGGTTAAAAAGATTAAGACAAATGGCTATCGGGTTTGTACTTTGGGAAACGACTTTGCGTCCCAACATTTGTCAAGAGCTCCGGTTTAAAGAGATGACATCTCTGCACCTCTGACATCCTGGGAAGTTCATAGTTCATGCAGAGAGTCTTTGAAGTTATTAACGGACTGTTGGTCTGGGGGGGAGGCAAATGATGTGTGTTTAACCCTGGAGTGACCAGATCTAAGCGCAGCCAAAAGAATTTGGGGGCACGGGTTTGTTTTTGGTCACGCCACTGGAGGTGAACTGAAACCGCAAATAAACATTCTAACATCTTATCAGTTGGACACTGTGGTGACCCCTCTCGCATAAAACACCAGAGATAAACACAGTGCTGCTGACTGCCCTCTTGTGATCACCACTGGTGGTCACACACACACCCCCAAACACTCACACATACACGCTCACACACTTACATGGGGGAGACTGTGGAAATGTGAGAAAAGTACACTACTCCTCCACAACTTTCCCCCACAGAAATGTGTGTGTGTGTGTGTGTGTGTGAAAGAGACTGAGAGTATTTGTGTGTGTGTGTGTGTGTGTGTGTGTGTGTGTGTGTGTGAGAGAGAGAGTGAGTGAGTGAATGGTCAAAGGTAAGGCAGAAAACTTTGTTTAGAGGCACAAGTGAACCCAGGGAGTTAGCGTCTCTGAAACAATGGCCTCAGGACAGACCATTTATTTGACACACATTTATTTGATATGATACACAAGCTGATGGGAGGGAGGGAAAGAAACGAAAAAAAGAGAAAGACAAAAGACTGGACAGACAGCTGAAAGGTTGAGTGACAGAAGAGAGAGAGAGAGGGATAGAGAAAAGGAGTGTGAGGGAAGGATATGAAGAAGAGGGGGAGGAAGTGTCCCCACAATCAAAACTCCTAAAATGATGCCCACACCAGACTCTACCTACAGCCGCATTATCATTGAAGGTGTGTACGGTAGCTTACTGGGCGAAGGTTTTGTCCATGAGTTGGGTCTCGTTGATGCGGATGATGCACTCGTCGTCGTGGAAGATCCCCTCGCGCTTGGAGCGACTGTTCTCCTCCACACCGCGGATGTGTAGGCCCAGTGCCCTGCACAGAAAAACAAAACAAACCAAAAAACACATTTTCAAAAACGTCACCAGAACGTCAGCGCAACCTCCACATGACCTCCCCTCACCTTCACCATTAAAAACCCATTAGTCCACCATTAAGCCACTAGCGACGGCTATTACTCTAGCTAAGGATGCAGACCAACAGGACAGTGGCGAACATTTAAAATAAATCCGGGGCCATTAAAAACATATTAGAGTGTCAAAACAACACACACACCCCCAATATGCCTTTGGGTCTAATTAGTCCTCACATACACAAGAAGCCCCAAAAACATGTTCATTTGTAACCAGGTTTGCCTCTCTAACACGCACCACAACAGCCAGGTGAATAGGGCGGCTAACGCCATCACCATGCTAAGAGCCCATTATGGGGAGGCCAGACACAGGTCTTGCAGGGGAGGCAGGGAGCTAAAGACTAGCGGAGAGTCTCTCTCTCTCTATCTGTGTGTGTGTGTGTGTGTGTGTGTGTGTTTTCCTTTGGCTTTTACACAGCTGTTTGTGCTGTTCTTTAAATCCCAGCCTCTGTCTGCCCTCTGTGTACCCTCTCACTAAATCCTCAACCCGCACACACACACACACACACACACA
>JAGFZM010001970.1:0-2500 GCA_017657215.1 Limnothrissa miodon | reverse complement strand
TCACAGGCGTGCGGAGCCAAACAAAAATAGTCAAATTCCAATGCGCTCTGCACTGCTGTTGGAAGCGGTTTGCTGTGGGAGGGTAGGCGTGTGCCGGAGGAGAGAAAGGACAGATGAAAAACAGGGGAGGGAGAAAGTAAGAAATGGAAAAAAGGGTGAATACTGTACTGAAGGAATGCAGGGAGAGGAAGAGAGTGAAGGAGGGGAGAATGGGAGGAGAGAGAAAATCAGTTAGGGAGAAAGGTCTGATATGAGAAGGAACAGGGAAGGCAGAAAGGAAATTAAGGTAAATTCTTAAGAGTGTGTGTGGTTGTGTGTGTGTGTGTGTGAGTGTGTGTGCATGTGTGTGTGTGTGTACACGTGAATGTACAATGTGTGTGTGTGTGTGTGACCGCGCTCGTGTGTGTGTGTCTGTCTGAGTGTGTGTACACGTGAATGTACAATGTGTGTGTGTGTGTGTGTGTGTGACTGCGCTCGTGTGTGTGTGTGTGTCTGAGTGTGTGTGTGTGTGTGTGTGTGCCAGGATTGTTTCTCCCTCTCCTCCTGGCTCGGCAGCTAAATGACTGCGATGTGGCTGGTGTGCGGGGAGGAGAAAGGAACTCAATTTGGGACAATTTACTGGGCAGCCTCTGTGCTGATTTACCCACAGGACCGAGGGGAGGAGGAGGAGGAGGAGGAGGAGGAGGAGGAAGCCGAAGGAAGATAAAATCACTATGACACCGACACACGCGCATGCCGCTACACACCGACACACACTTACACACGTGCATGCATACAGACACAGACATACATGCACATACTGGCACACTCACACATAAAATAATAATTGTACCAGCTCACAAATGCACACACACGCACACACACACACACAGACACACACACAGGAACATATTGTCACACTTGCACATATACCAGCACACACGCATACACACACACACACACACACACACACACAGGCACATACAAGCAAATACATACAGATTCACACAGACTTCTGAAACCCAATGGAATGGATGGATGGAGAGAGAAAGAGTGAGAGAGGATGAGAGAAAGAGAAAGAGCAGGGGAAATTTTTCACACTAAGCAAACACACACACACACACACACACACACACAGGCACATCGCGAGACAGTAAATCTCACTTTGTTAGCTCCGGCTCCTGCAGCCGGTCAATAAAGCCTCCTGTGTACGGCTAAGAAACGGCAGGCCTGGGAGGGGGGTCAGATCAAATGGGCTGGATTTGATTTCAGCGCTGCCTCCCTCCAATTCCCGTCAAGACGGATGCGAGCCGGGTCAAGGAACGCGGCCGAAACACACCGCACCCGGGGTCACAGGGGTGTTGTGCGTCTCACGAGGCCAACACTAACCTTAACCCCTCACTGTGACCCCCACATTTCATCCCCATGACACAAACTGAAAGTGGAGCCCCCCCCCTTCCACATTCACACACACACACACACACACACACACACACACAGTAAATAAATTAAATAAAGAAAATTGAAAGAAATTGCAAAAGGACACTCTGGTCTATGTTGAGCTATCAACAATCCCTGTGGAGAGTGATGTAGAAATGCTTTCCTGTAGAGAGACCCGGGCATTGATTCGTACAAAAAGCATTATGAACAAATGGAAGAGATAACTTGTGTCAGTTAGTGGACATTTGTGCAGGCAATAATGGCTTATATTTGAATGGGATGAAAGGAAGAGGGAGGAACTAGTTCTCTCTTCAGTAATGGTTCTTTGTTTTAGGAAGGTTAGGGGCACAGAGAGAGAGTGTAGCGAGGCATCCTGTGTTTGTGTGTGTATGTGGTGTGTTCCTTCTCCAATGATGGTTCTATATTTTGAATGATATCAGGGGCACGGGGAAGAACTAGTTCCTTCTCCAATAATGGTTCTATATTTAAGGAAGATTATGGGAATAGAGAAAAACGAGTTCATTCTCCAATAATGGTTTATATTTGAAAAAGATCAGGAGAATAGAGGGAACTAGTTCATTCTCCAATGAGGGTTCTATATTTGAGGGAGATCAGGGAAATGGAGAGGAACTGGTTCCTTTGTAGTAACACAGCCGTAGTGGTTTCCTTGGCGAGTAGGACAGGATGTGGTATACATTTCAATCAGGCTCTGGCAACCACCTGTACCAGTGAGGCTGCAGGTTGTCGTGGCGACCCCGGGCCCAGCATGGCGGCCAGGCTCTGCGAGCATCTGTGCGGCCCGCCTCAGGTGACTGCGGTCTGCAGACACTTCATTAGTTCCGTCAGTGAGCACGCCCGCATGGCTGGACCGCCGCATCCCGCTGCTGCCTCGCCTCGCTGCCTCGCAACACGCCCGCCCACCCACTGGCGCTATATACCACTGGAAAGCCTGTGTGTGTGTTTGTATTTTTACAGTGTGTGTGTGTATGTGTATGTGTATGTGTCTGTGTGTGTGTTTGTGTGTGTGTTTTTGTATGTGTGTGTATATATGTTTGTGTCTGTCAGGTTTGTGTGTGTGTGT
>JAGFZM010001969.1:1030501-1036042 GCA_017657215.1 Limnothrissa miodon | reverse complement strand
CAGAGAGAGAGAGAGAGAACTACACACGCCCACACAGACATATAGAAAAGAACACACACACACACATATACACAGACAGACGCACAAACACTCATACTAGATTATGATTCTTCATGTCACATACACACACACATACACACACACACACACACACACAAAACACACACACTCATAGGGACGTCTATTCACATACGCTCACACTAGATTATTCTTCATGTCATCTTTGCATTACGAATACAATAAAATAAATGATCATCTTCATAATTGTCTTTGACCGCTCAACAAATTCAGACCCCCCTGTGCCTTGAGTGTGCGCATTTTTTTTTTCTTTCTTTTGCAGGGACCTCTTTTTTCCCCCCCGGCAGATATTGTCACTGCACTCTCTATGGAATGCAATTAGAGGGCCTAGATTAAGTGGTAATGGAGAATCAGGTCTCAAACCAAGGTTGCTGTGGCAACAGGAGCTCACAACCCCAGCCTCCAGTAGTTGTGTGTGTGTGTGTGTGTGTGTGTGTGTGTGTTTGAGTCACGTTATCTGCAAAATGCACAACTGAGCCTTCAACCGCAGGCTAACCAAGGGAGACAGCAGGGACTTTCAAAAGAGCGCAGCTTCTTGCAGCCATGATTCTGAAAAATATAGACAGAATCCCAATGTCCCTGCTAAGCTTCTAAGGCCCTGAACCCTCAAAGACTTCACCAGCATGAGTTATGCTTGTTGGATTAATGCCAGTAGAGTGAACCCTGCAATGACATTACAGGTAGGAATCTGCATCCTGATTGGCTGATCCATGCCAGCAGGGCTTAGGAAAGGCATTGAGATGCACGTAGGCCTGCCAGACGACTCAGCAGACAACTTTAGTGTAAATATTATATTATTTTAACACCTTTGCATAATCACAGAAAAATAAATGTTTGTTTGTTCTTGCCAGGAGGAGGATAAGAGGTTAGTGTGGGTGTTTGTGTGCTACTTTGGAACACTTGTTTGTATTTATATCATATTTGCATATTATATTCACAAATGATGTTTATGTTTTTGTTTAGGTTTGTACTTAAATGGATAAGTGTAAGCTGAGCATTGGCTATGTGTTTAATGACATACATGTGTGTTTGGTTTTGAGAGTTCTTTTCAGTGTGTGTGTGTGTGTGTGTGTGTGTGTGAGAGAGAGAGAGAGAGAGAGAGAGAGATGGAGAGAGTACTCTCATTCTCCTCTCTCTGTCCCTACCACCCTCTGGCTAGATCCAGATGGTAGTGGTTGCGATTGGATTTGGACTGAGGTCATGCAGGTGTTCAGTGTTTTGAGGAGAACACACAGAGGAGTACAGTGTGTGTGTGTGTGTGTGTGTGTGTGCATGCATTTCTGTAAAAATGTGTGTGTGTGTATGTGTGGTGAGTGTGTGTGTGTGGTGTATGTATATGTGTGTATGCATGCATTTGTGAATGTAAGTTTGTGAATGTTAGTGTGTTGATGTGTGTGTGTGTGTGTGTGTGTTCTTCAGGATGGACACATCAGGCTGCATTGATCAGGGAACACAGGTGGCGGTTGAACTTGTCGACTGTAACCATGCCAAGATATTATGGGCTGTAGAGTGAGCCCCCCACACCCCCCCCCACAAACCCCCGCACGTATGGCCCACATATGTTTCCCTGAGATACTCACAGACATCTGCTGGCGGCACATCGACAGGGAGACGGGAGAAAACTCTCACTCTGTCTCTCCCTCTTTATGCTACGGAGACCCTGAAAAGTGAAAAAGAAAACAAATGAGAGACGAAAAAACATTCTGGAGCACACAATAAACTTTCTGTTGCACACCCATTGCTCATCTGAATGTTTTATGCGTGCACAAGAAGGCTTTTGATACTCACCTGATACCAGAAAACATTTTGGTGCTCACAAGAAACGTACGTTTTTTTGTTGTTTTTTTTTTTTTTTCATTTTTCTTTAGGGCCTCCATACCATGTCTCTTAGACTATGGGCAAGCACGTTCAGTGCGTGTAATAAAACATGCATGTTTCATTCCTCCATTTGGTAAATTATCCACCATTTAGGAGCAAAAAAACAGAGACTGAAGCCTAAAGAAAGCCAGCGGGCAGGGAGGTTTGATGCTGAGACTCCCTGACATGTATTTCTCTGGGTATGTGCTGGGCTTCTCTATGGTTACGGCCGCACACATTTCCAAGAAGTTACACTGTATCCATGTCAGATGGGGAGAGGGTTTTTTTTTTTGTTTAGTTCATGCTTTGGAGAAAAAAAAACATTGTTAACAGATTGTTGTCAGCACTTTACGCATGAGTGATGGTGGAGGTGGGGTCTCTCTCTCACTCTTTCTGAGTGTGTGTGTGGTACTATAAGCAGATATGTATAAAGTTCTCACTACTCTCATGGACTCTCTCTCTCTCCCTTTTTGTGTGTGTGTGTGTGTGTGTTATACTATAAGCAGATTGGTATAATGTTTTCACTCCTCTCTCTCTATCTTTGTGTGTGTGTGTGTGTGTGTGTGTGTGTGTGTGTTATACTGTAAGCAGATATATAAGTATATGTTCTCGCTCCTCTCGAGGGGTCTGGTAAAGGCAATAATACAGGGAAAAAATAAAAACATATGTTAAACCAACACCTGCTATTGGTGTGAGGGAGTATGGGAGTATGTGTCAGTTCCTGCTGACTGCACAAGACACACACACACACACACACACATACAAACACACAGAATCAGTCACACAGAAAAAGTTTAAAGAACGCTGGCAGGGCTGAGGGTACTTTCTAAACACTGAAACAAAATAAATAAATAAATAAAAAAGCTGTGACAGAGAAAATCTAAGTCAAAATAGTGGTTGGCTATATGAGTACTCAAAATATGATATTGATCTGCAGTGTCTTACAAATCTTTCTTCCACCCTCTTTAGCATGTATGGACTCCTATGCCTTTGACAGTCTCTAACGTCTAAAGGCCTAAGGTTTCTGTGAATGCTCAAAGACCTTGTGGCCTTTCAATCAATGACTCAAACAGCCCTACCCAGATTTCTTTCCTGATTGGATAGTCATAAGAGTGTTTGATGGTTCCTGGAAGTGCATTTAAAGAAGGGCTAAGCAACATTCAGTTTTTTTCTCTCACAAGCTCCCTCTAAAGACCGCTGTATTGCATTGTATTGCACTGCATTCTATTGGAGGCGGTCCGCGCTGCTGAACATTGCAAGTGCTGTATCTACCGCTATAGGCCACGGAGGCAAATTCTACACAGTTCGTTCGCTGTGTAATGACTCATTTTAGCATCCTAAACAGTATGAAACGGATTAATTAAATGAAAAATGTTGCATTGTGGGCCTTTAAAGTTTCTGGAAATGGATGTGTGCATTTGTCATGATATAATTTCCCACAAGAGTATCTATCTATCTACCTATCTATCTATCTATTCTCAAAGCACTTTATCTATTACTATCGTTTAATAATTACTCATTATTTAAGAAACTGTACACAAAATGTAAGTTAGTAGCTTACAGTGTACAATAATTTATTATATTGCGCATTATGGCACTCACTGGGTAACAAGTATTACCATGAACCAGAAGTTATAAAATACAAAGTAAGGTCCCAGCTGTGGCGTAACTGGCTGGGGCATCTGCACCGTATGCCGACGACCCGGGTTTGATTCCCGCCCCGTGGTCCTTTCCGGATCCCATCCCTGATCTCTCTCCCATTCACTTCCTGTCTCTCCCCCCTGTCCTATCAAAAAAAGGCTGAAAATATACTTAAGAAATATAAATTAAATTATATAGAAACATCTCAAGCACAAAATATGCACATTTATAATTAAACTACATGACAAATTTAAAGAACATAACATGGATTCGAGTCAATCAAAGCCACAGCAGTCATTTAGTGTGGTTCAGTGTGGTTAGGTGAAGTCATGGATGACATGTTACATCACCAAGAAACAGAGGAATAGGCACTGGGCTTTTTAGCTTCTCAGGCTAACAGGAGGCTTTGTGGTATCAGGGCATTAGAAGTTGACATGTGAAACATTCACACTCTTCTTTAACCCTCGGGTGAAGGCAGAATTACAGGGGATGAAAAAAAAAACATATGTGAAAACAACACCTGTTACTGTTGTAAAGATGTATGTGCCAAAACATACACACTCACACGCACACACACACACATACACATACACACACACACACACACACACACACACACACACACACACACACATATATATATATATATATATATATATATATATATACACACACCCACACAAGTATTTATCAACACCCCTTAATATAGATGTTTTGTATGACAGACTCTCTGTATCCATAAACACACGCGTGATTGGTCACAGAAAAGCATAGGTGAGACGTATCCACCAATCACACCTTTTCTCCCTCCTTTGGTCGCTTCCTGTTTCGCCTTGTTGGAGCGAGCGTGCCGCCCACCTTTGCTTACCGTGCCTCCCGTGTTCACAGACCTGCCCAGCGTAGCAGGTGGTGGCAGGCAGGGTTGGCTGGTTGGAGGTGTTGCAGTGGCATTGGGCGGCCAGTGCCTGTTGTTGTTGCTGCAATTGCTGGCTCTGTCTTTTGGCTGTCTCTGTTGGAGAATGATGGCGAGGCCCCCGCAGCAGGTGGCTCTCTACCTGCCTGATGAAAAAAGTAAATAAATAATAATAAAAAAAGCAACAAGCCCGGGCAAAGCCAAAAGACTGAGCCAAAGTGTTCTGTCAGGTGCAACAGCAGGTGACAGAATGGCTTGCTGGAGGGAACATCAGACTGTTTCGCACATGCTCTCTCTTTCTCACACACACACACACACACACACACACACAGACACACATACACACACACACACACAGACACACACACACAAGGCAAATCCACACTCCTTAACACACATGCAAAACACACACCCACTCTGACCGAATGTGCTGGAGGGACAAATACACTACCTCATTACCAAGCAGTGCAGAGTTTGAGGAAAAGCAGCCAAAACACCGACATACACACAATCACACACACACATACACACACATTGGTTTGTGGGTTTAACAGAACATTTTCAGCACACACATGCAGACACCCACACATATAAAAGACACATTCACACACAAACATACACACACACACACACACATACATATACACACATTTACACACACACACACACATATTCACTCCCAAATACAGACACAACACACACACCTTTGAGTGGAGGTGGAATTGGTGGTTGGGGAAAAATGGACCCATTGCAGTCCAGCCCAAACCAGAATACAGCCAATTCCTTCACCTCTCTCAACAACCACCCAAAATTCAGTGCCCTCGTTCAAGCAGTCCAGCACGCCGGAGGCACGTTTCACTGACACAGCTCTCAGAGAAGAATGCGACCCACCGCACGCTCCTATCCAAAAGGATTGATTTCCATCAGCAGAGATGGAGCTCTTGTGTGTGTGTGTGTGTGTGTGTGTGCATGTATGTGTATGGGTGGGGTGCATTTAAGTGTGTGTGTTTGCGTCTGTGTGTGCGTTTCTGTGTGTGTATGTGTGTGTGTGT
>JAGFZM010001969.1:996990-1018324 GCA_017657215.1 Limnothrissa miodon | reverse complement strand
CACACACACACACACACACACACACACACACATTAGATTTGCACTCTCCCTCTCTCAGTGTGAGTCTTTCTCCATCTCACACACACACACATAAACACACAGTAGGACTCCTGGCTCACTGTCAAGCAACCAAGAATGGACTGACTGTGGAACATTAGTAGCTAATGTGGCACTAAAGTGAATCTCTGCACTTAAAACAATTATGCCCTCCACCCCAGACACACACACACACACACACACATACACACACACTCACTCACTTAGACACACACACTAGCTTTGCTCTTTCTCTTTTTCCCTCTCTCACACACCTTATCTCTACCCCAGACAGCCAACACACACACACACACACACACACTAGCATTGCTCTTGGTCTCACACACTAAAGCCATCTACCCCAGATAGCACACACACACACAAACACACACACACACACACACACAAACACACACACACTCTTTCTCTGTCTCACACACACGCCCTCTGCCCCAGACAGCAGTAAGTGAGCTTGGACGTGCTTCACCTCCAAGTCTCCCCAACAATCCCCCCATCCTCCACCTCCTTCTCTGACTGCTCTCATCCACCTAATGTCTGCCATCACACTCAGTCAAACTCACAAACGCCAGCTCCTCGATGTCCCCTCAGTCCGATGGTTCGGCAGGTTTTACTCCATGCCAAAATATTTCTAGAAAAGACTCTCTTTTTGATGCCCATCTTTGGTAATACCCCCAGGCAGTTTCTTTGGATTAACAAGATCAGGAGTCTGTTTAATTCAACGGTGAGAGGTAATTCCAACTAGAAGTGTCGCATCAACATAAAAAAGTACATTGTGTGAATCCTTGTTTGAATTGGAAATTGAGTTCTTGGTACAAATATAAGTAAAAGGGGACATTTCCCAGAATTCCCAGAAATATTCCTATTTCTATAGTCAACATCATTAAAATAATTAATGTTTTCACTTCAAAAACAGGGACGAAGTGTTTTTCCTTGTATTTTTCCAGGGACATATCATCAAAATCCCTGGAAATTGGGGTCTACTGTCAATACTAGTGTTTGCTCAAACAAGGCGAAATTCTGTTAATTCTTTTAATGTCAAAATGCTCACCGTAACAATGCAAAACATTTCTTAGCACAGGTAGAAGGAATGAACACACATTTAACCAACCGTCAATCATTCAATTTCCAACAATGCTCCTGATAATCTCTTCAGTACAGCGCAGGACATGATGTAAAGACTTCCGCCATCTTTGTACGAATCCATTTCTATGAAGGATATTTGAAGCGCACTGTCTCCTCCCATTAAAAAAGGCCTCTGGTTTGAAGTCCATGCGGTCAGGTCTGCTGAGAGACGGCTGCTGGGTTGGGTTTGTACAGTTGGCTTGAGGTCTTCATCTGCTCAACGCAACTAAACTCAAGTCAAGTCAACTCAGTGGAGATGATTGGGAGCCTGGGGATTATGAGCTGTTTGGAGTGAAAAAAGTGTGTGTGTGTGTCTGTTTTGTGCTGGCAACCACACTCTGCTGGCCAGTATGCTCCACCATTAGCAAGACAGGTGGGTGAAAAACTGGACTAGAGAAAGAGAGAGAGAATAATGGAGGGGGGAGGGAAGTACAGACAGAGAGAGAGAGAGAGAGAGAGAGTCTGCCGGAAACAGATTGAAAACCCTGGTCCTGTGGACTCCCTCCAGAAAATAACTTGTTGACTGCTTTGACCTCTCTTTGTGCTGTTCTGGGTGAGTGGACCCACGGTGAACATGTGCTGCAAAGAGGAAGCGTTCAGCAGGGGGTGTGGAGTGTGTGTGTTTGTGTGTGTCCGCGTGTGTGACGAGGTAGCTTTCTCTACCCCTTTCTTCAGAACCCCCACTCTCCTCTCTCTCTCCCCCTCTCTTCCTTTTTTCTCCCTCCCTCCCTCTCTCTCTCTCTCTCTCTCTCTCTCCCCCTCTCCTCTACCCTCTCCTGTCTTCTCTGATTCTCCCACCGACACAGTCCACCCCCTCCATCTTGGTGTGCAGATTGCCTGTGACAGCTCGGACTATTTCAAGTTGAGTTTTGAGCTAAATTGGAGTGAGCAACCCCACCTGTGCTGGGCTAGCCGAGGCCTGCTCAGGTTTACAGCATCACACGAGCCGTAGGGAGAAAGAGAGTGGGAAGAGAGAAAGAGAAAGAGAGAGAGGGGAAAGAGGCAAAACGTCAGGTTTACAGCATCACATGAGCCTTAGGGAACGAGTGAGAGAGGGAGAGAGAGAGAGAGAGAGAGAGAGAGGAAAGGGGAGAAAAAAGAGCCCAGGTTTACAGCATCACATGAGTTGTAAAGAAAGAAGAGAGAAAGAGAGAGTGGAGAGGGAGAAAAAGCTTACCTTCAAAGCCTGTGTGTGCTCTCTCATGGAATATGCCTCTGTCACACCCTGGGATCTCCTCTGGGCCTTCATCTACCATCCTCCTTCTCCTCGTCAAGTTCGTTTTCTCCCACAGACATCTCACTCCACATGGCTAGTGTGGACTGCTTTGGAGTTTCTTTTTTGTTTGTTTGTTGCTGTTGTTGTTTGTCTCAAACCTTTTAGTCAGATGCTCAATTTGTCTGATATGTCTGACAGTGCCCCAAAAAGCACAATCACAATAATGTGTCTTTTAAAGAATCTTTCAGGAAAAGATAGAGAACGTAATTAAAAAAGAAAACAAAATAAACTGAGGACTGTATATGTACTAGTGCACCACACCTGTCCTCTCCTACTGAAGGTGCCGTATAAGACAGATGTTTTCGACACAAAAAAATATTCTGTTGTTGCTTCTGGTGTCTCTATTGTCAACAACTGACTAGAATCCTGAGGAGGGATATATATTTTGTTACCTTAATCAGGGAAAAACCCTCCTCAAATCCTAAAAACATACTATTTTTTTTCCATTTGGCCCAGTTTTCTCCTATCGGGGGTGATGAGAGGAAAGGAGTTAGTAGTTTATGAAAGGATATAGTGGATGTGGTGTAAGTGGGGGACAGAGAGACATTATGAGGGGTGAGCTGTGAGGTCGCCACACTTACCGCTCTGCCGAACTCATTTCCACAGCTGGTCATACGCTTCCTCTCTGAGACGGTGGATAGGGGGGACCAAGAGGGAATGCCTCATCCACTTACTGATCACAGCTAACACACTTCCTTTGCCAATACTACCCACATGGACACACATACACACACAAACACACAACAGTAACTCAGTGCTCTAGGACATAAGCCAGTAAAAATGTGTTCATGTTGTGTATTGCTTTCATGTCTATGTGTGCGATCTTTGTTGATTTACACATTAATATATTTTTCAAGTTGGTATTTGGTCCTGGATATGAGTGACCCATTAGAGATCTTTACTGCTGTTGGTTCTCATGCTTTTCTCTGAAGAGTTCTTTCTGTCCTCAGGTTATCACACACACAAATCCAGATGAGTTCATTCCATAGCTTTGTTCTTTGGGGCTGCCGAGTGCTGTCGGTAAGTAAGCCTTGAGAACAGCAGCATTTGGGACAACATAGACTATAAATTGCAAACTGGCAGCTAATGCTGACTGATGGATGAGAAAGTGAAGCTGAAAATGAAACCAGTTAGCCTTGGTCACCATTTTGCTATTTGGTCTATGTTGCATCAAATCTTAAGATTCTCATAGCTAGTGACAGCACTTGGAAATGAAGCCAGTCAGGGGTAGGTATGGGAATGACAACATTCGATGCATCCAAGACCAAATAGCAAAATGGTAGCCAACGCCAACTGGTTTCATCAATGTGAGACAACAGGGCGACGGGTTGGGTTGACTCAGGCTAATCTCTTTAAGAAGCAGAGGATTCTTCGCAGCCCGGCTGCCAGTGTTAACCAGGCAACAGAAGGAAGTTTTGCCAGAATCAATTGAGCTTATTGGCAGCTATATGTGGCCATCTGTTCTATAGATATACAGTATATCTGCAGATTACTTTGGCACACACAGACTCCTCAGATGTCCCAGTACAAGGGTTCATAGCATGTGTTGGATTTGAGCAAGAGGGACATTTTTGGTTTGCATGGTCATGGAAGGCCTTTCCTGAAGCCGTGTTGGCATATGACTACTTCTTCACCCCCTGATCTAATAATTAAATGCTGGGACATCACAGTAGCACAAAGTATGGACTCTGTAAAAAACAGCATCATTCTGAACTGTCTGCAACGAAGAAAAGGATCTTGATAGGTCTACAGAGCTCTGAAAATTATGACTCATTTATTAATTCAGATTTATTGAAATCAACCTATACCCCCATTGTTTGAGGTTACCGAGGGCTGGCAGTTGGAATAAGAGCGAGAAAATCGGATGAAATGTAGATTGAGAAACAAAACAGCTGCCAACCCTGATGTAGGCAAGGAAAAACTTGGCTATGCTTGTTCATGTAGCGATAGCTGCCGGTTATAGCGATAGCAGAAAATTTGTTAGGTTGAAGGGTTTTCCCTATACTACACGTATATGGCATACTTCAAGAAGAAGCAGCTTTGGCTCTGGTGCTACTGAAAGGCAGCCGGTGGGGGAAGGGATAATGGTGGTTATAGGGGTTTTCATATACTATATGACAGTTCAAGAAGCAGCTTTGGCTCTGGTGCTACTGAAAGGCAGCCGGTGGTGGAAGGGCAAATGGTGGTGGATTGGATCCCCCCTGCAGCTGCTTGTTGGCCAGCATGTGAAGAGTGCCTGCTGGGATGGCGGGGGTCAGCGCACCATGGCTGGCCACTGAGGGAGTGAGTGGGTGAGTGAGTGGCCTGGTTGTTCCTCTAAGTGCAGTCAGATGTTACGACAGCCACGTTAACTGTGTCAGCAAAGGGCCACCGTGAGAGGGAGGGGGGTGGGGATCTCCAGTCAGCTGTCGGCTTTAATGACTAGAAATCAATAGCCGGCTCGCCTCTTCAACCTGATCCATTTCACACTCACTTACACACACACATGCACAGACACGTACACACACACACACACATACACACTTGTAACTGAACTGAGAACAGAACGGCTGAAAAGAATGCAGGGTGCATGATGCGCAAACTGCTACTTTCGGTTAGGCCCTCTCAAAGGGGCTCCACTCATTCAGACAGAGTCTGAAGGAAACCCTACGGTGACATTAAAATTCTGATGGGCCATTAACTCAGCGTTCTTAGTAATTAGCAAATCCTCTGTTCTTCCCATGATCCAAGGGAGCGAGGTACATGTCACGACCTTTGACCCCTTTCTCGGGTCACAGCTCTGAGTCTGATCAGAGGTCTGCTCTCCGTGTGAAGGCCAGCCTGGAAGAGCCATGGCATGTTCTGGGCATCCTTCAGAGAGCTGTGGCCCAGGCGCCCAGCAGTGCTGGACTGCATCCAGAGAGAACGATCCAAGCAGCCGCATCCAGCGACTAGAGCGAGATCACATTATGGGTCCCAGGGCATTTCAACATACAAATACACACACACACACACACACACACACACACATGCATTCATGCAGCACACACACTCACAGTACAAAAACACTCAGAGAACTTTAGTAATAAAAAAACTTTATTTATTCAAGTTCTAGCCACAGAACAGGTCATACTTTTTAATAGGACACAATTTATAATTCATAGTTTTCATAAGTTTTACTCCACCATAAAAAAACCTGGGTGTGTTTTTTGGGAAAGAGTTCTCTCAAATGTGCCATGTGAAATAAGGAATGACCGGAAAGCATATAACAAGAAACTTTTGAAACATTTATCACCTAATATTTAACAATATTAAGCTTTATCCTTGATCAGGTTGGCCTACATATTTTTAAGTGTGCCAGAGTGCACTCTCTCTCTCTCTCTCTCTCACCTTGTTCTTGTAATATGTATAATTTGCCATTTTGTCAGTGCAATTCTCTCTCTATTTGAGGTTTTACACTGACCTCTGTACTTTCTCCGAACACCCATTTTCCCATTTAAAAACCTGCTAAGCTCTACTGAACTTGCATAGCAGTTATTATCCATGTCTTTATATAAAGACAAAAATAAATAGTACAAATTTTTAAATATAAAGCATCTATACTTTTTAATAAAAACAAAATAATCGAATAAAATACCGGTAATCTAAAATACAGACCTTTTGACATGAAATATGAAATATATAATGATAAATAATAAAAGTAAGGAGGAAGCATATTAGTAGTAGGTTCATGTTGCTTCCAGGCCATGTCTTAAATTGAACCCGTGTTAATCTTTGCATCTCTGAGTGTGGCATTATGTTTGTAAAGCAGCTGGCTGGTGTACCGTCATCTGCAGGATGTAGTGTGATTAGCCTGTCTCACACTTGGCGGCCACTCAGACTTGTCAAAGCCTTTGATCTAAGCTGTCTTCATAATCACTTCAAAAAAGCGCTCCTGACACCCCCAGTGCTTCACCAATGTGACCCACACTTTCCACATTCTTTAAGCTCTCTCTGATGCTGTGTTTCAAACGCCCCTCTCTAACGCTCTCTCGCTTTCTCTTTCCCACTCTTTTTCTCTCAAGCCACTGAATGCAAACACTCTCTCTCTCTCTCTCTCTCTCTCCTTTGCTCTCTCTCCCACTTTGTCTTTCTAGACACTGAATAAAGACTCACTCTCTCTCGTTCTCTCTTTCTTTCTAACGACTAAATACAGACCCTCTTTCTCTCTCCCTCTCTCTCTGTCTTCCTCTCGATATCTTCACTGCTCTTGCCAGTTTTGTGGATGGGCCTGAGGAAATAGCTACACAGAACTTGCTGCAATCGAAAGCAATTGCAGTGTCCAACCTCAGTGATCATCTGCAGTGACCACACCTACCTGTCTCTCGATGCCTTCACCACTCAGCCCTACCACCACCACCCCACCAACACACACACACACACACACACACATTTAGTCTCTGGCTCTCTCCTTTTGATAATTTCTGACCACCACACCAATGCAGGGGGAGGTGAAGACTCTCTCTGTAAACTCACAAAGAAACACAAGCAACAAGGAAGCGCTAAAGGATAGGAAAGGAGAGAAAGCGAGAGGGGGTGGGGGGGGGACGCTTCCACTTCCATACTTTAACAATAGCATTTGCATATTTTTATAGTCTCTTAAAGAAAAACAGCCTGCGGCGTGGGGGGTGAGGGGACTGCAGACGGAAGCCAGGGAGACAGTGGGCTTGTTACGGCCACTCTCACCCCTCGGCTCCGAGGCCGGGGAAATACAGCGGCCTCGCCATCCTGTCGGAGAGAGAGAGGGAGAGGAAGAGAGAGAGAGAAAGAAAGATGAATATTAGCATCATCTCGCAACCACACGACAACATGTGGGCTTTTGATATAGCTTGATATATTGACATATTTAAAACAGCAAGAGAGAAAAACAGATACAGCTTGTGATGCATTAGCCTGCATTTCATCTCACCGATGCATATCAAAATATATCAGTGTTTATTTGCATATCTGTGAAGAAACAAATGATATTAGGACAAAAAAAAAAAAAAAAAAAACATTCAGCGAATTGTTCCCATCAGACGTGGCTGATTTAGCATATAATGCCACCGAATATTTTATAAAAGGTGAATAATGTATGATAATAAAGCACTGTATTGAGTCCACACCTCGAACCACTCCACAGGGGACCCGTGAGGTTATTCCGTCTGCATCGAGGCATGTCAAATCTAATTTGTTGTGCACATTTCACAACACGTCCTACGTATCAACATTATAAGATAAACGTATTAAAGTATTAAATGAGCACTGTGTTTACACCAGTAAACACGCAACAGATTTGTCTTTACAGATGTATAAGTGTATACGATTAGTACTAGTAGATCAATATTGAACAACTAATCCATATTGCTCTGTAGGCAAGCTGGGTAAATACAATACTACAATAGTTGAAATACAAGTTACCTGCCACTGCTACTTCTAAAATCTGATTTACCTGATTTGAGCGATATGCCTTTGACATGACTAGATTAACCAATGGATAAGTGATATTACTTGTGGATGTTGTAAAAGAGTTTTGTATACGGGTTCTTTATGTATCTACTATATGTACTGCATGGTGCGGTCGAGTATCTACCATGCTAAATCAAAAGCAGCATTTTTATTTTACAGCCATGTGGTACTCTGACAAATGTGCATGTTCAGAAAGTGTTTGATAGAACAGCGACAATGCCTTGTGATCATTAGCCAATACCCGCTCGCTGCGGACATGATGACAATATGCACACACAGCTGAGCCTCCTAAAATACACACATGCGGTGAATTAGACTGTGTGTAACTGTATTTGCAACCAGGGACCCCAAACATCTCAACAACACAGACATATAGTTAATCTACTCCAAAGAGAAGCTGGATGATGAGAGCATATAGGATTGCAGAAGGATATATAACATTATCTCAACATTATCTCAACATTGTCCCATTGTTTTACCAGCATTATTCTACGAATATTTAACTGCAAAGGCACTAACCTAACATCAATGACCGAACACAACTACATCAATCTACATACTACTAACAAGCACCTTATTATTATTATTAGTAGTAGTAGTATTCAGATGGAGGCACATGTAACATCTTTCACTTTCTTGGTCTTTAGCTATTTTTGGAAATGGAGAGGTGTAAAAATATACCATCACAGACTTGCTGTGAGGACAGGGTTTGTAGAGGTAAAAAAAAAAAAAAAAACATTTTCTGGATGAGGGAAGATGTTGGGTTATATGTGGCATGACTTTTGGCCCTATGTTATCATCAATTGTTTATCACTCTACAAGGTTTGTACATTGTGCTTTTAAAGAAACAGGAGATTGAGAAGCGACGTGCCATGTTCATGACTGTCTACTAAGACCATCATTGGTTTGAACCACTGGTCAATTTTACAGTGAAGTACATGTCAATATCACACAGGAGAGGGCAAATAAAAAAGAGAGAGTGACACAGAAGGCTCACTTAAATAAGAGAGAATAGGGAGAGAGACAGATAAACAGAAAGAGGCAGAGAGAGAGAGAGAGAGATGAGTGTTAGGCACTAGAAAGCAGGGAAAAGCTTTCACATTTAATGCAAACACACACACACACACACACACACACACACACAGACAACACACACACAAACACACACACACGCACGCACTCACACACCAGGAAGATGTATGTAAACCCATTTACAAACAAATAGGGCGAGCTGTGCAAGAATATGGAGAGAGCTATAAGCGGGCCGAACTCATAATACACACATAAATCACAGCTTGCAGCCTCTAAACGTGACCACACACACTCATAGGCACAGTCTCTCTGACACAGGCACACACCCCAACTACCAAACAAAGCTCCGCCACAAAACTAAATGCCCAGTAATTCCTCCTGGAAATAAATGATCTCGGCCCGAATAGGACTCGCCATCAGTACCGACACCCGTTGCTAATTTGAAGCCCCTTTCGGAGGGGAGATACCACTGGGGCTTGACTCAGTCTGACATCTGAGGATATATTTCGTGGTTTCCTATATTCATGGCATCAGCCCACGCTGTTTGGTGAGTGCCTTACAGGCGGCCATCGCTGGCAGTAATTATGTGAAGGCTGCTGTTTTTGTATGGGAAAATAAACAGTAATAATGATGTGTGATTAAGTGGAGAATTGTGCAGTTTCTTTAGAAGAGGCGTCCATGACTCACAACTAGTACCACAGACAGTCCGACGCTCAGACAGACAGATGGGAAGACAGACAAACATGGGGGGGGGGGGGGGGGGAATCATTCACGCAGACAGACAGACAGAGAGACAGACAGAGTGAGAAAAAAAAAATCATGCAGGCAGACAGACAGAGAAACAGACAGTTCTGTTTCCTCCTGCACAGCAGGGGAGTAGCAGGAAAGTGTGGCAGTCAGTCCTCTGTGGCAGGAACTCATTCTCACTGAGCAATGAGGCCATTACTTATCCCTGATTGGAGCCAAGGCAGGGAGCGCTGAATCTGTGTTAAAATTTGAGCGCCATAAAGAATTGCAGCCGTTTCCTCACAGACCCCCTTTTTTTCCTTTCATGAATATCAAATAAGGCCCCGGACTTGGGCCCACCACATTAAAACAACACATAATAACAAATTACCGCTACATTATTGTATTTGCATTACCTGTAATAGGCTGCACGTTGTGTGGGGTATTTATTGCAGACTGCCCATGCCGGCTTATTCTGTGCACATGCCAGGATTTAAAGCTCAGGCTGTTGGCACAACTAGAAGACTTTTTTTTTTGCCCTTTGCGATATCTAAAATGAATGCACTGGAGATCAAGCTGGGTTTTTTTTTTCTTCTCTAAACCCATCTCACTGTAATATCTAAAATGAATACATTTTGAGATCAAGCAGGTCATAATTAAAAAAAAAAAAAAACCTGTATCACTGACTTTTGTTTTTATTTACATAAGGAAAGAAGTATAGTGGAGATACAGAAAGACTCTCTTAAGACTCTTCATCGCTATACTTTGCCCCCTTTGTGTGTGTGTGTGTGTGTGTGTGTAAGAGTGAGAGACAGCATGTGTTTGCATGTGTGTGCAATTGTGCATGCACTTGAGGAGGCTGAGCTGTATGGTAAGACGCTCATCTGTATACACAGTCAGTGTTTTAAGCACTGATGCTTGTGTGTGTGTGTGTGTGTGTGTGTGTGTGTGTTTGTATCTGGATGTAAATGCATGGAATGTGTGTATGGTCTTCTCTACACATACATGACATGTCCTGTATGCATGTGTGTATATATGTGTGTGAGTGTGTCTTCACTTGTGCATTATGAGTGTGTGTGTGTGTGTGTGTGTGTGTGTACCCCTGTGTGTACTTTGTGGCCAGTTGAACAAGCCGCAGGTAGGCAGACGTCATACCAAACCGCCGGCAGCACTTTCTCCCAACACAGGTAGCCATTTACAATCCCCCTGCCGCAGCTCTTTTCCCTCAAGCATGCGTCCATAAATACATGTATACAATTACGTACCGCGACCTACGTCCTTGCGCACACATGCTGTATATCTCTATCTGTTAGTATGTGTGCAATCACAGTTCTCTGTGCAAGCATGAGACCATGCATATATGTGCTTTATGCAATGTGCCTATAATGTGCAATTATGAACAGGCACCCATGCACTGAAAGACATGCTAAACACACAGAAGGCATAGGCAGGAATAATGTACACATTGCTACACAACAACAAATCCCAGCACCCTTCCCCCCAAGCTACAGCACCTGCAAAGCTTGGGCTTTTGAACGCTACAAAGAAAGTTAGATAGCAGTGGAGATCAGATCTTTTCTTTGGCAAAACGAGCAACAAACACAGAAATGTGAGCATAGAGAGAGAGGTCACTCCACGCGCTCCCTTCCCAATGTTATCCAATTTTATTGGGATTTGCAGTGATTTGTGCCAGGCTTCCCCGGGGAAATAAATACTTTGATTAATGTAATCCTGAAGAGGAAGGTGCCACAAACCCCATGTCCTAAGGGAATGGGCCTGTTAGACAAACAAAAACACTGCAGGAACTACTGGGAAGGCTAGGCTACATACAGCAAGCGCTAACTCCGCACCAAAGCCACAGCAACATAAAAGTACACTTTCTCTTTTCACATTTTGTTTGCCTGTGTTATGCATCTGAAACCTTGTGCCCTCTTATTTTATTTTTTTTTCAAAGAGCTTATCTCATGATGACAAAAATGCAAGCACCACCACCACCACAACAACAAACAAGCCACACTTGTGATTATTGCATATTGTTGCATTCATTAGTATGCGGGTGATCTCTCATTAAATATTAAAAGTCAGCTGTTTGTGTTGTTCATCAGGCCAGCGGTGAGTGAAAGTGTGTGAAATCCCTATAGGAAGCTTTGCTATAGTATTCTGTTCTGGTGCTTAGAAAGAGGTTGGCCCTAAACAGTCACGCGTAGGCTAAGCTTGCTTTCCCCAAGCCACACGGGGTGTGTTTGGGAGACAAAGACACCCATGCGACTCCAACAGCACACCAGCACCCCCACCCCCCAATCCATCCTCCGTCACCCCCACCGTCAAAACCCAGCCCAGAACCCCACCCTTCAGTCAATGCCTATCTCAAGCAAAGAGCACTTTAACATATCTACTCTGCTGCCACTCACTGCAGCTCCTGGTCCTTCTTTGTGAGTGTGTGTGTGTCTGTGTGTGTGTGTGTGCGTATGTGTGTGTCCTAATAGCTGCCCGCAATTGAGAGAGGACTGAGGTGAAGCCGATCACACCATCTCTCTTCTTTCACTCCTGTCCTTGACGCAAACCTCCGTAAGAGAACCCGTGTTCACCAGTCAAACGCTATTGATTTAGGACTAAAGGGAAGCTTAAGCATAATATTTGCAAAATGTTGAGTATTAAAAGACATCTCATTGCTTTGCAACAGCAAGCTATCCCAGATAATTTACAAATGTGTAGACTGCAACTGTCTATGTCTATGCTCACGTCTACATTGCTGACATGAAACAATGACTGCATTTAGGATCAAAGACATTTTGCAAAGACATTTGTTCTGAAAAAACTAAATTATTTCTGTTCATCATCACATTTTAACAAAGTTATCTGATACAAAAATATGAACTAAAGCCGCCCTTCTGATATATTCCGGAATGCTTCTAGTTCAGAATCAGAATCAGAGCAGAATGTGCTAGGAATGTGCTAGAAAACGCACTTCCGTGTCCTGACCGGCACCTGTCTGTCATTCCCAGTTAAACTCAGGGAAGGGATTTGCCAGGATTGAGTAAATCACGTCAACACAGCAGACGGGATTCCCATGTCATGGACACTCCTCTAGGTTTTTAGGTGCCAGACAGACATGGCAACGCTGCCTATGGACTGGTAAACAGGAGACAGGAGGACATGTTGAATCTGGCTCTACATTCACTAGAAAAATGAAAGACTTTATAATTCCATTTAACTGAATTGCAATTAAAACAGATTACATAATGATTCAATTAGAGTAAACATGTGTTCAGTTACAGAGGATTTGGGTGAAGGCATTTTAATAAATAACTACAATACCATTTGATAGGATGGTATGATGGCTTCTACATAAATGCATCTTTGAAATGTCAGTCTACAATAAGAGTAAGTTTGCATTCAGACGTTTACAATATTGAGAGACAATCTTTTATATATACATTTTACTGTTACTTTCTTGCCTTTGACACAACATTTTTTTGGGATAAATACACTTTAGCATTGAATCATTATTTGTATATGCATATGTGTTTAATGTTATCTAAAAGCATGGTGCCAAGCCACAACTACATAAAAAAATCCTAAGTCCTAAATTTCTACTTATCAGATGTCTTATCACATTGGTGATGAATATTCCCCTCCCATTTTCAAAATTATAGGCTTGATATTACATGTTTTTTTTGTAGAACCACCCAACTGGTATGGCATCAAACCTTTTTTGCAGAATACTTTTTTAATGTAGTCCTATAGGATGCCATGCCCCAGCCTGTACAGTATAAAGCCTCTATTACAGATTCAAGAGGTCAGATTTAACATTATTGGGAGTTTAATCTAGTAGCCATACACATTGGTTAAATTAAATTAATACTCGTCTACATTTTACTAGGCCAGTTTTGAGCATTGAAAAAGTAAATCTACTGTATATTTAAACATTGGCCCAACACGTGTTGATTTATAGCATTGCATTTCTGCATGGACATAGTGGGCCTATAGCTATCTGCATTTTTGGCCAGAGAACATATTCAGCCTGTCTACTGCAGTCACAATGAGACTCCATCAAGTAATCTTCAATGACTTTTAATGCATAAACAAAGTTTATTAGTTTAGACAAGGATTTCACACTGTACATTTACTTTGTTTTTTTTTGTTTTTTTTCCTTGTAGACTGCATGCTGAGATTTGGCATTGGATGTGTGACGCGTTAGCAACTCAAGACTCGTTCCCGAAATTGGCATGATCTCTACTTCAACCCTCTCTGATCTCAGTATGTTCGCTGAATAAGAATTTTTGACACAAACTTTAACATTTTATCCGTTTTAAACATGTGAATGCATTAAGGCATTTAGAATAAATGTAACCATTAAAAGCCATTAGGCCTCTAGGATTTAGTTTTTGTCATAAACACGTGTTCGGCCGTACAAATTTCCTTCATCATTAAATGGTAGGGCTACTGTGTGTGGTAGGCCTATTTTAACGTCTTATAGTTTTGAGCCGGACAATAATGCTGTTTGGCTACTCACCACTGTATGCCGCCTTCGTAAGTAAGCGCGACACCTGCTGGTTGAAAGAAGTATATTCTTCATATGAAAAGCAAATGCCTAATATTGGAATTTGCCATGCGATTCTTGGAGCAGATGACTGATTTCAGCTGCACGTTCAAAAACAATTCAAATATACTAGCTGTGTTATAACGTTGGACGCGCTGGCGAGTTCTGGCGTTCAGTTTGGCTCTCGGTTGGATCATTTTGGCTTCCGTGTTCTTTCATCTCGACTCCAGTGCACAAACATATAGCTTAATGCGACTAGTGTTCCCCCTTTTATTCACCTCACCATGACAACCGAAACGCGGGCTTAAGAAATGCTTCCCCATCAATTCAACAAACGCTCCTAGCAGGGCTACGCGAGAGGGCATCTTGGACTCACAGGACATAGAAAACTAGTCCGTGAGAAAACGTGGAAAGAACTTAACGCAAGAATCCCGGTGCAATGACTAGACTACTATTTTTTTATTGTACTAGATGTTGTTGCAAAAAAAATCACGATGGAGCAATGTATTTATAGTTAATATGATTTATTTAATTCACTGTACCTATTCTGCGTAAAATCAGTAGGCTGTGCATTGTTGGATTTTTTTTGTTAAATGATAGTATTAAGGGTATCACTCCCTCGACCCAGCTTTAATGAAGGCAAATATAACCCAAGTAATTTTAGAAGCATCGTCGTTTAACTCCACTTTAAGACTGTCAGTGTCGCAGCAAAGTTTCATCAAACTTGGACAGACACAGCAGAAAGAGATCGATATATGTAAACGACTACCACTTGCACGCAACTCCTCCGGAGAATTCAGCTGAGTCTCCTGCTTAAAATTTGATTGATTGTAGCCTACTTTCTCCCGTAAACATTCGCTACAGACAGCCCTGTTTATCCATCTGTTGTTATAAAAACTAATGAGAAAAAAAGATAGAAAGTACAAATACGTTCCTTTATACAGAGAACACCGCCTGCAAGCATAAACAAAATTGGATATGATTTCTTAAAATGTGTTAGAAAAAGAGAAATGCATATTAACCTTACTTACCTTAAAATGTTCCATGTTGGACGGAAAACACCAATAATTCTTATGCTGTCCCATCCAGCACTCTCTCTTCTTAGGAAATGGTCCTTCCTAAGATTTTCTTTCCCCACTCCCAACTGAGCGGAGCTCTCCTCGGCTCCGCTATTATTTTCACTAAAATATATGAAAATTTATGCAAATGAAAATCAGCACTAACTGTTCCTCTCTTGTTATACTTGGGGATTTTTCCCTCTCTTTTTGCACAGAAAGCAAATGAACTCCCCAGCAGGAGACATGGGGACCTTGTTACATAAACAAATAAATCATACATGTAACCCTTTCCAGAGACTGAAAATTACTTTGAACTGCATCACTTGAAATCAAGGACATTTGACATTTCTGCGGCTTTTTGATGTTTAGGCATACTTCTTCAACCAAAGATTCTATAGTGTTAGTGCTTTCAAGTTTCCACTATGCCAGGCTTTATCATGTGAATAATGACAGACATAATTTAGAGGAAGTCACACTTTGATTTAATGCTTTGCATCAGAATGCTCGATACAGACAAATCCGAAAGACCTTCCAGCCTAGCGCCCTAGTTGTTGTTTTTTTCCTGATCTTGATCTTTAGCTAATTGACCATATGCATTTCAGTATGTTATGAACCAATAAAGAGTCTACAATAAATAAAACTAAGGCTTTTCCTCCTTCCTGGTGGTTGCATGATAATGTTGAGTTGAGCCTTTAGCAACGCTGTCTCACAATGTGTCGCACTGTGGGGCTGGAATCTTTAGTGGCCTCTCTGTAGTGTGTGCAGTGTTGTGAACAACTCCCGAAGACGCATACATTTATTGGAAGCCTACTTGTGGGTGAATCCATGCGGTAGGGGTTTGCCAACTGCACCCATCTTAACTCTACTCCTTGTTTGCATGCCATATTTAGTGGCCCGCGTTGTCCGTTTGGAATTGGATGCAATGCCCCTCTGCCAATCTCAAGGGGCCTCGTGGTTCGCCCCCCGGTTTAATTCCGACTTTCTCATTTAGGCTACTCCGCGTCTGTGGATTTTCCAATGCACCGTCTTGTCGCTTGGAAGTATCCCAGTAATATTATTAACTCCTAACAAGCCAAAACAAGCAAAGCTTGCATAATAGTGTGCCTACACCTGTAAAACAGCAGTGCACACAGTGATAAAATTCAAAATCCAGCCTTATCCCTTTGAAGAAAAAAATACATATGAAATTAAACTGCACAGTTTTTCGTAGCGCGGAAACACGTGCATAGCAATTAAATTAATCAATTAGTGAGTTTCCCTTTTGCCATATTAAATTCGCTTGAGTTTACAAACTGTCTTGCTTTCAAGAAAAATATTAATTGATTCTTGCAATATCTCAATGTTTACGCACATATTGTATATTATATGTTTTACAGTAAACAAGCCAGCGATGACACTACATCCCATGAGTTACATCGTTTTTGTAAAGGTGCGGTGATATTCATGTATTGTTCTATTTTATTGAGGCTGAATTAAATATTATCCAATTGTATGGGCCGGAAGGAGGATACATGCCTAAAGCCAGGTTTTCCAGACATGTCAATCTTAACCAAACTACCCAATCAAAGACAGCCTTGTACTCTACTTCCTCGTATTTGTGGGAAAGACGTGGACGATGTGCGCACGCTTGGCACAGGGTAAACATTCGTGTGTCCTCGAGCTCTGAGGGAGGGACGGAGCTGTCAGAGAGAAAGGGAGAGAGAGAGAGAGAGAGAGCAAGCGAATGAGAGAGTCGCGATCATTGGTGCGCACTGTAATACTGGATTGTACTTCAACTGGAGCGGTTTGGCAGGTTTATACACATCAAAACAGAACAAAGAGAGAGACTCTACAGCGCTAAAAAGAAACACAGAAAGAAAAGAATAAAAGCGCGAAGGACGAAATCTCAGTGGCTATAATACAATAGAACTAAGGAATCTTTGTATATTTTTTCCACTCACGCAGACGGAGGGTACGTGTGGACTTGGATTTTCAAGACTAAATATCGTTGACCACTAGAAGTTTTGGGAAAGTTTTTTCCTTGCTCTTCAACTTTTTTACTTACTAAAGCCAGACAACACGTAAGGACTTCCCATGACATCAAAGGGCTCAAAAAAGACTTAATAAGCTGGATTTACCATTATTCCGACGTATCTGAAATCTATGTATTCGCTCAAGAATTGTACGCGGATTTTTATAACCTTTCTACCGTTCGCAGTCGCTTTGGGGCTTTGATTAAATATACGTGAAAACACTGCTTGGACTTTTCAATTTGAATAATTCATGAGACACAATTTGCCCGCTTTAAAAAAGTTTTTGAGAAAGGGAGGGGGTATTCATCAAACATATTCATAAGGGTTAACGGAATGGCCACGGCGGCTTCCAATCCCTACCTTCCCAGTAGCAGTATTTTATCGTCTGGCTCAATTGTGCATTCCGATTCCGGAGGTGGTGGCATGCAACCAGGCAGTGCCGCCGTAACATCGGTGTCTGGTGGCTACAGAGGGGACTCGACAGTGAAGATGGTACAAAGTGACTTCATGCAGGGCGCGATGGCAGCGAGCAACGGGGGGCATATGCTGAGCCATGCCCATCAGTGGGTGACATCCCTGCCTCACGCCGCCGCCGCTGCTGCTGCTGCCGCGGTGGCAGCCGCCGAAGCCGGATCGCCATGGTCTTCTAGTCCCGTTGGGATGACGGGCAGCCCTCAACAACAGGACGTGAAAAACAATTCTGGTAGAGACGATCTACACACAGGCAATGCGCTGCACCACAGGCCTCCTCATCTTGGTCCGCATCAGACTCACGGTGGGGCTTGGGGCACCACAACCGCAGCACACATCCCTTCGATATCTGGGGGACAACAGCAGCAACAGTCGCTTATTTATTCGCAGCCTGGTGGCTTCACGGTTAACGGAATGCTTAGTCCGCCTGGGAGCCAAAGCTTGGTTCACCCCGGTTTAGTACGAGGTGACACCCCGGACCTTGATCATGGCAATCACCACCATCATCACCACCACCACCAACACCAGCACCATCAACAGCAGCATCACGGCGTCAACAGTCATGACCCGCACTCAGATGAGGACACGCCGACTTCAGACGATTTGGAACACTTCGCAAAGCAGTTCAAACAGCGCCGGATCAAACTGGGCTTCACGCAAGCTGACGTCGGCTTAGCGCTGGGTACTCTTTACGGGAACGTCTTTTCACAGACCACGATCTGTAGGTTTGAAGCTCTCCAGCTCAGCTTCAAGAACATGTGCAAACTCAAGCCATTGTTAAACAAATGGCTCGAGGAGGCCGACTCCTCTACAGGGAGCCCTACCAGCATCGACAAGATAGCAGCGCAAGGGCGAAAACGCAAGAAGCGCACTTCTATCGAAGTCAGCGTTAAAGGGGCCTTGGAAAGTCATTTCTTAAAATGCCCCAAACCTTCGGCCCAAGAAATCACATCGTTGGCGGACAACCTGCAGCTGGAGAAAGAAGTGGTACGCGTGTGGTTTTGCAATCGGAGGCAGAAAGAAAAACGGATGACGCCGCCTGGAGTGCCACAGACGCCGGAGGATGTGTACTCTCAAGTCGGCAATGTGAGTGCAGATACACCGCCCCCCTCCATGGACTGCAAAAGAATGTTCAGTGAAACATAGAACATCACACAAGACAAAAATATTTTATATATAAAATAATCTGCTAAACAGACTATCACCAAGATAGACAAAAAAAGATTTTTGATACTGTGATTGTGATGGAAATGTGAATAAGACTGCAGATGTGTTGTATATTTTTCTCCAGAAAAAAATCCCTCCCAACCCAACCCCCAAAACGCACCGCTAACTTTCTTCCAGGCCCCAAAATGTCTTAACCTAAAAGGTTCTGTCTGCTCTTTCTTTCAGGGACAATTTTTAGTAGATTACTTAAAAGATGCAAGTTTAACTGGGCCGAGTGAACCAAGCGACCAGAGGGTGACAACTACAAGTTCGTTCCATCAGGTAATTTTGGCGCATTGACATCACCAAGGAAAGAAACAAGCATTTTTAAATGACCAAAAGATATACCCACGTTTTCCCTATTGTCATGTACGAAAACAAGGGAGGAAGTCAATTGTATATTTAAAGAAATTGGACTTTTTAACTCAAGTTCAAACAAAAAGGAAACATGGATCATCAACAGAGCGAAGAAGAGTAGCATCTATGAAGCTTCCGATCAACCTTTTTGCAGGAAACGCCTTTGCTTTTTCTTCAGAATAAATGGTTGGGATAACTCAGGCCCGGCTATCCACCAGACAAGAGCTACCCTTACATAAACACATACCACCATCTTTACATTTCATTTCAAGACCCTTTTTAAACTGCTCCTTTACTTTAACGAACTGAAACTTTTAAAGGATTAAGAGCGAAAGAAAGACATTTGAAAAGACTTACTCCGCTCCTGCACTTATTTGACATTGTCCTCTGCGAACAGCCGTTGCCAAGTGTGACTGTATGGGTGCTGTGGACGTAACCATGATAATGCTGCCATTTCCACGCAGTATTCTTTGGTAGGTTTTAATAAACAAGACTGTAAAGCCGGCAATATAGATTCATTAGATCAGATGTTGATCTGAATTATTTACTTTATATTTTTCATCAGAATGAGTTGTTTTAATATTTTATTCGGGATACATATTAACTATTGCAAACAGTAATTTATTTTCCCCAAAAACTTGTGTAATATGTTTTTTCCTTATCCGTTTTTGATGTCTGTCTTATTTTTGTTTAATTTTGTATTATCAGTTTTAAAGGAGCACAAATCAACTCGAACTGACATTGACAGTGGTTAGGTGATAAGGGTATATTTTGATGTGATTATTTGATTGTAATTTAATTTCAGTAGTGATTCCATAAAAGATGATTGAGACCAATAAATTTGTTAGAATTATTGCATTGTGATTGTGTTTTGGTTTAGGTGACAGACGCTGCTATATTTGCAGTTAGTATTCCAAAAGATTATAATAGAAAATTAAATAGACTAGCTTGTTTACCGCGTGTTAGTGCTCTGCACGGGCGAAGATAAGATGTTCTCCTGTTTTACTAAAGCAGCTGCAAGTCAACATTTGCAATGTCGCTTAGTCGTGAAAGATCCTTATGTGATTTTGTTCCCTAAATTCTCTTGTATATTATTTTGTAATGAGTATAGGCCCCATAATACAAGCATGCATGCACATTTTGCACAAGCTGAATAAGATAATCGTCACATTTTCCCAAACGCCCAGACGTATAAAAAATCTTTTAGACCTAAGCAGGCGACACATTTTTATATTTTTGCTTTTTGTGTCTTTGTTATTTACCTAAGTGTCACCCTAGGGTAAAGCCTAATGCTCAATATACTGTTATCCTTTTTATCTGGCGGTTCGACGCCTGCAGGAAAGGCCCAGATCCTCCTCCATCACAGATTATGTTTATTATTTTTGCCACTGTTGATGTCAAAGCAAGGTTTGGTTTACCTTAAGTGACTGGGCCGAGGGTCTCAGGGGACTGAGTTTCTTGTTAGACACAGGATGTGATGTCAAGGCCACTGTGAACACCATAGTGAAATCACTGTTGGGCCTGTTTCTACTGGATGAAGAATAAGAGAAGTCTTATCATGGGGCCCATTTTAGAAGGCAAGTCTGTCTTCTTCATAGGACCCCTTTTCTCTCCACGGACTTTTGGACTCCCGTCGCCCTTTCACCTAGTCTCCCACTATTGCTTTGTCGTAGACATACACAGTGTTTAGGCTAGCCCTGTACAGCCATAGATGCTTGGCATATATTCTAGCCGTGCAGGGATATTCTCTACCATGTTCAATACATCTCCAATAGACGACAGTGTCTATGACTCGTTTTAGAGGAAAAAACCGAGTTTAGGAAAAAAAGCAAATTACAGTCACGTTTTATGAAAGGGTGCGTTTCCCGGGCTACGCTTTGTGGGTAGCATATTTTCGCATCTCCTTTTGAAATAACTTTGCTTTTTAACCAAATGAGACGACTATGTTTTGATATCTGATTTATATATATATATATATATATATATATATATATATATATATATATAT
>JAGFZM010001969.1:971138-985329 GCA_017657215.1 Limnothrissa miodon | reverse complement strand
GGGGGGGGGGGGCAAATAACAACAACTGTAAATTACTATTAAATGTCAGTATTAGACAGTTTAGTGTCAATTTCTCTACATATACTGGACATACAGAGGAATCAAAATTACATTTCTAGCTATCCCACAGTGATGTGCACAGTTGGGAACGCAGGAAGCTGTTGCGTCTACACTCCTGCTCACCGCCTGCTTATAGCATTTACCCAGGCATACACAAGGCTACCATGCAAGGCACCGGCTTCTACCAGGAGCTATTTGGAATTCAGTATCTTGCTCAAGGACACTTCAATGGGGGTCAGGTAGAGTGGGGCTCACACTTGCAACCATCTGGCTCCTCTCCCACCTGTGCCACCACATTTGTATAAACAATTGCACAATTTGCACCTTTAGATATATGTTTATGATTTGATTATTTTCTGAATTATGAAGCTGGCTGGCCTTTGTGTGTGTGTGTGAGTGTGTATGTGTATCATGGGTGCCAACCATAGACTGTATATAATAAGGGTGCCAATGCTTAGCTGATCCCCTAGGCCATACCTTCACTCCACTCCACTCCACACTCATCCTTACAGTCTATTATAGAGTTCTTAGAAGTCTTATAAGCATTATAAAAATTATTCTTCTATTATACTTTTTTATATCAACATGCACTGAGCACACGTAAAAACTGCATCCACATCGACAAGTCTGATTGAAAGTCTGTTTAAAGTAATTACTCCATGGGGGTCATATTTCACAGTTTACACAAGGGAAAGCAAAACAGACATTCCACCCAAAAGTCTCTGAAGGTGGCTGGAGACCCTCTCCTGTCAGGGCTAAAGGCACAGGGGCAGAGGTGTGATTTATGGGCCTCTGCTCACCCCCCAGTGTGAATTAGAGACCACGGGTCCAAACTATTTTTCTTTGTGAACGAGAGCGTGCCAGTGGCTAAAAAACAAGGGCAAACACAGTTTATCATTCCGCTGACGACCGCATTACTTAAGGCGAATTTACCAAGGAAACTCATCGAGTGGCACGAGCCAGGGGCCTGCGCTCTTTCACGTTGATTAATACACTGAGAGATTCCTGTTCCAGCTCTATCACAGCCAGAGGATGGCGGGCTGGGCATTGATCCATGTTTGCTCCTGCCTCCCGCCATATCTAACCTCTATGGGGGAAGCAACAAGACAACTGCACCCACAAGTGGCTTGTACGATCCTGTGCCAGTTAGAGAAGGCCATGAACAGTGGTCAATGGTAACTAAACCTTCTGAAAAATGGTGTGGTAGCATACAACAATTAGTACAGAGTAATCACAGGTTAGAAGAAAAGTTGCGGTCTAATTGTAGTGGTTGTCAATCCAAGCTACAGCAATGACAAAACCCGCTCAGGGAACCTCGTAAACCACACATCACCCTATAGGAGGGGTGGCCCCAACACTGTCCCAGTAACTGATCATACTGCAAAGATTTGAAAACAGGTGGCATTATTCAATGTATTCAATGTACATTTTAATTTACCTCACATTCACTGGTGGCTGAGCCTGACATGCAAGGTGCACCTGCTCACAGACGGAAAGTGTGGTGCAAAAAGACAATTCGAGTCAGGAGAAGCTGGGGCTCGAACCCACCACTACCCACCACTCGCCGAACTTCATGAAGATAATAGGGTTTGCCCGACATGGAAAAAATGTCCAACAGTGTAATGTGAATCAGAATAATACAATGCAGTGTGATATTTCCTGAACTGAAACACATTTAGAGCCTTAAAAACAATATGAACTTTAAACTAAATTCTAAAATGGATGGGGAGCCAAATGCCAGAAAGCCACAACAGGGGTGATATGTTCACACTTACTTGTTCTAATCAACAGTCTCGCCGCTGCACTGTGAGATTTTGACTGTCTCAAGCTCTTAACTGACCAGAAATTACAAATTTTCAGAGATAGTCTCCATTTTTTGTATATGTTTCTTTTTTTCAGGTATAGCCACTTTATAGCCTATTATAAGCCACAAAAATTACCATTTATTCACCAAAATATTGCTGCTCCTAATTCTGGCTTTATTTAACATGTGTAAAGATGAATATAAGACTTAACAACATCGGCCCACTAAACAGGTTATCTCTCAGAATAATTTTTTTTTTTTTTTTTGTCACTTTTTTTTTGTGAAGCACGTTCATATTTGGAGGGTGGGGCATGTAAAGTCACAAGAACAGACAGAGGATTGGTATTTACAGTCTTGGCTAAATAATGCAAACACCATGGATCACAGACCTCCGTCCCTCTCCGCAGTCAAACCTTCCAACATGTTTACAGCTGCAACATAGCCTCAATAGCATTTAAAGTGCATGTACACTGCTTAAAAGCATGGTCATTGACTGGGCATGCCAGACCATTTGTCATGCTTACAGCCTTCTCATCCTGCAAGTTTGCTAAATATCATGTCATGCATTATTAACATATTTTGCCTGCAGTTAATTGACCCATTGTCAATGTGAGAGAGGTACTGAACGGAAAAACCTTTAGTTTTAAGAAATAAAAACATTCAAGTCGATACACTACTCACCACAGAGAGGAATCTGAAAGACTATTTCAAAGAGGAAATAGCGTCACACCGTTTCCGGCGTTTTCATTTGCGCAATCATGGCTGCCTCCAGAGGTACCGTGGTTGGGGCTTTTCTGCTAAGATATGGAAATAGATTTGCTGGATCGCATGTTGTCACCACGACAGTTGGCCGGCAGGTACAATCGGAGTTGTTGAAGTGCAATATGCATAGTTTGATAACGCTACTGTTACTACTGCTGTTATCCTTATAGTTTAATAACACAGAATGTCCTTGGTTGGCTAACTCAGGCTAACGTTAAAGCTAACGTTACATGCTTGTCAAATATCATAAAACTACTTGTCATTGCACCTGTGAAATGTTATGACCTGCGCGATTACATTACAAATGTTTGTGACAGTTCGATCTGAGAGGCAATATTCATTATCAACCCACTAAAGCGTTGTTGGGTGGATAACAGAATATGTGATGACAGTGACATTTCAGGCATGTCACCTGGCTTTTTGCACGTTCATTATACCCAGTGCCGCAACATCAAATAGATCCCCCACATATTTAACTATCAGCTGTCAAACGTCATTGCACGGTTTCATGGTTATACCATATGTTTTAATTTTGATAACGTAGCAAGCAAAGTGCATTTTTAAGGGCAGCTAACTGCTAACACAGTGGCAATATTTGTTACACACTAATCACCTGCATAGGCTAAATTGAAAGAGCATACATTTTTTCAAGATTATAAGCGGTTCTTGATCTGTTTTCGTAAACGATAGATTTGCTGAACTTTTGGTGTGTGCTTTGTTTTATGTCTCAGTTGTTTAGGTAAGTATATTTTGGCTATGTAAACCAAGTAGTTCAATTTTGGTACAATCATATATAACAAGTTGTCAAATTAACCTGATGTCTTAAAATATAAGCGGATACTAGATTTTTCTGATCATCAGATCTTACTAGCACAATCATCATGGGCATTACTCAATCAGTAATTCTATCAGAGGAATATTTGAGTGATTTCTGAAAGCAAGCATTAACAATATTTTGTTCCTCAGCTTGTCAGCAGACAGATATGTACAAGCTGTTGTCTTTTGCGGAAGAACCTTGCTGCTGCTGGTCCAGAAAAGTTCTCAGAGGAGTTTATCAAGAAGCAGGTGGAAGAGTTCAACATTGGCAAAAGACATTTAGCCAATATGATGGGGGAAGACCCTGAGACGTTTACACAAGAGGACATTGATGTGAGTATTGGCCAATGGTTGTTTAGTAGCTCAACATTTTTACAATTTTTAAGTAGCATTGATTCACAAAATATTGAAACAGGTCCACTGCATGGTGCATGTGCTCATTCATACATAATGTGTATTGTATGTATTTATAAAACTATACTACACCTATGTCTCTGACCTCTTTAGACTAAACACCTAGACCTAGAACATATATAGAGTCAAAACTAAATCAGGCTAATCATACTACCCAAAGGCCAATGCATGACCACTGGCACAGTTTATTTTAAACTTTTCAAAATTAATTGACTTAAGCTCTCAGTAAGTTTACAGTATGCAACCATTTTCATGGTCATAAAATCGCTTAGAAATTGTTTTTTTTTTTCTATTAGACTGGTGATTGAGTGCGTCGCTCTTCAGCCCTGTATAGTGAATACGGAACATGCTACGCGTGAGAGAGCGCTCCGCTAGTAATACAGATAGCTGTACAATACAGCAATACAGTTAGCTGTACAGAGATCCCCCTACAGTTTTGGGACGTTTAATGCAGGGTGTAAAAAACTGATTTACTGAGCGGATCTTTAAGTAGCCTAATGCAGGATCACGATTGAAAGGGTCAACCCAACTACCAGAGGTCATGTGGGAAGAGGAAGTAAAGGGGTAGGGGACCTGTCTCTAAGGTATATAGGGGTAATTGGCCAGTGTACAGCAAGTATGGGGTGGTAGGGCACACTGTTGATAGCAAGTGGTGTGGCGTGCTGTTAATATGAGGAGAATGTCTTGCTAATAATACAGTATGCAGTATGCATCTGGGGGAATGGTAAAAGGCATTGTGGTGTGCTGTGTGTAGAAGGGACAAACCGGTGATCACTAGATTGAATAGGCAGTGTGCTGTATATATATATATTCAGTTTCTTGAGTAGTTGAGTATTTGGAAGTAGTTTGGGGGCACAGACTGTCGTCAGATTATCATAATAAATGTGCACTTGATTTACACAGTGTGCTTCTGTAAACTAGCCTATTCTCTGTGGGCATCCCATAGGTATAAAACCCACACTATCTCACTGCTCAACCTGAAATTTATTCATGTGTACACACTAAAGTGTTTGTAGTGTTATGTTTACACACTACAGTGGCCTGCATTGGTATGTCCCAGACAGCCCACACTGTTCATATAACAGGCTAGTGAGCATGTAAACCAGAATATTCCCATATTAAGACCCATTTTCTTGGTCTTGGTGTAAACAAAAGATTGACTTTTTGTCTTGGCATATGCTGTGCTTGGGTAGGTTAGACAGTTTGCAAATAAGTTCATCTGTTGTACCTTCCCTCAATTTTAAATTATCTTAAACATTTAAGCTGCAGGATATCCCCCCCCCCCATGGCAAATTAGCATTACACACCCTGGCTGACAGTTCCAAAAGTAAAAGCCTTCTCCTCCAATGATCCATGGCTCTCCATTCTAGGCGCTAGTGCATTTGCATTACTGACATTCTCTTGCAGTGTGATTTGGGAGGTGGGACAATGAACCAAAAGAAAAAACACAAACAAGTCTGCCTGGCAGATTTCAGTAGAGAATTTACAGACGGTACTGTCAGTGAAGATAATTTTTGAATCCAATGTGATTCCTCAACCCCTTATGAAACATTTTTTTTTAAATCATGATGACTCAGATGTCAATTCTGTCTTCACAAACAAATAAGACCCAAACCGCCCAACAACAGAGTGCTCAGTGCCCTTAGATTAACAAAGAGATATGAACATACAGGCCTCTGATTTTATACCAGGAGGGTTGTTCAACCTCACCCACCAGGGTCCCCTAGAATGCAGACAGTGCACTTTAATGACCTAATGACTACAACTTCATGATTATTATTACTACAACAAGGTAGATGAGAGTTATTTGTTATACTGTGTGGCTCCCCTGAATACTGCAGGATGTTCTATTTACTTTGAGTTCTTTATAATGGCCGGAGGATCGTGTGCCTGGCCCCGCTTTCCGTGGAGGACGTTCCACCAAGTGAAATTCCATGTATATGCAAGTATACTTGGCCAATAAATTCTGATTCTGATTCTGGCCACTTTGAAAATATAATGACTGTTATTAACGCAGCAGCTCTTTTTCCTCAGACATGAAGGGAATGTTGAGATGATATACATATGCATTCTAAATCAGCATTGTCTGACCATTCTAAAGTATTTGTGCCTTGAACTGATGGTTTGCTCAAGGAAGCCCATACAACAGTAATACGTTTTCTATTCTCACTTGGCCAGTAGCCGTATAATGAGCTGGTTATTGTATTGTCCAACAATTGGGAGGGCCCACTCAGCTTCAATGCTCTGTTTGGGATTGTCTTGAATCCCATAAGCAACGTCAACACAGCACCAAGTAGACATTAGAGAGTAACAGCCATCAGGCAAGTTTTAGTCCTCATGAACTTCAGGTGTACTTACAATATGCCTTATTTCTATTTCAAAATGTACATACCCTATTTATACTACCCTGGAAGTTTACTACTGTTCCCTGCATTTTTTGGACAGACAATCTACGTTGTATAAATGACTGCACTAAGCCATTGTGCATATACTATTATTTTGGCCAAAGTTTGACCAAAGGAATTAACTGTAATTGACTGTATGTGTGCAAAGCACCTTAGGAAAATCTACTCCAAACTATTACTTTAGGCGTATTGTAGTGTCATGTCAGTAGTTGGTTTGAAAATGCTTTGGCATGATATACAGATATTATAACTCTACAAAGAATGTTGGGAACCTATACTGTAGGTTTGGTGTGTGTGTATATGTGTGTGTGTGTGTCGCCTGGTGTGATAAATGTTGTGCTAGCATGGCGTGTCTGCAGTACTTCTGTTTCGGGCCTGGCACATGACAACATGGGCACTAATTGATTTTCCTCGCTGATGCTTCAATTTGCCAGACCTCATCATTTAATTCCCAGGTCTCTCCTGGGTCTAATGAATGAAGCCGTAAGAAGGGAGCATGTCCAAGCTGTTGTGACACTCGCTAGGCACGCTCCAGATGCCAGGTGGACGTTGTAGGCCTGCAGAAAATGGGCTCTGACAATGGGCACCAGTTATAAGCTGCTATTGGATCAAGGTTGTTATGCACATCCAAAAACCTTAGCACAGATGCCAGACAATGATTTTATATCATTGTAAAACAGGCAACGTTTTAATCTCTGGTCTTCGTCAGGTAATGAAGATCGAAAGAGATTGAAACTTTGCCCAATTTAACAGGATATAAAGTAAGTTCTTTGTGGTGCTATAACAGTGTGAAGACCGTCTCCCATTGACAGATTAGAAACTTCCTCTTGGGCCAGATTTTTGGTACCCATGATGTAGGTCTTTAGTTGCAAGTGGCTAGAAGATGTTCTCTCATTGAATAAAATACATCTTCTGCTGAATACTTGATTTAGTAGGTTTCCCCAAAGCAACCTTGGCATTTCAAGGAAATAAATCATCTTCATTGGTATTAAATGGGGAGTACCCCGAAGCTATGTTTTTGAGTTGTGATCGGGGTGTATGTGTGGGTGTTTTTACTGGTAAAATTTCACAATGCTCATTATCATTCCTGATCTTGATGGTGGGAATGTGTACGTTTGTGTGTGTGTGTGTTTTCTATGCTTGGTTCTCAAGCCCTTACAGTTGTAGATGTTGTCTGCACTAGAGACTGACTTTCCTTGGCTTACTTTGGATTACTTTAATATGCAGATCTGCGATAAGTTCGCCATTGTATGATTGTAGCATTTTGAAATATCACTCAGGTTTGAAACAGTATTTTCCAGACTGAGATTGTTGTTCCAGTTGTTTACATCATCGTCCACTACTTTGTCTTAGAAATCGGACTACCAGTACTTTGTTGTTTACAACATCCTGCACTGAGTCTCTTTGTGAATTGACCCGTGGCCCAGAGCACATGTGTAAAAGCTAAATACAACACATGCTCTAACAATGAATTCCTCATCTGTAATATCTGTAATATTGCATATGGGCTGCTACAATTATTGACTGTGGTCCTTTTCTTTGCCTTGTTACCTGACACTGGCAACACATTTTTGGCTATTTACATTACCTTCCTGTGTAAATAAAAGTAAATAAAATCTAATCTGATGTCAAGTATAGTGAAGATCTCTCTTCTGTCCACAGAGAAGCATAAAATATCTGTTTCCGTCCGGCTTGTTTGAGAAAAGAGCGAGGCCAATTATGAAGGTAACATTCACCTCTCTTCCTGTTGGCAACAGTTTTCCAGTCGTCCATATTCTCTAAATTGTCTCCTTATTTTCTTTCACAGCATCCAGATGAGGTCTTTCCCAAACAGACAGGTAAGTGGAGGGTTATAAGGCTTCAGTAAGCTTCAGGGTACGACCAAATTCATTTCCAGTTTTTGTTGCTAGTTTTTCAACTCATTAATCCATCCTTTGGGTTTCTCCGTGTGATCTGAGCCAGCCTGGAAATAGATAAACTTTGCCAGTAATTACAAATTTACCAGCTCATGGCTGCATGTTTCTAATTGACTGAAAATGTTAGTGTTATATATTCTAATGTAATATAATGATTTAATTTTTTGTTTATGAATCGGGGAATATTCCTGACTATATTTCTTTTCTTCCAATGTGCACAGCAATCCAGTGGGGGCAAGATGGCCGCCCGTTCCACTTCCTGTTCTACACAGGAAAACAGTCCTACTATTCGCTTATGCATGTGAGTGTATTACCCCCAGACCCTTGAGACATGGATAGAGATGCATTTGAGCTTTTTCTTTTGTGCTTTGTGTACAGTAAGAAGTTCTCCAAGACTCAGACCTACAGTACTGTCTCCAATGTACATTCTCCAAACAACCTCTGACCTTTTACGTAACTCTGCATTCTTAAACAATGAAACTCACTCTAACCACTTCATAAATATGTGTAGGCTTACATTTTGTAATACTGACCTCTCTGACCTCTTTATTTTTGTGTTGCCCTCCATTCTCAAACACTTTGACCTTTTTATTTTTATAAAGCCCTACACTTAGGGATTAGTGTCCATTGTTCATTCTGTGAAAGATCAATGAGGGTTCTTCTCCTCTCAGTAAAGTGAATTTAAGCCAGTTTGATAATAGGAAAAAAATAGTGAACAAATAGACAGAGACAGACAGCGACAGTCACAGACAGTCACAGACAGACACAGGCAGACAGGCAGACAGAGAGAGAAGGTGTTCAGACAGCCAGCCAGTCAGACAATCAGGACAGACATACAGACGCAGACAGACAGATCTACAATCAGAGCTCGACAGACAGACACGCAGGCAGGCATGCAGGCAGAGATAAATAGGAGGCTTAGTGTGATTGGACAGCAGGGGTCATGTTTTGTCTGGCTTGATGATTGAGTGAGGGTACGTGCACCCCCGTGTGCGTGCGTGCATGTGTGCTTGTGTGTGTTAGAGGCGGGGGGGGGGGGGGGGGCCCCCCCCGCGGGGGGGGGGGCGGGGGTGGGGGGATGGATGGATGGATGGATAGATGGATAGTTGGGGGTGGAGGGCCGGGGGTTGTTGGTTGGTGGGGGGTTAAATAAGCCCCCCCCCCCCCCCCCATGTCATGATGAGGTGAGGGTGGGTGAGCACGAGGCCCCAGCCTTCAGGCCCCATTCATGGCCAGGACGGCCTTCTGCTCGCAAACCCTGTGGCTCTGTCATATCCCATTTCACACGTCAAGGTGCTGCTAAATAAAGAAAGAAAGAAATGAAAAGTGTGTAGAAAAGATTGACAGAGGAGGGGGGGAGGTTTGTGTGGTGATGGTGATGGTGGATCTGTCTGTGTGTGTGTGTGTGTGTGTGTGTGTGTGTGTGTGTGTGTGTGTGTGTGCGTTGTGGGTGGGGGGGCATGCTTGTGGTCTGGCAGGTTTGGGTGACTGTATAACAGTGTAAAGTTCTCTTGTTCCCGGACCCTGGAAATTGCATTTGGGGTGGAGCTGTGGGGAGCAGCTGTGGGGACCAGCTTGTCAGGCTTTGTGCTATTCTGGGCTCCTGTGTCGCTCCGGGGGGATTTGGGGGGCGAGAGGAGAGTCCCGGAGGTCTCACCCACAGCCCCCCAACTCCCCTCGTCTGTCAACACCCCTGCCCCTCACCCCACCTCCAATGGTTTTAGACTCTTTGTGTCTGTTTTAATGTTTGTGTGCGAGCGCACGTTTGTATTTATTCCTTTTTTCTTTCCCCTGTGGTCTCTTTATCCTTCCCTCCCTCCTTGTAGTCTATCTTTCCTCAGCGTTCACTTTTCCCTTCTCTCTCTACCTGCAAGCGTTCTCAGGTACTCTGAGTCGTGTTGCGCCAGCAGTGCTGAAAGCAGGCCCTTTTGTGCGGGATGCAGAGCCGAGCGTGGCATACGTGTGCTTTCGACTAAACCTCCACCTCCACCTCCACCCTCCTCTCCATCCTGACCATGCCCAGTGTGTGCAACATCACCCCCACCCCCAACCCTCAGTCCCTCCACCCCCGCCCCCGCCCACTCCTCTGCCGCAGAACGGCGGTGGTGCTCCCCTGCTGATGATTAAAATAGGTGTGTCAAATCTGCCTGCCTGTGGCAGCCAGCGCATCAGCCGAGAGGTGGACCCCCGCCGGGAGCAGGAATAATGCAGAGCCTTCTGATGAAGCCTTTCTAGAGGGAGGAAGGGAGAGAGAGAGAGAGAGGGAAAGAGAGAGAGGGTGAGGGGAGGAAAAGGGAGAGGGGGAGTGAGGGAGAATGGAGCATGAGGAAGGGAGAGAGAGGGAGAGACAGCATTGAAGAGAGGAAGGTTGTGGAGATTGTGGGTGAGAGAGGGAGAGCAAGAGAGTGGAGAGGGAGGGAAGCAGGGTGAAAAAATAAGAGAGATGGGTGGTGTGGAAGAGGGAGATGGACAAAAAAACTAGAAAGAAGAGATGAAGAGAGGGAGGGAGGGAGAGACAGGTGTGGTTAAGGGCATAAGGGGGAGAACAAGAAGGATGGGGAGGGTGAGTGCACACAGGAAGAGAGAGAGAGAGAGAGAAAGAGAGAGGATGCAGGACAAAAGTGAGAGTAGCATGAAGGGGGGATGAAGAGAGTGCAGGACAAGGGTGGGAGAATGAGAGAGAAAGAGTGAGGGAGTGTGTGACGTGCAAGAGAAGAAGTGAGACAGTGCAAGACAAGAGTGAAAGAGAGGAGAGAGGGAGAGAGAGAAAAGGACAAAAGGGTGAGAGGCAAAGGCCAGATAAGACAAAGCAACAAGACATCAAATGACTGTGTACCCAACCCTGCAGCATCACTGAAACCCAGAGCTCAGCAGTTGAATGACCAAATGTGCAACTCCAGAAGAGTTTCTTTATGTCTATCGCTCTTACCAATGTACAGGTAGAGCTACCGAAAACATCTACATAACGTCTGTGTGTGTCCCAAAGCTCTCATTAGAGTCTATTCATTTTACAAATCCAAATCCACAAACCTATGCTTTTTCCGGAAAAGGCCTGATTTTTGTCTTTAAATTTCAGTTTATAAAAAGATTTTTTAAATTCTTAAACTTGCAGTAGTTGAGCTGAAGATAATTGATCTGCACGCCAGCTTCAATGAGTATTTGAACATTGTGGTGCATTGAAGTTTTCTTTGCATCCTGCTGCTCTCTTAAGAACATTTTTGGACAATTGAACCAAAAAAACTTTAAATTATATCTATGTGTGTGTGTCTCTCTCTCTCACACACACACACACACACAGCGGGCCGCTGTAGGTGTGCAGCACCGTTGGCCATTTTAAAATAGCGTGCAGACGAACGTCATCTTCTGCTTGACAGACTTCGCCACAGGAGGCAGGTTATGTAGAGGGCTGTTGGGGTGGGGGGGTGGTGGTGTGTTTGCTGCGACCCAAGTGCTCCTAAACTCAATTTCTTTCCCCACCACACAATTAAACTCGACCAAAGCAAGAGAAAGAGGGAGAGATTGGATCTGCTTTTATAATGGAGATTGTGTGTGTGTGTGTGTGTGTGTGAGAGAGAGAGAGAGAGAGAGCGCTTTTGTTTGCTGTTCTGACTGGACGTCAAATACTTTCATTTTTATTGTTGTTTGTCTAGAAGTGCAGAATTGATGGCTTTGGATTAAAAAAATAACTTAAACATCGAGAGAGAGAAAAGAGATTGGCAAGGGAAAGAAAGAAAGAAGATAAAAATGAAGAAAAGAGATGGAAGACAGGAGCAGATCAGGGTCTAGAGGGATGTTCGGACCAGGAGCGAGAACTATAAAAATAACTGCTATTCTAACAAATTAAAAAATCCACACTGGCCTCTCGTGACTATGAAAATACTGTCATTGTCATTAGTTTACAGTGTGGACTTCAGATTCAAAGATTGTATTGTTACTTGGTATAAAAATATGAACTGTAAGACATGCCATGGCATCCATATCATCCTTTGTCATTCATGTTTATTAGATCAATATTGTTTATTCTTTATTGTCATCTTTTCTGGTCTGAACGACCCTTGACCCTTATTTATATTTTATGTAATGAGACAAACACAGGAGAAGCTATTGTGCGAAGTCCCTCTGACCTGCTGACCTTCTGATGTGTCTGTCTGTAGGACGTTTATGAGAAGACGCTGGCGCTGGAACGACACCAGGACCGGCTGAGAAGTAAAGGCCTCTACACCGAGGACACAAAGCAGATGTGAGTACAAATCGTGTGTGTGTGTGTGTGTGTGTGTGTGAGAGAGAGAGAGAGAGAGAGAGAGAGAGAGAGAGATTGTGTAACTTTTCCAATGGAAGTCTATAGTGTGTGTGTGTGTGTGTGAGACATTTTTGTATGACTGTGTATTTGGGGTGTGTGCATAATGTGTCTGTGTGTGTGTGTGTGTGTGTGTGTGTGTGTGTGTGTGTGTGTGTGCGCGCAGCTCCTTGGTGGGAAGCAGGTGGCTTAGAAAGGAGGAACTGGAGGGGTTGCTGGTTGAGAATATCTCTGATAATGATGTGAGTATACCCAGAATACATTCAGTTCTACAACAAGCTTTTGTCCCATCTTTATGCACTGCACCCTTCTGGTAAAATATAGAAATAAATGTCTTGTTCTGAGGTACTTATTGTTTCCTGTGGCGATGTCTGTGTGTGTGTGTCCATATATGTGTGTCCGTGCACACATATGTGCGTGTGTGTGTTTGTATGATGTGTGTATGTGTATGTGTGTTTATATGGTGTGTGTGTGTATGTGTGTCTGTGCATGCATGTGTGTGTGTGTGTGTGTGTGTGTGTGTGTGTGTGTGTGTGTGTGTGCGCACGCTCAGTATGTGCGGTTCATTCAGCTGATGGAGCGTCTGCTGAGCATGCCGTACAGCGCTTTGGAGGAGGAGTGTGTGCAGCTGTACCGGCGCCAGCTGGAGATCCAGAGCAGCAAGCAGGAAATCCCTCCTCTGCAGCACGACCAGCAGGGGGCAGCATTCAGCACAGCTCAGGGTAGGTGGCAACTCTCATGGCCACTCACTCACTCCACAGGCAGCGCTGGACTAGGGATAAAGTGCTGTGGGTGTGTGAGAGTGGGTGTACATGTGTGCAGGGTTCCCGCGGGGTCTTAAAAAGTCTTAAAAAGTCTTAAAAAGTCTAAAATTCAAAAAGTCAAATTTAAGGCCTTAAAAAGTCTAAAAAACACAAGTCTAGGTCTTAAATTTAATTCCATTCACTTAAGCATTGTTTGCTGAGAGTTTTCAGAGACAGTTGATAAGAACATGGGCAAGTGTATATTTAACGAGACCTGGCTCGATAACAGTGAGTTTTGCAGCTGGTTATAAGCTGTCCCCGGCAATAAACATGAAGCTCGCTGCAAAATATGCAAGAAGAATCTACAGTTAGCGACATTGGGCGTAAAGGCACTGGAGTCCCATGCCAAAGCTGATAAACACCAGCTTGCCAGCTTGTTAATCAATAAAAATGAAATGATTTGAGAATATGTGGGATCATATGAATGTTTCGATCAATGTGTTGTGTTGGTCTTAATTTTCTAACATAATGATCTAAAAAGGTCTTAAAAAGTTCTTAAATTTAACTAACTGAAACCTGCAAGAACCCTGTGTGTGTGTGTGTGTTTGTATGGGTGTGTGTCCATCTATTCTACTCATAGCATTCTCTACTCATTAAGATGCATCTAATGTTACAAGATACAACAATGTGTTTCTGAACATCTTCATCAGAGTCCAGAAGAGACAAAGGCAGGAGCGCTTTAGGGACACTAAAGTTCGGTTTGTGACTCTGTGTGTGTGTGTGTGTGTGTTCGTGTGTGTATGATTCCCAGGCAGGAGAAAGACGGCCAGCGCTTCTGTGGTTCTGAGAGACGGCGGATCTGGGAAGGTGACCATCAATGGGCAGAACCACGTGCAGTACTTCCCCGTTCTGCAGGACAGGTGGGTCGGCCTTTTTAGACATTCATTCAGGTGTAGGTGTAGCCACCTAGGGTT
>JAGFZM010001969.1:902635-951958 GCA_017657215.1 Limnothrissa miodon | reverse complement strand
TCACTGTCATCAATTGCATAATTCCAACTGTCATCGATTGCATAATTCCAATCATGCATACCAGGTTAAGCCCCGTCCACACACGTCGCTACTCGCTACTCGCTGAGCGATAAGTCAGTAGAATGTCATTGTGTTTCAGCGATGGAACGCCTGGACAGGCGAGGAGAGTACAAGCGATGCGATGTGGGTGGATTCCGAGATGAAATGATTTTAACTTTTGCGCGATGCGAGTAAGCGATTACCAATCAGAATTCGGGATGCAGATTATTGACAGGTGAAATGAACAAAGCGTCCTATGAGCACGGGCGTTCGAAAACCGTTAAAAAGTGTCTCTGCGAGTAGTGAGTGAGCGAGTAGGCGAGTAGCGAGTAACTAGTAGCGACGTGTGTGGACGGGGCTTTAGTCTTTGAGGGTTTCGGACTTACGTAGAACACTGAAATTCTGCCTGTGACCCTGTGAGGAACTCTGAGTTTAATTCAAGGCCTTTATTATGTAGTATGCAAGTATTCCCGGGATCAGGGCTCAAAACTCTGGGGGGGAAAACTGTGAAATTAGGGAGCGATTGAGGGAGTGAGGTAGGGAGACTCACCCAGCAGGAGCTGCACGCGGTAGAGGCTGGACTCTTTGAGCAGGCGCTGGAGTTTGGAGCGGGCCTGGGCCAGAACCTCCTTCGGGCAGGACGACTGAGAGAGCAGAGTCAGCACGCGCTCAGTGTACAGCACCGCCAGATGGGTGTGGAACTTCTCCTTCTGCAACGGCACACGACAAGGCACAGACAACAAACCAGTCAGCTGAGAGCAGAACTCAGGATTATTGGGCAGTCACGCAAAGACATGAGAAAGGAGAGGGGGAAGGGAGGGAGGGAGGGAGAGAGAGAGAGAGAGAAATATAGGTCTTTGCCCGGAAATATAGGTCTTATTTTTGGTACCGCGGGCTATTGTGAAGAGGGTCATCAGATGCTCGTGGGCTCCGTTACCTGTAGGTGCTGCTCCATCACCAGGTGTTCCAGGTAGACCACGAGAGCCTGACTGTGCTTCTGCAGGTATGTGACCACGTCGTCTGGGTTCAACCGGCTACCATGACCGCCTTCCACAGGCCTCTTGGTGAAGATCTCAACGCCTATCTGTAGTGCGCACACACACACACACGGTTTGAAGACAATAAAATTCAAACAGCCAAATAGACTGATAAGAAGAGGCTCTTTAAAAACCCTGTGGGAAACCCCGTGGGAATAGCTATAACACTAATATTTGAACTCTTTTGAGACGGTCTATCCACAATAGGGCTGAAACTCTATACACTCTTCCAGGCTCAAAGGCCTAATTATACCCAGGATTTATAGTCAAGCTAAAAGTGTGTGTGTGTGTGTGTGTGTGTGTGTGTGTATCACCTACATGATACAGTATATCACCCGTGCAACTTCTGAGCAGTAACAACTCTAGTATACTCAAAGTCTAATCTAATAAATACCCCGTCAGTAGTGTACTTACTGCCTGATCTCTCTTTAAGGGCCAGTCAGCTAAGCTGTGACGACTAGTATCCTCAAGGGCGAGGGTGGCAAAGTGGTTAAGAAACTTGGCTAGCACGCAAGTAGCCAAGTAGCTACCACCGTTGTGCCCTTGAGCAAGGCACTTAACCCTAAGTTGCTTTAGGGGAGACTGGCCCTGAAGTACTTGATAGCTGACAAAATGTAAGTCGCTTTGGACAAAGGCGTCTGCTAAATGCATAAATGTAAATATAAGTGTAATGTAAGGTCTGGTCTCTCTCAAAAGCCCAGTGAGTATTGACAACTCTTACCGTCTGATCTCTCTTTAAGGCCCAGTCAGCATGCTTCCACACCAGGTCCAGGTTGGGGCAGAAGCTGAGGAAATCGACCACGTACTCAAACAGGTCCGACCGCGTGGAGTCCTGCAGGTCACCGTCCACCACCCGCACCCAAAACTGCAGTCACATGGCAAAAAAAAAACGACACTTCAGCACCAAGTGGGAGTTAAAAAACAAGATCTTCTTCACACCCTTATTATTTATTTATGTATTTATGTATTTACTTATTTGTTTGTTTTTAGAGATAGAGAGGAAAAGGAGAGAAAAGGGCTAAAGTGCGAAACGCTCTGCGCTCTGCAGGAATAAAGCAGGTGATAAGATCCGTGTTTCACACGAGCCCTTCCTCACAGATTCTTCACATTATGATTTTTGTATTGTGTCCGGTGTGCACCGGCAAGTCTGTGCTCTATTGACACAAAAAGCACTGTACATCCAAAACAATTAACAGTAGCATTCCACACGTTTATGGCACCTAAGGTTTTACAGACTTGGATCGATATTTGAACATAAATCTTTTCGACAAGGTTTGTAGTATAAACACGAGCTTTGTGGGGACTTGGGACTATTCCCCTCTAATGACTAGGCCTCGCTGCTAAATGCACTATCCACGTCACGCCCATGGCCAGTCCATCACAATGCAAGTGACCTGTGAACTCCTTCACTGCCGGGTCAAAGTCTGATGCTACTGACCTGCAGGGCTGAGGCATCCTGTCCGTTATAGTGATACAGAAGTCCAAGTGCAAAATACCTAGAGAGAGGAGGGGTAGGCAAAAAACACAATGAGATACCATTCTAGGTCCAAATCTAAAATATATTAAGATATATCCTAATATTATCATATATACATGTATTATCCTAAAATATATTAAGATATCCAAATATATTTAAATATTGAGACTTTTACAGTACGCACTTGTGATGTTTCTCCAGCCAGGGGGCACTGTCTGCGAGCAGGCAGGCATTGTCGGAGGCCAGCAGGTCGAGGAGGCTCTCGTGGTCGGCCTCGGCGTAGAGCTTGAGCAGCGCCGTGTCCACCTCCTCGCGGAAGCCGTTGGCACCCTCGCTGGAGCGCACCTCGTGCAGGTAGCTGATGAGGAAGCGCTTGCAGCGTGTCGCCTTCTCCTGGTCGCCCTGCGTCAGCTGGTTGAGGTCGGCGAAGGGGTGCAGCGGCGGGTGGCAGCGCGTGAACGACGACGAGGCCGGCAGCAGCAGCGGGTACAGGGAGATGAGCTCCCGCACGTCAAGCTGACCTTTTCTGCACAGGTGGACGCACACACACACACACACACACAGACATGTGCACAGACACACACACCGAGGGCAGCCAACACACACACACACACACACACACACACAAACCCCCACACAAACACAGAGCAGTTATGAACAGACATGGTTGGTCATGAACACAGTCATTTGCTGATCTTTCTAAGTGTTGAATGTGTTGAATATAAACTCCATACGGATTAATCTGATTTACCCGAAAAAAACAGGCATTTTTATACTGTTAATTTTTGCTGCTTATGATGACATACTTGACTTTTTGCACAGAAAATGTACAGTTTAATACCAAACAAAGAAGGTGACAACAAATACGTTCACTATTCTATTGTTTTAGAAACGGGGCCAATTGATTCATAGATTCCATGATAGGCGTCAGTGTTCAGGGGTACAATTACCTAAAATGTTCTTTTGCTTCTAAAAACCGAAGCTGTCCAAACTGGACGAATCCTGCTTGCTGTAGAATTCTTTTGTGCAAAATCTAAAAAATAAAGTGGGAGAGGGTAGATGTGTAGAAAAAGAGAGAAAAAGGGAACATGTAAAACATGAAACATAACATAAAAATGACATGGAATAAATGATCCATTTCAAAGCAGACATGTCCCATGAGAAAAGTGTTCCCCAGACAAGCTAGGCAGGGCAGGGCTACCTGAAACCTGTCTTTGGGTATGTTTCTCCGTGCTCCCTCCGTCAAAATAAGAGCCTCCTCCACCCGGTTCCCGGCCAGTAGGTCCTGTATCTGCCTCTCCAGGGGCAGGGGGACCAGCATGTAGACCGCTTTAGCAGAGGACAACACCAGCTTGCCTTTGGGGTGAGACGCATTGCAGCAACATCAGTTAATCCAAACATTGTTTATCCAAACAATCACAGACTTGCAACAGGGGGCTTGAGAAATGTGACTAAGGGGGAGACTTTTTAACAAACAACCACAGTCTAGACTCTTGTTTTCTGCTGCAACGGTGGCCCCTTGGCAACAGTAGGTCATACAAATGACTTTAATATTATCTTAGTTTTCAAGGCATTGACATGCCTTGTTGTTTCATGTTGTTTCAACGATTCATGTTGTTTTCATTGAGAGACAGACTCCATGGACAGACTCCTCAGTGCCTGCTCTCCCCTAAGCATGACTCAGCGGATTATCTCCCTCCCACTGAGCAGACTCGCAGCCAGAGCTAACTCATCGCCACCGCATCGCACCAGACACAGGGCCACGGCCAATCTGTTCCACCCTGGTGACACCAACCTGGAGTGAAACCCATTAACACCCCTCTCTGCCCCTCTCCATCTCTAATAGCGAAAATGTGCTACGCTTCACCTTGTACAGAGGGTCTGGCTATTCGGTAGTGAGAAATGAGTGCTTGTCGGGGGCATGGAGTCTGTTGAAGTTTGAAATGATTGGGTCAGCCCTTGACTGATGGCCTGCATTAACCAATAGCATTCCAGCTCCGTGTTCGCAACCCTGCCTCTTTGCTGACTTGACGCATTCACCAGAGCCAACCAGCTCAATGGAATCAAATCCAGGCGAGCACTGTGGGGAGATGACTCACTCACTCACATGCTGGAGAATACATGAGAATTGTGTTGGTCAGTCAGTCTGTTTGCCTAGGCTGGACAGAATGACAAAACCTTTACAGGATCGGAAAAGAAATAGGCTGCTTTCTATGACCACAGCGAACTATCGACACCAGATCTCTCCACTACATATTTCACTCACTGTGCGTGGAGCTGAGCAATATCAATACTGCAACAACCGATAGCCCACATCCGTCTTTGAAACTAATGACTAATTCAATGCCTTTTTCTGCTCAACTTTTAAAGAAAAAACCAAGTCAAATTCCCCCCCAAGCTGATTTAAATGCCCTCTATTCCTTGGCAGTGAAGTTTGCCAGCCCTGTTGTTGTCTTGCTAAGCCCACACAACTCTCATCTCTCCACTTGTCAAGACTTAATGACACCTTCCGGTGCGTGGCTATACACATCCACTGAGCACAGCTATTTGCTTCAACTAATCTAAATTTCTAGGCTATTAAACACCTTTGCTATGATCATATCAGCGAGATTTGTATATAAATAAACAACTGAAACACAAACTGTTTTTTTTTCTTGGCAAAAGGGATTTGAGCTGATTCTGAAAAGGTCAAAAGGTCAGTACCTTCAAAGTCCTGCAGCACATGTCCGTCCCTGAACGAGAGGGTCTGCTTGAGCTGCTGGTCCAGCATACTGTGCACGGTCACAAAGCCTTCGTCCAGCGCCACCACGTACGGGAAGCAGACAGCTGCGCCAATCACACTCTCCGACCAGTTCACAGGGGCACGCTGGGACATCCCCTCTGCATTGGCAAACATACCTGAGGACAAGAAGGAAGTCTGATGAATGCATTCTGGGAAAATGTGTAGGACATGACTTGCAGTAAGGTCATGTGTTCCAGGTATCTGTAAAAAAGACTTGCTTGTCTGGGGAATTATGACCTTTGACATTTAGCCTAACTGCTCAAATGTCTGGTGTGCCTAAAAGTAGATTGCATGCCACACGTCCTTGCCTTGTGTAGTTAGTCAACATTGTTGTTAATGTTTAATCAACTTTGCCACAGTCCATGTGCTGGAAGTTTAACATACAAATCTTTGCACACACAGCTACAACACATCAATGTCTGAGCAAGATAACAGAAATTATGGATTATAGTTTGAGCAATTCACAACACCAGCACAACACTATACACATTAATAACCATTGAATTAATAGCCATTGTGAATCAATGCTAATTTGATAACTGGTTCTTACCTAATCCTCCAGGCGCGGCTAGGAGAAACTCTTCCCGGCCAATCCTCTTGATGATAGGCTTGCGCTCCTCACTGTTGTAGGGGAACAGGTCCTGTGAGGCCCCTGTGTTGTAGTTGAGGATCATGTACTGCGAGGTGAGCGCCAGGCACAGGAAGTAGCCATCCAGACTGAGGGCGCAGGGTTGCTGCGTCGTGCCCAACTCCTTCACCAGCTGCACGTGGTCCTCATGCACTGTGTAGATCTGGACGGCGCGCCGCCGTGACGAGATGACGCCCAGCTCCATGCAAAAGGGGTCGGCGCTCACCGGGTTCTCGTTCACGCAAAACGACAGCACGCCCTTGATCTTGGCACTGCCCGAGGGCACCGCCTCCAGCGAGAGCATGTCGTGGACGTAGATGGTGGCGTCGCAGAGCACAATGAGGCGCTCCAGCGCCGAAGCAGCCTTCAGTTCGGCCACGGCCTTCTTCAGTCCTAGGTATTTCTGCTGCAGCTTCTGGGCCAGGTAGACCACGCGGCCCTTGGCATTGGTCTGCTCCTCCAGCAGGAAGTGGTGGATGAAGCAGTCGTTGGTGCCCACATACAGGTACTTGCCGCAGCACTCCAGGCACTCGATGTTGATGCGAGCCTTGTCTCCCATCAGGAGCTCGCGCTCCACCACCGGCACCAGCTCAAAGGCCCTCACACTCATGCTGCCTTAGACATCCAGCTCTCTGCAGGGACACAGCCACAACAAACATATCACACACAGACACACACATACAGACTTTGAGGGTACTTTGACACTATAACAAAATCAATTCAGAGCATAAACACCAAATAAAAAAAAAATCACCAATACAGGGGACATTTTTCACACTCTGTGTGCATGTTTTACGAACACACTATAACAAAGAATCCAGCCATACTCTTGAAGTACTACAAAGACATATTAAACCAGACTGTATAGTCTCGAGGCACACACGCTCTTTCGCACACAATAATTTAAGGTCATCCACTGCAAAGAACATATGATACGACTGCACACAAAACAATTTAGTCTACATTGCGATTATAACGTTATAACGTAAAGCAAAGGACAACGCTCATCAAGTCCATAGCATTGTTCCTGATTTCCAGTTTGATAGCCTGCCTTTATTTCTTGTGAACTAATGAAACCTTATTAAGAAACACGCAGGTTTCAGTGACTTGGAGCAGTACACTACACCATCTGTTGAATTCGTCAGAATTATAACTCATTTTGAAGAAATAGCAGGTGCATCACTAGCGACTTAGCAAACCGGCTAACATTAACGTTAGTTGGAACCCTGCTTGCTAAGTCGCCTTCAACGTTAAAAGATTTTTCTATGTTGGGCAAAGTTTAAATCATTTCAGTCGCAAATCAGTAGTATGTCATCACCGAAAACAACCATTCAGTTGACTGTTACAGAATACAAAATTATATAAATCATATATTCGACTATTCCTCACAAGATAGCACGTACAGCAACATTACTTGCTAACGAACTAGCCAAACACAGGAACCGGGCTGTTGACAATAATAACAACGTTAACCTTACTTTGTACAAGCCTTTCGAAACCAATCGTGGACAGCTTAGACTAATGGCAAAACGAATTAGTTTACCTGTAACGTTAGTGGAAAGCGTATTTGACTGGGCAGGTAACATTACTGCACAGACCAGCAAACTATAGCATAGCACATTCAGTAACATGAAATTACTTGATGGTTACGTTATGATGGATGGATGATCTGGCAAGTTGTCTGTGTGCGACTGTGATTCAGGCCGCGTCATTCATGATTACGGCATGTCAAGTGCTGCGACTGGTGAACTGTTAAAGTTGATCATGTCATACCCCATCCGTAAAAACATTGGCTATGCTTTTTTTTGAGACGGTAGCTTTTCACGGACTCCCGACTCCTCTCCACTCCCTCATTATGGGCAAACGCTTCCTGCTACATTAGAAGTACTTCCGGTCATGTGGATGGTCAAAAAATTCTACCACAATACTAATTCATAGAGTTAAACCTAAGAAATATTTTTTATTGTTGATAAACAAGTTCTGTTCCTATTCTTTTGACTGAAAGGGGGAAATGAAACATACCAGATGTAAGCCAAAAGTCATGTTATATGCAACTATGTTAAAACACCATCAGAGGGAGACAAAGCTCTTCTATTGATGTAGTTCACGCGGCACACGAAGTAGCAAAAAGTAAAAAAAAAAAAAAAAAAAAAAGAAGCAAAAAGTAGTGGTGAAAAAATTGACAACAAATAGCAAGCCAAAGCCTTATGTAACCCAAACAAACCAAGACACTCGACTGCCTAAACTTATCACTAACAAAAATATAGCCTATTGCATTTTAGCTCCGGTTTGCAGTTGTTTATAGCCTAACTGATTTCCCTAGGCCTTTTACTGAAATAAAGACATAAGAATATATTCGTTTTTTTGGTATATGTTTATTATTTAAATCTAGTGGTTAATGCATTGTTCATGTTTAGCCTTTTATTGCACCAAGACAAACTCTTGACATTTGTAGACATTTGTGAACCTCAGGTCCTTGAACCTAACATCTTACAACAACTTAAACGTGATAACCAAACAAAAAAATAGGCCTTTTGAAAAGGATTTATTGAGAAAGCACTCACACACAATTTCAAGACTTTCTTTCTGACCTGTGTTAACCTCGTTACAAAATGTTGTGTTAGTAAACACAAATACTCCTTATAACAATAAATTAGCAAAACTAAATCAGGCAAACCACACAATTTGAGACAATCTTTAAAACATTTTATATATTTTAGCAAACAAATGCATCTTTGTCATCATAGTGCAGTAAAACAACATTTCTTCACAGAGTTTAGTAACTTCAGGCCTTGCATGCAGAAAGCCCTCTTCAAAACTTAAAACTCATCAAATCTCACAACATAAATTAGATTTTAATATTACTTGTCCACCACAAGAATGTTAGTGAATTGAAATAAGCTGTTGAAGCTGTATTTTAAATGTGTATTTAACATTTTTGTATGACTGTCTGAGAGGGGTGAGTATTTGCTGCATTTAGAATATTCATCCCTCTGGATCTCTACTTGGTTCATCAGATGTCTTTGCCGCAGTCTGGACACAGGATATCATCCCTCTCCGTCAAAAATCCGCGGCCCACCAGGGACACAGAGCACTTCTTGCAGTTGAAGCAGTCATTGTGCCACTGGCGCTCCTCAAAGGAGATGTACTTACTCCCACCAAGACCTGTGAAAGCATGCACACACCCACATATTAACATCACACGAAAACAGCAAAAACCCATCTAATTACAACATCATGCTAAAACCTTTTCAAAGAATATTTTTGTAGCTATTTTGACAGTCTGACAGTCAAAGCAAAGCCTTGTTGCTCAAACTCACAAGCTCTCAAAATCTCGCACATTCAGTTTTCCATAGCCCCAATGAGTGACCATCAACTGCAGGTTCCCTATACTCAGTCTACATTGTATCAAATTCTCTCATTTTTCTTCTTACCAATAGAAACTCTGTGAGTTAAAACTGCAGGCCTCTGGCTGGAAGTGGTCTGGACTTCAAATTGAGTACTAAAAAATGGAATTCAAATAGGGTACTAAAAAATGACCAAGACCAAACCTGACTTCTTTTGGGGCACTTGGAGCCAAATGCTGCAGTCACATCCCTTGTAGCTCCCCCATAATAACTGCCTTCCATCCTCAACCCGAACATAATTAATCATTAGGACCATAAGCAGGGGCAGGCATGTCTTCACCCACTAAACTAATTCACAATGAAATGACAATGATTAAATGATATGCTATCAGCGAGCGAACGCATGGCGCCTGTCATTTGCATTACCGCTAATGGGGGTGGTGCAGGAGGCACACTTCTTGGCATACAGGTTGGAGAAGCAGTTGAGGCAGTAGGCAAAGTCGTCACGGGAGGTGAAGCGCTGGCCAGACAACTGCTGCTTGCAGCCAGTGCACAGAAAGCAGTCTTTATGCCACGGCTGCTCACGGTAAGTCACTCCACCTGTGGTGATGGGCTGAGGAGGGAGCAGAGAGAGAATAGAAATACTGTAATCTGGTACGGCCTTTAACATCATGCAGCCAGCTGTCTTGGTTGCTAAGGAAAATTCTGTCTGAGTACTAATAGAACCTCTTATGGGTTCAAATCAACATTCAACGTGATACCTTTTTGCAGTGCACACACTGCATGGCGAACTGCTTCTCGTAGCAGGGTACACAGTAGTTGTGGTTCTCCTTGGGAATGAAGCTCTTGGTGCCAATGGGCTGCTGGCATCTCTGGCAGGTGAAGCATGTTTCGTGCCAGCTGTTTCCCTTGTGCTCCATCTTCCTGGAGCCTGAAGAAAACAACGTTGGTACAAGAGGAATGAGATGAGCTCTCCTTCTTTTACCTTGATTTCAATCAAGACATTGAATCTAGGTGTTGACTATTAAAAGTATTTAAAAAGGACAACATTTATCAATGCTTTTAAAAGGTTTGGAATTGTCCCACACAAAGTCTGGGACGGCCATCCTTCAGCGTGCTTTAAAAAAATATTGTCCATAAGTGTCTAAATTGCCCTCACCTGGCATGATGGTCTTCTTGCACTCGTAACATTTGGAGGAGTACTCGTTGGAGTAACACTCGGTACACAGAAGCTGCTCATCTTTGGTGGAGAAGGGTTTGTCTACAAGAGAGCGGTTACACTTGAAACAGTGGAAGCAGTCTTCATGCCAATGGCGGTCCTTGTAGGACAAATCCTGCAGATAAACAAGGGAAAATCATGGTCTTTTCCTCCACATGAGATGTCTCCATTTACTGCTTCTCCACACTGGCTCGTTTCTTGACTGAAAAAACTGGAGATGAGACAGGCTTGTCATGTGCACAGTTATCTACAGGATTGTGAAGGTAAGTTCTCTGATTTAGTGCTGAGCTTTATGGAGGAGGACAGAAAATAAGCCTTGGAGGATGATGAAAAGTGTGTGAAATGGTGCTATACAGAAAGGGCAAAATGACTCACGCTAAAACTGGTTTACTTCCCCATGCAGAGCCACAATGGCTAAATCCCAATGCTTTTTCTAAGCCTCAAGTCTGAACCCTAGTGTAAATCAGCTCTATGCGGATGGCTAGTTATATGCCAGATCAGTCACTGAGGGTTTAGGGACCAATGTCTCCTAACCAGTTTATGTAAGTCAGTTTGCAGCAGTGCTAGATAGAGGGATCAGTTCCCATGCATGTCCCGTACGACAACCATGCATACAGACACCTTAGTGTGCCATCGAGCTTTATGCACTGATAAAAATAGTACACTTAGAGCCGATGTGCATGGATAGATTTCTCATCTGTGTATGTGCATGTGTGTGTGTGTGTGTGTCTTGTATGAAGAAGAGTATCTGTGTCCTCTACAGTTCAGGGAGGAGTGGGGAGTGGGGATGGGGGGAGGTGGGGCATCGGGATTAAGAGATATTGCCCTGAAATAGAAACCTGTCTGGCACGGGGGCATTTGTCTCCAGCGCATAATGCCTGTGTCCCCGACCCCGACAGGTATTTCCTGCACGGCACAGACACCCTTCCACCCACCCATCTCGTCCCATTCCTATCCTAGAACTGCCATTCACAAAGGACGACAGCTACTGATGCAGAGTAATGGCCTCCCTACAGCGAACGCCACCCCGGGGGATAGGAAGCTGTCACTATAGGTCGCGCATTACCACCCAGAAGCTGAGTCTGGGGCTCTCTGCGTAAAGCACTGTTTGTGCCACTATTGTTTTAGGGTCGCCTCATGATGGAATGTCTCGAATGACACAGCTGGCGTATATATGGAGTTAGTTACCCTGCTATTGCAGCCAATGGGCTTCTTGCATTCCTCACAGGTGTTGGAGTAGAGGCTCTCGTAGCACTTGACGCAGTAAGGGTTCTCCTCGCGCAGAACGTACTTCTTCCCGAACAGGGACTCCTTGCAGTAGTGGCAGTCGTAGCGTTCGGCCATTTTCTCTCTCTCTGGCGCTCTCTCTCTTTCTGTCTCTCTCTCTTGGGCGTACTTCACGTTGTCTTTCCTTCTGCAATGGAACATGAAAGGCGGACAAAGTGAATTTCATCTGAGCAAGAGCGGCATGGGTGGTGATGCATGTTCCAAAAGTGGAGAAACTAACTAGGCTCCCAGGCAGCATTGTAAGCATGCAGCTGTTGTGTGTCTCCACAAAGCTAATCTCTCCCTATCCCCTCACTGGCCATCCTCCCCAGACACTCAGCCCCACGGCATGAAGGCTTAGATGACCAAAGTTTTTGGGAAGGTTCACAATGACTTGCCTGCCTGCCAGCCTGCCTGTGCCTGCTTTTGTTCAACATAACTGCAGTTCCTAGAGCTATAACCTCTGACAAAGAGATCATCCCTTTAATACACTTGAAAAAAGTCCATATTGTAAAGATTCTGCAGATATTATGCTTGAGGTCCTGCAGTGGGTGAGAGCAACGGTTGCCTCAGTGAAAGCTCAGTTTAAAAATCCAGATATTTCATTATTCACCATGCAGAATCCCCATATGTAGTTAACAGTTATATTGAGTTTCCATTTTCTTTCTCTTCCCAAGGTATTTCCTATTAAATGCCTCTTGAGAATGCTACAATATATTATACTGACTTTAAATAGGGTTTCCCAATGAAAGTAAAGAGGGAAGGGGGTGTTTCAATAATGATGTGAAAAATAATGAACAATTATCGCCTTGACATTTCACAACAGGCAGTGAAGCCTGATAATGCCCTGATAAAATTAGAACTCTGTCCTGCATATCTTAAATATCACATTAACCTCCTCACCCTACTAAATACAGACGCCATTTTGTGTAAAACTATCCCTGTCTGCAGACTAGAGCCGAGGCCTAGGCAGTGAGAGGAAAGCTTGATTCGGCGGGCACAGGGTCTGTCCTTAACCCCACTGTTTGCTCGTGCCACATTCTAGAGTTGTCTTCCTCATCTGTGTCTCGGATGAGATTTGCACCCAGAGCGGACCAGCTGTCTCTCCCTGGCTCTCGCCATCTCTCAGCGCTGCTTTACAAACCTCACCGTCTGCTACAGAAGGGTCCGGGTGACGCGCACACGCCAGGCTAATTAAAGACAATGAGCAGAGTGCTCGGGAAGCTGAGCTTTAGGTTTGGGATCGCCCTTACCAGAGCCAGTGGGGGGGGGTGACAGAGAGACCATCAGATATAAAGAGTGATAGACAAAGAGACTAAGAGAGAGAGAGAGAGAGAGAGAGGGAGAGAGAGAGAGAGGGAGAAAAGAGATAGGGGCCCAGTCAAACCTTAAAAAAATATGTTCTATTATCTATTATTATTATAACTATTATCATTCCTGTATGCAACCCTATAACACCAAACCCTACATCAGCATCTTCAATACAGTGCAGACGCACATAATGGCATCTTGACAGTCATTGTGTGCAACAGATGATGGTTACCCGCAACAGATGCTCATCATGCTAACTGTGTGACACCAATGTTGGCTGGAGATGAGGCTAAATTACTAAAGCTCCCTCTGTTGCATGATATTCCATGACATTTCCTGTCAATTCTCTTGCATTTCTCCCTTAAGAGTGACATTTGTGTTTAAAAAATGAATTCTTAGATGGAGAAAAGCTACGCTTTAGGCTATAGATATAAGTGAAAGTAAGAAATTGTTTAAGGGCAAAGATCATAAAGCTATTACATTTTGGCCTCTCGTTTTTTTTTTTTTTAATTGTGAATATTTACAAAGTTTCATTAGTGAGTTTAGTGAATATTTTACAACCTTGTGATGAATATTTTACTTGTCTTAAACTGCATGCCATTTTGTCTTTATTTACATTCCTTCCACAACTATGTTTGTGATTACAAAATACGATTTACTTTAAAACGGCATTCCAACTTTTATGTCATTATGTGCACTGGAGCAATCCACTCAACAGCCGAACACAAAGATGCTCTGTCGGCGCCGCAAGGCTGAATTTCTGCCGACAGGCTCTCTTGAACATTACTCAATTGCAAAACACCACCATCATTTAGGAAGGGCAAAATCAGAACTGAAGTTTTCTGTCACAATGTAAGACACAAGTGTCAAACACACAAAGTGAAAGACAAAAGAGTGACAGAGAGATTGATGGAAGGAGCAGTATGAGGGGGTGGAGGGAATTGAGCATGAGAGAGGGAGAGAAGAAGAGAGGGAGAGAAAGAGAGAGAGAATGGGAGGGAGGCGCAGTAGAGATGTTCCTCAAAGGCGAGACAGACACTTACCTCCTTGTTAGCCGGTGTCTGGGAGAGGAGTCTGTGCAGACTGAAGCTGAGGCTGAAGGGACGTCCCTTTTTCCTCCTCCAGCTCGGGCTAGTGTGCAGTGGGCTTGGTGGGGTGACCAAGGTGGGCTGGGCCCTTTATCACTGCTATAAATACAGATTCACCTCTCAAGTGTTTGGGCCCCCACAGCTACAAGGGGACTGGCCAGTGGCCTTTTATGGCTTTGCATTATTATTATGTGAACCACACACACACACACACACACACACAGACATATAAACATAGAAGCTTCTACACACACACACACACACACACACACACACACAAACATACAGTAGAACCCTATACAGACAAAGACACACTCAAACACACATACATAGAAGTCTGTACACACATGGACACACTTAAACACATAGCACCAACACAGAAACAGGCCCACGTTCCCACTCACTCACTAGGTATGTGACCCCTAAAAACTTTGAATCAAGCCTGAAGTAAAACCTTATTAAGAGATGCCAGTGCCAATGAGAGGTATACAGTACCTTCAACTGGAAAATTGAATCAAGCGTGAGACCCAACTGTCTTGAATGGTGATGACAGTGTAGCTATTAACAAATTTGGCTTCAATGCTAGTTGTATTGAATCTCAGTTGACACTTTTGTATACTTCTGAGGAACCCTGTTACTCCAGGGGAGACTGACCCTGAAGTGATGACAATGAACAAAAACACTTAAAAGCACACGTCAGAACTTTAATGCAGTGACTCTTAACTAGAAGGTGTAACTTATAGGAAAAGTTTAGTGTGAATCAATTTATAGCCTTGTTGTGGTCACTGAATGATGTCTGTAGAAAATTCTGAAGATTTGATGCAACGTAGACCAAATAATGAGCTGATAACTAATGTTAAATGAATGGGGCATAACAAAATGTAACTGAACATAAGTCACTATGCCCCATTCAAAAGTTGCAAAAGCGTTAAATATGCAAAAGTGAATTGGATTTTCTTCCTATTACAGTAAGAAGCATCCAAATATTTACTGTAGCAGTAGATGTTCTTTGTTTAAAAATTCCAAATATCAGGCTGATATTGCCCAAACAATGATCTTGAATCAGATTCTCTTATCAGGCACAAAGCTGGAGGCCGGCTGGTTCATCTGCTGTTCACTCTCTCCTCCACGCCAGGTCCATTTCTGGGTGGCATGTCCAATTACGCAACAGGCGTGCAGGGTCGGAGGGGGATTATTCCCCTGTATTTTCTTTTGCCAGATAAGTGACTGAGGGAGAGCTCCTCATCACTTTGGTGTGTGTGTATGTGTGTGTGTGTGTGTGTGTGCAAGTGTGTGTGTGTGTGTGCATGAGTGTGTGGATTGCTAGTGTCTGTGTGTGTACATAGGTGGCTGTGTGTGTGTGTGTGTGTGTGTGTGTGTAGGGTAAGGGGAAGCCTCAGCAGCTGTTGTGCTTGTCTTGTGCCAGTCTCTCAAGGCATTCTCAGGGGCACAAGCAGGAAAAGCGGAGATCCTGATGGTCAAATCCATCGCCACTTAACACGTAGTTTCCACAGTCGTTATATGGTTGCCACGTATAGGCCAAAAAAACAGGCTATAAGCACACACACACACACACACACACACACACACACACACACACACACACACACACACACACATTTTTTGTGTGCCCCTAGAGAATAATGTCTACACCGAACAGGAGACAGGAGAGGTTGCATACCTTCATCATTTGACTTAATTTGCTCAAAGACTCCTGAGGGGGAGTTTAACGGGTGTTATAATCACTTGGTCTTTATTAATGTTTATGAAGTGCATAAGATGGTGATATAGTAGACTTAAATGCCTCCCCTACACAACCCTAAAGCTCTGATATATGCCACTGGTCCACACTGGACATAGAGCCAAACTGGTTCTGACCAGCATTATGGGAAAATTGCATTTGGTTATCTCTGAGGAAAACAGGACAGGTTAAGGATAAGGACAGGTAGCTAATTTAATTTCCCCAGTCATTACATCGTGTAGCTTACTCTGAGCACAATAGACTTTACAATAAAACAAATAAATGACAAACAAGATTATCATGTTCATATCTTTTTCGGAATATAAAATCCAAGGATAACAGTGTGTTTCATACGTTTTTTTTTTCTACTCTGCAACTTAAGGGCTTTTATTTAATGTGATAAAGGGATTTTATTTTAATTTAATTCGAGCTCATCTCACATGAGTGTCCAGACTTAAGGGAATCTAAAAATAGTCTATTTCATAAAGTAATCAGAGGATACCTCACCATCTCAAAAACAGCTTGGATTGACACAGAGGTAGACTGCAGGGTCTGTCCTCACAAATGTCAAAGCATACAAAAGCCGCAAACACTTCAGGTGGGCAGACAAAAGAACACAAAAAAACAGCCACACACACAAATATCCCTAAACTCTCTGTCTGTGATTGTGTGGTACTATCAGCCAACACAGCACCAAACTTAAACCTGGCTTTTCCACAACTAAAGTCTATGGAACAAAGTGTCCAGCTGGCATTAGGACATTTACTGAGCTTCCACACAAACCCACACCTCCATAGAGGCCAGAGAAGGTCATCAGATATCTCCTTGTGGTGCCAGGGCAGTAAATTATCTAGCTCAAGGCAGCTGGATAGCCAAGTCCAAGAACCAAGTGTTGATGTGCTGTAATAAATAGTCTTAACAGTGCAGCTAGAAGCAAGGAGAGTTTACGCTGAGTGATGCCTGCTCAGTGTACCATGAATGTTAGATGATACGGGCCCCATGTTCTGGGGGCCCGCAAAGGCTCCAGGTTGTTGCAGTTGTCCTTGTTTGTTGGCCACATTGGTTAGTCTTTTCATCCATTTAAGTGAGAGCCAACACATCTCTCTTCTAATGCAATTAAAAAAGTGTCTTTGAAGAAGGTTCAGGAGTTAGACCACTTATGCAATTTAGCAAGTAACATCTGGTGAAAAACACCTCATTACGGCAAAGTAGAAGTGTGTGTTTTGTTGGGTGCATGTGCCTCGAAGGCTCTTATCTGTTGTCTCCTCGCAGTGTCTAGAGAGTTTCTGAAACCAAAACTGGGGATCCCACAGAGATCTTTGGGTTGTACTGGGACAAGTTTTGTAACATACATTTTCTTTTTAAGTTGGTTTCTTTCTCTGTCATTTTCTTTCACTCACTTACTCTCTCTTTCTCTTTTACTCTCTTTTAATCTCTCGCTCTCTTTCCCTCTCTCTCTCTCTCTCTCTCTCTCTTTCTCTCTCTCTCTCTCTCTCTCTCACACACTCACATACACACACACACACACAAAGGACCAAGGTTTCTTTATATTATATAAAATGTAATATGTCATTTTTAGTTTTTACTCTCTCTCTCTCACACACACACACACTTGCTCACTCACACACACTTACTCACACAACGCAGTGGGTTTTCCTTATATCCAAATAGCTGATAAGCATGGTGTTTAGGCCTAGTGGTAGAGCAAAGGGAGACAGGGCCACAAGTCATATATCACAGACAGCTCCAACCCAGCTAATATCCCGGGGCTTAAGATTGCTGGTTGCTCCGTGCTCACATGGCCTGCTTGTTCCGTCTCCTCACAACAGTTGTCCTTTATTTTGGAGAAGGGGGGGGGGGGGCTAACTCACTAGTGTGTTAGTGTGTGGGCACATACCAGAATCCCATTCTGACGCATGGCTGTGTGCTCCACCAAAGGCTTCTAAGGGAAGGGAACTGCTTGCTGAGAGCCTCTGAAGGGATGGGCCTTTCAACAGACACCCTGGTCATTCACTACAAAGGCATTTCAGTTCAACCCATGCCACTTGGGTTATGACTATCTTTTTGCAAAGGACAAGTAAAAGTGGTGTAGGAAAAATATTCTTTGTGTGGTGTACATGTGAGAGGGTGGGGGACGAAAAGTGTCAGGGTAGCCTAATATCTGATAAGCAAGGCTTACCTAAAACAATAAATAATCTCAAAAATTAGTCAAAATGAATCAATAGACTAAAAGCTCAAACACAACAACCAATTGGTAATGGTAACTCACTATGTTTTGTTTCATTTGAAATGGATATGACATGGTCATTTTGCAAAAAAAAACTGCACAATAACAAGGCTCTTTGAAGCGTACATCATTAATGCAATTAGCTCCATCTAAACTAGAACATAACAATGGTTGGCCTTAAATGAGACTTAAGCTGTCTGATTTCTAAGAAAGATTCAGGGTAACACCTGAAAAGCAGCAAAACAATTAGTGCCCCAATGCCGTGTCCCCCTCTGAACTTGTAGGGTCTGCATGTGGCTTCTTAAAGGCTTCAAAAGTTTTAGGTGTGCGTTTGTTAGAACAGCTATCATGGATAAAAAGACTGAAGTGTTTTTCCTACCGGCCATCCGGGAATTGCACAGAGGTAAACTAATACAACATAATAGAAAATCATTACAGCATGACATTGCTGGCTGTATTGCCATTGAAAACCAATTAGCATTTTCTTGCAGGCTGGAAATGTTTGGAAAAGTGATGAAATGTTTACATTTAGACAAACCTGACTTCTGGGTACAGTCCCTGACTTTGGTTGTCTGTCCTTAGTGAAGAACATCTTTGCTTATGTCAGTGAAAATTAAACCGTTAAGTTCATATTGTGTTTCGATATTGCACTGAGAGGTATGTGTCAACTCATCTAAGTTAAGGGAAGAACATATAGTTCAATATTGAACAATGGTGTGTTCCTTTAAAGCATAGAACATCCCATTAAGTTGACACATAACCCTGTTTTCCAGGCGGAAACAGGCTGCTGATCATAAAACTTCATTACGATCAGCAGGATAAGTTGTAAGATTTGTTCCTTATAAAAAAAATGCATTAATATCACCCACATGACCACTGGCACCCGATTATAGAAAACAAATGAAAAGGTTAATATAATCTATTGACCATGCTCTTCCAATTATCCATCAAAAACATGGTGTGGCTTTGCAAGGACAGTGGAGGTATTACACAAATAACGTGGAAAATGAACCTTTGTACTGTAAATGTTAACAGTTCGCCATGTATACTGATAGATGTGTGTATGTATGTGTGTGTGTGTGTGTGGTGTGTGTGTGTGTGTGTGTGTGTTTGTGTTCCTCTGTGGCCTAAATATTATAGAAAGGACCTTTCTAACAAACAATATCATTAACAACTTGAAATTGCAACTTTTTGTATTTTTTGCCTTCGGAAAACCTGTTGTCACAATGCCTTCTGGGACATGGAGTTTTGTCATTTCTGTTATAAAAAGTATATATATTTTTAAAATTCAGTAGCAAAAGACCAGGATATGTGCATTATGTAAATAAACTGCAAAGTTTATTTTTTATTTCCTATTTTTATTTTCCAATTATGAATGAAACACTGAAGTTACAAGTTTTGAACATATTTCTACTTGAAGCAGTTCGCAAATATCTAAGGAAAGCTCTGGTCCCAACACAGTAAGCACACTAAGTCTTACTTTCTTACTTTCAAAGCAAACTTAATTTATGCTTAATCTGCAGCAAATGAGTATTTCACTGAAATTCCTGTTATGCTTGCAGAGCTCTAGAGAAAGCCTCTTGTGTAGTTCCTTTCACCCCAGACACACATACATACTGAACCTGACTGAACCTGACCTGACTCTTTTCCCAGTACCAAATTCGCTCTCACAAAAATTCACAGCTGTTGTGAGAGTTTATTAGATGTCATTTCACCAATTTTGGAGCTTTTAAAAGAGCACAATTTTGTCCAAATGTTCTTGTGTCGAGATTCATCCAATTCTTTACTCATGTGTTTTTTATGTGTATATAGTATAAATTCCTCTTTACAGCATTATAGCCAGGGTAAGCATAAAGTGCTTCACCCATCCCTAATGGTTTGTGGGGAGAAATGGGATGACGTGATGGAGAATGTTTATAGAGGCCTCGCGTCCCAGAGAGGGTGACAAGCTGGAGTATGTATGCAAGAGGTTTACATTCATTTACCAGCGTTGTTGTCATTTTTGAGTGAAATTGACACATTAAAAGAACCAGGGTCAGATATAGACTGCAGGGGTCAGCACTGGGCTACTGGTTAGGGTTACAAGCTGAAGGTTTGCAGGCACCGCTGCCCTACTGTCTTCTGCCTTAGCCAGGCCAAATAGTCTTATATGCTTGCCATCACCTGCCCATTCAGCCACAGCCCAGCATACTTCGAGCAGACCAAAGACAAGTTCATGTGTGATGTCATGTGTTCAAGGTAATAAGCCTCAGGCCACACTGTTTACATCTCCATCTCCATCTGTGAACTGGTGCAAAGGCTGCTGTTTCTATGCTTCACCTTTCCATCCATTCTGTCCAATATAGGGGGCATTCAACCCATGTCTTCATGCATCACAACCTAGTGATTAATTAATTAATTTTATACCACCTCTGTAAATCAACAGTTACTGGCTTGATAGTATAGCGTATTAGACATTGTACCATGGAATGCAAAAAGGGAAATCTAGACTAGACCACTTCATCCATCTAGGGACCTGAGTGCTGACAATATAAGTGGCCTAACTACTGCTGATGGCTAAGTGCTAATTAATACGTCTGAGCATGAGAGTAACAGTCAGATGAAACTTGATGCATGTGGCAGCTGTTCAAATATGTCCACAAAAGGCTGAGAATCTGATTAGGAATGTATCCAAATAATGCATTTGTGAAAAAATGGGATCTGACTTACATTGTGCGTAGTGCCGTCCTACTTAAATAAATTCACTAAATGCTGCTTCCCTTCTGTGTCGTCTAAGGTTTTTACCATAAGATCTCTCATCAGGCAGGCTGTGTTTTCCCCCAGCATACTTGTATCATCACTGCCCTCTTCTGACAGTATGGATTGCAAGTCCGTCGTTGCGTCATTTTTAAGCGCCGCAGTTGTCATCAGGCGTGGTGGGAGCAGTGTCTCATGTCAGCGATTCCTGGAGTTGTAATCCCCAGAAATGTCTGTTTTTCACGACGAAATCGAAATAGAGGATTTTGAATATGATGAAGATACAGATACATACTATTACCCTTGTCCATGTGGAGATAGATTTGCAATTACCAAAGTAAGTTTACGAAATTGTGGGAGTGTGGATTGTTGGACCAGAGCCACGGAAAGATAACGTTACAACGTTAACGATATGGTTGTCATAGCGGAATAACAACGTGAAAACTAACAGAAGTTTATTGTTGCTTTAGTGACCTGTATCTCACCATCGTATCCTGTGTTAGCCTTATACACGTTGTTAGTTGTTATCATATGTGTAGATCTAAATACAAAAACAGCATAACCGTAGTCGTTCACAGTCCTCGCCACGGGATGATTGTTAACTTGGGGATAATATTACATTTACCTTTGTGAGTGCATTTTAGTATGCCATAATACGATCCAATATGTTTTACAAAACTACCAAGAACATTAAGTTAATAGCCAGCGAATAGACAGATTTTATGCAGTTAAGAGCTTCTGGTTGTTCGGCATCAGTGGCAACCAAGATCATGATTGCAGCTAGGGGTGGGCGATAGTCTAAAATTTTTATTGCGATATATTTTGAACCATAGACGTAGATGATATATATCACGGTATACTTTGGTATGTAACTACAGCATAACAGGTTCTTAATGGTTACCATAGCTTAAAGTCAATATGTACAACAGTTGTTTAGTCATTGGAGGTGTTTATATTGGACTCTCAAATTCACACAGAAGTAAACTATTAAGCTGCATTTGTGTCAGGCAGCAGCTGTTCAATTTATAGGCTCTTATACAGTTTTGTTGTAAGAATGAAAAGGTGCTATCAATAAGGTGAAGCTACAGGTCAACATTTTTTCACATGGTTGTGGAGCCGCAATGAGCCGTGATCACGGTATGGCGATATGACCCAAAATCTCTATCACTGGCCAAATGCATATTGCATACGGTATATATCGTCTATATTGCCCACCCCTAATTGCAGCAGACGGGCACTTCTGCCAGCTGAAGAGGCCTCCCTCCCTCCTTTCTTTTAGTAATGGTTAGATCTACTGTGCTCACACCAACAAACCCACACCCACTACTTGTTATGTTTAGGGGATGTTTAAGGAAATGAGGTATATGAGTCACAGTTTTGTTGTTGTTGTTCTGATATTAACTCTCAACTAGATATTAACTGATATTAACAGTTGGTCAACTCAGTCAAGATTAACTCTGTTGATCATCCTCTTACAAAAAAGTAAAAAGTCAAAACTGCTTTCTACAGTAGGCCCTACTACTGCTGCATAGTGTATCATTGCTGCAGTTAATGCAATATTTTTAAAACTGCATACATTAATATATTCCACTATTGAAGTATTGCAGAAGTAGCCTAAATATTTTTTTTATGTCAAACAATGCAGTTTTTTGTTCTTTTATTTGTAAGCTCACAAAATACTGATTGATTTACTATTTTATCATGGTCACATCCAAAGCAAATAAGTTAAACCTGATCTTGTTTAAGGTGGTTTCCAAGCAATGCATGCTGGGTATGATTTTGACTGAATGCAACATTTTCATCTGGCAAAAAACATGTACAAATGGAATGCATTGCTTTTAACCAAGTAAAGTACAGTTCATTGATTTGGGTCTCTGGGCTTTTGTGACAAAACATGTCTTGTATGCTTATAGGAGGATTTGGAGAATGGCGAAGAAGTAGCAACGTGTCCAAGTTGCTCCCTCATAGTGAAAGTAATCTACGATAAGGTTAGTGGGACAGTTTTAAACCTGTGCAATGAAATTGCATGTAAAGCACAAACTAGATAAATCTCCACTGCTCTGTTTGAGTTAAGATTAGGAAGAAGTATTGCTATATAGTAACCTAAATACAACTTCGGTTCATATGTCTTCTACATGTATTCACAGGATGATTTCATGAGTGGAGAAGTCATCGAAGCACCATCTGCTGACAGGAGACTAGAAGTGGCCCAGAATTAAACGACTTGGCTACTGCTAGGCCTCTGCCAATTACCACAGTAGACACGATGGACTTCTTCATAAAAGGATGAGCACAGAGCAGACTTGTAGCTTGTATACATGATTGACTTGACTGCCAAGACACTCAAAAGACTGCTATTTTTGCACAGCATATTTTAAACTAGATTTTTTATTTATTTATTTTTTTAGTTTATAAAGGCCCTTGTGCATGCAGATTGATGACAACACGAATAAAAAGCTGCAGAGGGAGCAAGACGGGAGCCTGAGCCTGTTTGGTCTGTTTGGACACCACCAAGTGGTGAAAAACAGTTGGAGCATCCTTGCCTGTTTTATGATTTTAGATATGCACAAAACAGTCGTGGGTGATCTGGCACCTGTCCTGCTGCAAGCCGGTACTGATTTCTACTGATTGGGTCGCTGCGGTGTCCTTGAACATTTGTTTATATAAACAGGGGCCAGGGCACTTCTATTTAAAGCAACGCCGGCGTAATGGAAATGGGGATGAACTAACAATCTCATTTGGAAAGTACACATTTTAAAGATGGCATCAAAATGACATAATTTTAAAAGGGGCAGCAATATTAAAACCAACAATATTAGAAAATGAAGGCTAGTCAAGAGAAGCTTGGCCACTGGATATACTCAGGAAGATAGTGTCATTTTGTGTAAAATCTGCAGAATGTAGTAAAGCAGATTTAAAATATCAATGCCCAAACATTCTTGTTAATAAGAATTAAGAAGATGTATAACTGTAAAAAAAAAAAAAAATTATAGACCTTAGACACATTCACAAAATTTGAAAACCATCTTGTATAGTACTGCTTTGAATGAAGTACAGTAAACATGGACTTTCTTAAAACAAAAAAAAAGATTAGTTAACATAGTTTTCTTCCTTTATTACCAGACTACCTCACTTCCAGGACTTAAATACATGCTGGACTTGATTTGAGCCTGATCTTCTAACAGCCATCTTACAGAACATGCATATTTAACAATTTCTCTGCTGTAACAAATGGCTAAAATGAATGAGGAAACACTTTTTAATTTCTCAGGAAACGCAAATTAATTTCCAGAAACATTTAATTCATGTGGTGGACTAGAAAAGAATGTTACCTACCTAAAGAGCACTAAAGACCTTAAATCTTCAGGCGGCCATACAGTTGTCATTAAGCATTGTAAAATATGAATGTTACTCATGCAGGTATGGCCAAACTATAGAAAAATACAGTGCAATGTTAGGCCTACTAAAGTTTGCTGAATAGGATTCTTGCATTTCTGAAATGGTGAATGACAACAGCATAGACACAGACTAAAAAAATATATATACCTGACAGATCCCCAATACAAAACCGTTTACACTACATTTCTAAACAGAGTGTAAGAGCACCACTATTCCATCTCAATGTAAAAGCTCATAGTCTGAGACAAGCTTGACTGAATAATGGCATACCATTAGGCACCCAAATCATTCAAAGTGTCAGACGGTTGATCCTGATGATGAATGTACTTTTACTGCATTGGTGTGATATTAGTCTGAACTTGTTTTCAGGCACCACCTATTTTCCAGGAAATTTACAGAATGCATAGTCCCCATACAGTGAGCACTTGGTTGAACTGCATCTTATTACCAGAAATACAGATTGTAGCTAGAGCAAAGTTAGCCCTAATACTGATTGAGAATAGATTTCATTCAGATTTCACTTCAGCATTAAATATGGCTCATAAATAAGTTACTTAACGAGTTCTTGCTAACAGGGTCTATTGGGAAGCTCATCAAATTAACCCTTATCTGGTTTCTCTTGCCTCTGTCAAGCGCGTGCCCTTTGGAGAGAACGCGATTCCTGATCCAGGCTTGGCAGCGGTGACGTCACTTTGCTAGGCAGTGTGGGTTGAGCCGAAGGTAGGGAGGCTGGAGCCGACTGTCTAGCAGACTTTCAGGGCCTGCGAGAACGAAGCTAGGAGTCAAAAAAATAACCCGAAAGGATTTTACTCCGAAAGTGTAAAAAACGAATGCTTACCAGAGTTGACCAAAGGGTCTAATTTTTCCACTGAAAATTGTTTTGCAGGAGCTATCCGGGATAACAAGCAAGGTAAGACCGACGTGAGCATGAACAGAACTGAGCGCAAAGTTGATGTGATGGTGGTAGCTTGACGGGAGGTAGAGTTGGTGATGATAGCTAGCGGCAGTGCCTCTACTTCGTATCCCAATGTTGTTGGCTGAAGCGATGTAGGTACAGTTGAAATCCCCAAGGAAAGTTTGAAACGAATACAAAGTAACCGAGAAGTCGAATGCCACTGAATAGTATGTGTAGTTTGTTGAACCTCGTCGTGCAATGTGGCTTTGTGCGTGGTGTTCGGCAATACAATAGGCAATGGGATGGTAACGTAAACGTTACTAGCTTGTGGTCGCGGTCGTGACTAGTGGTTTTATGATTGTTGCTTTCAAACACTGCGGGTTAGAATATGTTTCGTGTAACAACACACCTTCAGGGGTTAAACGAATATGCATACTATAATCTCGACATAAACTCAGTTTTGTTTCCCACCTATCATTACTTATTTGGCTAAATCGTGCTTTCTGCGCACATCAGACGTAGTAGGCTACTGGGAAGCCCCATATGCTCCAGTGTCCACAAATCAATTTGATGGGTTTTGAAAGCGGTCTGTAAAAACAACATTCTTAATCAAAACCTGGGAGCTGAACAGATAGCTTAACTAATGTAGTAACAGACTGCTCAGTTGACAGCTTCAGAATTTCCACTGACATGTGATCGCCATATCAGCACTCCAGCAGTGAGTCTCCCTCTCAGGTTTCTGTGCACCTACATTGCAAAGTTACGTTTACTTGGATGGATGCTAAAGGTGGAAAGAGTAATTTTGACAGTGACATAGTGACACGGTAGATAAGGCTGTTTTAAGAAGAAAGTAAAATTTTCTACATGACACACATTTTGTCATTCAACCAAAACACAGTATTTATGCACACATTCAAGTATGGTTGTCTTTATTTCAATATCTTAATTCCAATGATATTCTTGCTCCCATGGACCTCATGCATATTTGATCACACAGGTGCACCACGTACTAGCATAAATCAGTGCGACCATCTGCCCGATCTCACCGTCACTCATTTTTGCGCTGTTGTCTGTGCTGAATCAACCCCTTAGCCCCTGGCAGACTTGCATTGGAGAGATTAAGGCCAATGGGCCAACGCTCTGTGTTTCAAACCCTCTGGTGATTCCCTCGTTCAACCTGCTGTGGTCAAATGCTGTGAACTGCCTCCCTGCACACCCGCACACCCGCACACACACACGAACACTGGCGTGACATTTTCAGCTGTCACTGGCTTGTGGATAATTGAAATCCAGCAAGTCTATGCATTAATTATGGACCCCATAGTGTGGCGCAAACAGTGCCAGTTACATCTGAATGTTCATTATCATAGTTTTATGGGCTACTGACTGTCATTATGGCATCTCATACGTTTCCATCATTTAAGCTAGGCACTATTTTTTGAGAAAGAAGTGCTGTAGGATGAATTAAATCGAGTCCATACACATACTGTATCTATTCACCACAGTAGGCCTACCATTGTCATAAGACATGTATTCAGAACAATGTAGAAGACGTCTAAAATTATGTTCTCACTGAGCTTGCATTGAAAAAGAAAGTTGTGTCAGATCGTCTTCCCATTATCATTGGTCACACGTGTAAGGGGGCCTTTTTCTGTGTAAGTGTCATTTAATTATAAAATTCAGGTTTTTCTACAGAATTGTATTATACACCATTTAGCACAGTTCTCTTAAACTTGCAGCATCTGTCAATGTTGGGAGGGGAAAGGCCTGGGGTTGGTGGTGGCACTCTTATTTTGGCCTATAGGGCCTCGTCAGGTTTGTCACTCCAGTGATCTTGAAGAAATCTTAGTGCCATAGCTTGTTTTTGTTGTGCAAGGTTGTGGTTGTTTTTTTCTTCTTACTTACTTACCTGATCAACTAATTTATCTGCTGAAAACACTATGCGATGCGATGTCTAAATACATTATAATTAGAACCTCTTTTACCTCTGCATAACTACTTTGAACAGGGAAACCAGAATGACTTTTAGCCTACATGTCTGTGAAATACTGATAATGATTTGCAAGTATGGCTAATAACTAATTAATCACCAGAAGTGGAAAACTTTTTTGGACAATAAGATACATATTTTTGGTGTATGTCTGTAATGTGTATTAAAAATTTAATTGTTTTTCAGTGATACAGTACGTCTATTAACACCATAACCTAGATCTTTTGCTGGTGAAGGCTTTATGCATGCCAGACTTCTAGTCCAGTTAACTCAGTATGGTTTTGACACAGTGAGTGACTTTTTTAGACTAATGGTTCGGTCGTAGCAAGTTAATGGCTTTATCGCTGTATAGAACAGCAAACAGCATATTTCTTATGGGCTGATTTCTAAAGGCTTTAGGTATGAATCATCAAGATCTGTGTAAATCAAAGCCACATTTTGCATTAAGCCATATTGGAGTAAATTATTCCCCAGTTATAGTCTGGAGAATCGTAGTTTGTCTTTTTCCCCTACTGTGGGCCTTGTTGAATATTTCATGAAAGCACTGTGATTCATTTTGGCCAGAAGTAAAAATAAGATGTTCTAATATTAGAATCTTTACAATGAGTGTTCTGTTCTTCCCTCCCGTCTCATCCCACTTCATTGTAGCCGGCAATGTCCTTCTCTTCAAAAGGTTTATTGCATCTGACAATGAAGGAGTCATTCTTGCAGTAGTCTACATTAAAGTTGTCTTTTTCAAAATCAATTCAGTATAATTTAGTGTGCACTATTTACAATGAGGTAATCAGGTCTTCCATCAACCTTGAGTGTGTGATGTTTCATAATGGTGCCAGTTTAAGACACTGGTAAATAATTTGTGTTTTGCCAGTAAGGGACATTTTTTGTTAAAACTCAGGGACATCTTTGCCTATACTGCAGAAACCACACTTTAGTACAAGCACAACTTTTAGTGTTAAGTTTACTAACAGGGGTTTTAGGAATAACATGTCAAATGTGATTTACATTATGCTGTGATGTTGTTAATTGGTGGGAGTTGGACAGTGTGATTTGAAAAGGCATAGTGCTTCTGTGTTCTGGCCTGCTGCCAATTATAATGCATGGTAGAAAAAGAGCAGTATGCTGTAGTGTAGAACATTACCGTATATGCCTGACAACTGCACATTAGTAACTCAGAAGAGTTGCTCACGGAGGCATTACACAATGAGCTGATTAACAGAAACATCCATTGCAGACAGTGCCAAAATCTAACACAGCTGCCTCGAACAGTCTGGACAGTTAAATTCAGCTCTTGATTGACACAGTAAGTAGTTAGGTGGTTCATAAACTTGAATGTTTCATTGGGTGCTGGATTACTCACTAATTAGTTCAGGTCCAGTTACCCCCAGAGCAACTTATGTTGTGCCAGAGGCAGTCAGGATTCGAACTGATGATTTCCGAGCTACGAGCCTGTTAGCCAGGTTCATTAACTGCTACTGCCATGCATATACTGTACAATATGCTCCTGGCTGTAGATAGCAGCAGTGTTACCCTTCAGGTTTGCCAGTAATATGTATTTGGGACAGAAGTGTCACACTTCTCAGGTAACACCACTGTGAAAATAGGACATTGTTTGCATATTTAACATTTTGCATATTTTTGCAAGTTTGCATATTTATTGTGTGCATATTTAACATTTAATTTATGATTTAAGATTTAGGATTCAATTTACTGTAATTTTCTTATGCATCAGTGTAAACAAACATTTAGCATCCATCGAATTACAGGCGGAGCTGAATTTGACTTAGGCAAGAGCGCAGAACCGACGAGGGCCGGCATACGCTGTGTTCTAGAGTCGGCGCAAAAGCCTGCGTCAGAGGACTCTGTGACATTTGGGTTTGCGTGGGACAGCCAGCCGGCAAACAGTGATATGTAAGCGTTATATCCTACCGAGACTGTCAGGAAGAGTGGACACTGAGCTGCCCGTGGATTAGAGGCAACAGAAGGCGTGTGCATGAACATACACACACACACACACACACACACTCACTAACTTGCACTAACACACACAAGCACACACATTTGGGAGGGCTTGGCTGTGGCCACATGCTTTTTTCATGGCATGACAGTGTTTCCTCGAGCCTCCCACCAGCAAAGCAAGGGGATTGTATAAGAGAGGCAGACTGCAGAGTTGACAGTCTGTTTATTGTCTCACTCAAGTACCCTGCTAATGAAAGGAGAGAGAGAGAGAGAACAGGAAGAATTAGATGAGAAGGTTAGGAGAATCAGATTGAGGACAACAGAGGGCTGCTTCTGCTGAAGTCTTAGTTTGGCAAGCTCAGTCACAGAACTTGGATTAACAGTCTTTATTTTGCTGGTGATCTATGTTTTCAAACAATGGAGAGTGTTTGTGATGCAGTTTGTGTGTGTGTGTATGAGAGACAGACAGAGAGCGAGATTGGCTCTTTTTGTGAGAGACGTCACTTTCCTACCACTTGTCGTCTCAAAAATGTTTTTTTTTTATCAATGTTGAATCAGGCCTGTCCAGTCGAGAACAGGCCAGCTGCTTTAAGTAGATGAGAGTTTGCAAATTCACATTTGCAGGGTGTAAGTTAAGCAAGTGACTTATTTAATTTGCAGTTGGATCAGCAGACCTCAGTTTCCATTTCCTCTGCCCTGTAATCATTCCCACTCTGCTTCCTGATCTCAGTGGTTTGCTTGTGTTTATATTTTAATCATTTGATTTGTTTTGAATTGTTGGAAAAATAAGTTACATCCTGTTTGTTTTTTTTTCCTCCAGATAATTTCCCTTTTATGATATCCAACCAGTGTGGTTTCCACAAAACAGGATGCTGTTTTGGTTATGGTTACGGTTGTTTTCTATGCAGCCTCATTCATTAGGAGAAAAACATGTGTGAGCCAAGTTTTTAATGAGAGAAACTGACAAAGAAGTTACGTAAGGGTGAAAATAATGTAATTCTGTGTTAGTGATGTATAAAATGAATGGAGGTTTCCCTGCACAGAAACAACCCTTTTCTTAACAGGTATAAAAGACTTGAGACTGTGAACCTTAATGGCCTTGAAGCTGCTAAAGCAGGCATCTTGCTACACCCCACGACCTGTTTGACCAGTTGTTGTTTTTTTCTACGTCCTGGCCTGATTTTCCTTTATAGTTGCTCTAAGCACATCCGACTGTGTGACTGAACTGCTCTTTTATCCTTCACTCGGCCTCCGTGATCTGTTCTAATAGCACTGATAGAGCACTGATGTAAAGTTCTGTCAAAACAAGATAAGACAGAGCATGGGTGAGGTGTTGATGGAAATTTAGAACCATTGCCATGGGTTACACTGGGTTATGACATCACATAGGTCGGACTGTGTGTTGCACCATAGCTTCCTCAACAACCTAACATGGCAACCTAGACACACGTGAATATCGCTTCAATTCTCTCTCTGTTTCTGCATTCACACAATATGAATTATACACAGGATTGGACAAGTAAATGACACTTTAATGCAACCTCTAAAGCAGGGCTACTCAATTAAAATTTCATTTGGGCCACATTTCAGAACCAAGATGTTAAAGGTGCTCTAAGCGATGTGACACGTTTTTAGGACTAAAACATGTGTTGTTACATACAGCAAACATCTCCTCACAATCTGCCTGCTGCCTGTCCCCTGAATACTCTGTAAAAAAACGCGGTCTCTGTAGACAGCCTAGGCTCCACAAACGGCAACATAACACAGTGGGCAAACCTAGCATAACAAACGAAAACACGAAACATAACAGTGTTCCAGCCAATAAACGACAAGGTTCATGAGTCTTTCGGGAGGCATGGGAGGGAGGGGGAGGAGTAAGCTAACTTATAACGCTTGAACCGATCTCTGGAGCTATCGTCCGTTTTGTTTGACAATACTTCGAACGTCAACAAGAAGTGACGTGAAACAGCATCGCTTAGAGCGCCTTTAAGTTGGGCCGCACATTTTCAGCAGTCATTAACAATTCTGATATTTTTCACAAACTAAAACCATTTTCTACCCTTAAAATTGACGACATTCTAAAAAAGATTGAGAATGCATGCAATTATATAGCCTATCTCTAAAATGAGGTGGGGTGGAGAAGGAGGCATTAACTAGCTTGGTCTGTTTCTGATATTCTGGGTGCGTTGAGAAATAGGCTACAATCTGCCACTCTGATAATGGAATAACACTCCACAGTTCGATAAAGACAGGCTTATTTTTCTGTGACTAAACGAACGGTTTCTGATAGATAAAAATGAACATAAACCAGCAGGTTAAAATAGCGGTTAATGTATCAGTTGCTTGACAAGTAAGGACCATGAACGGTTTTGATCATTTTTTTTTACCTGCCAATTATGACCTTTAATTCATAAATCAATCCAAAACTGGTCTATTTCCTAAAAACTTCGTCTAGCAGTTAGCACTGTTTTCATTCAGACTGACGTCACGCTCTGCTGCTCTCTCCCTTCAGCCGGAGTGGCCGGTGTACGCTCTGAACACGCTCTAAACACTTCTGAACACTTCAGCCGTTCTGAATAAACGAACGACAATTCTATCTACACTCAGAGAAGTTTTAAAGGACCAGAGTGTACTCGGAGAGCTCGGAGTATCAGTTTACGAACGCACCCTCCGTTAAAGACCCAATTTACGTTCTGGAGGCTCGTGAATGGTGTTTAACTTTTATAGCTGAATTGGCAGCTAACAGTAACTGAATGGGGATAATGAGTTTCTTTGCCCCCTTCGATGAATGTTTGCTGATGGTTCACTGTTCAGTCAAAGCTCCTTTTTTTTTTTCCTAGCACTCGGGGACCTCGGGGGCTATGAACAGATTTACACCTTTAATTTGTCCTTTAATTCAACCTGTCATCCCAGTGTGACAGGGTCTGGCATGTGTGCTCTCAGTTGAGCCACAGTAGCATTGCTAAAACAGACTTGTCTCTGCCTCTTTGTCATCCACAAGTGGATATCTTGTGTTTGTGCGGTTGTGAACACAACCATCCTTATCTCCTCTTAACTCAGGATTTGTTGAGAATGTGTAAAACTCTCTAATCAGTCTTACCCTCATTTAGATTTAGATTTGCCTGTGGTTGGCCCCAAACAAAAGCTAAGATGTCTGGATTACTGAAAGTAGTGGGAGGTTAAATTCTCTCTCTCTTACTCTCTCTCACTTTCTTACTTACTTTCTTTCTTTCTTTCTTTCTTTCTTTCTGTCTTTCTTTCTTTCTCTCACTCACTCTTTCTCTCTCACGTTGACTGTTAAGTAGTGGTTGTTGACTGCTGCAAATATGGGCTTGATTACTTTGTATGTTTTTTTTTCTTTTCTGGTTGTTACCACCATTGAATTAAAGTTTGTGGGATCGCAATTCCTCAGTGCAGTAAAGTGGACATGGTAGAGTAGCTGACAACATGCGCTAGAGTTTGTGTGGGCCTACATGTAGGTGTAGGTTGAGATCCGTACATCAGTGTTTCTCTATGGCCTCTACAGCATGCTTCTCTCCCTTCTTGTGCTAGATTTTCTTTAGATCTGAAACATTCCACAGTATGTGTTCCCGTAATGTTTCTTAAAAGTAGGCTACACTGTCACATGCCCAGTCACGTGACTCTGCCCCATCCAGTCATTGACATGCACAAAATAGAATTTATATTAAAAATAAAAAAATGTATTTATTTTGATTCCCTATTGCTCAGCGACCATTTAGCAAAATGCATTTTTGTACAGTTCAGTCCTTCTCTCTCAAACACATATACACACGCAAACACACATTTTGTGTTTGTGCTTGTTGTCACTCATTTATTTTTCAATTAGCTTTAAGGTATCTAATTTGACGTGTGAAGCAATCCAATGTGTTGGCCTTTTTTCCCACTTGACACATTGCATCCTCTGCCTCTCTCTCGCTGCTGCAGAGTTGGCTGTCGCCTCCCACTCTGTTTGTTTGACTGCTGGTGCTGCTCTTCTCTGCTCTGTTAAAGCTCATAAAAGATTCAACAAGCTACAGAGAGTGTCTGTTAGGGTCTTTTGCACGCACACACATCTCAAACACCAACACACACCATTTAAGGATATTGAAGGATAAGGATATTGGATATTAAAAGATATTAGAAGATATTTCGATTTTTTTTTTCGATTTTTCGATGTCAATGGCTTATGGTTCTTAGCAGGCACTTTTGTCCACTGCAGCATACAACATTAACAAAAAGAAGATTAAAAAAATACTCTTGATTCTTTCCTACTCCATTAATTCCAGTTCATCATTCCATTATATGTAGAGATGCCTGTGCAGCAAATTCATCAGCATCCCAAGCAAGCTCCTTCTTCGGCCCTAATCTCCTAGCATCAGCATTTAAGTCTTTTCACTCTGGCTCTTGAGAGAGTGATTTTACTTCTTCTTACCCCTAAAGACATCCCTGACTTCCCTGGCTTCTGTCTCGATTGTATAAGCTTAATCCGTAGTCCAAATCTTAGCTGTTGTGTTTATATAAAGGGGGAATTACTTTGTTGCTGAGGTCTGTCACAGTAGGATAGGAGGGATGATGCATTTATGGACAACCACTGCCTTGTGTATAAAGGGCTGTTCGTGTAACAATACATTGTCCACATTGTCCCCCCCAACAAAAATGATTCTCTCTCTAAACAATGTCTCTCCTTGTAATAATGAATGTGATGAATGTGCCTAACATTTGATAATCTGTCATCGGCCGTCAGATTTCTTTCTTTGGGTATTGCTTAACAGCATTGTTTTTATAATAGGCCTATGTGGTGTGGTCATTTGCATTAACTAGAGCAATTCTTGACGGAAATCTGGTGTGAATCAATCCATAGCTCTGTTGTTCAAGGACATTATGCTGGCTGTTAGAAAAAGAAGATGTTCTCAATCTTGGTGTAAACAGCCCTTCAGCTTTCGTAGAAAGTGCTGTGTGGAACACCTGACCTCTCTGAAAGCCTGTTCGTACCACAGCACAGAACTCTCTCCATGGTTACCATGGCAGCACTAGAACCTCTTCATTGGGGAACCTCCAGTGACACTAGACTTCCACAGTGGGGATTCCTGCTAAATGCTCTATATCCGAGTGATACTGTAGCAATTCTAGCCACATTAGCAATTAGTAAGCACTTTTGTTGGCCTAGCTTGATGCAAATGTTTCTGAAATAGAACCAGAAGTTTGATTGTGTTGATGTAATCAGGTGAGTGCCGTTGTAGTAGCCTACATTCACTTAATATTGTACGATCACTTAATAAGACGATTGAACAGTTAGAGGCCTGTATAAGACAAGAATGGGAGAGCATTCCTTTTTCTGAACTTGAGAAACTGGTCTTCTCGGTCCCCAGACGTCTGTTGAGTGTTGTAAGAAGAAGGGGAGATGCCACAAAGTGGTGAAAATGGCCTTGTCCCAACTTTTTTGGGATTTGTTGACACCATGATATTTTGAATCAACATATTTTCCCTTAAAATGATGCTTTTTCTCAGTTTAAACTTTTGTTCCGTGATTTATGTTCTATTCGGAATAAAATATTAGAAGTTGGCACCTCCACATTTCATGATTTGTATAGTGTCCCAACTTTTTTGGAATCCGGTTTGTATTTTGCTGTAGTGCTACATGAAGGAACTTTTTTAAGACTTCGCTATCCCTTTTTTTACCATTAAGTAAGCGAACAAAAATTTAACGCAGGAGCATAGGCCTAATTTTGAGAAAAAAAGAAATCATTTTGAGTTTTGAAATCGCGTTTATGTAGATAATGCCAAGGTCAATGTTTTAAGGCCAACATTTCTGACTAGTCAGAGATCCCTTTCAGGCATCGAAGGGTTGCATGTTCTAGTCTTGTCATACTTTTGGGGCCGACAAGGTTTCCATGTAGAGATGGGAAAAAGCAAAGCTCTTAAGGGCTCTCCCTCTGCACCGAACTTTCTAGAATACCGCTCCCCTGCATTCCAACTAGCTTGTTTCCCCTGAAGCGTGTTGCAGTGCTATTTTTATCCCTGTGGCTGGCAGGCAGCAATGTGATGCAAACCTCCACTGAACAACGGCCACAAACACACCACCACAGAATTAGTTAGTTAGGTAGTTTGTTATTTTTTTTTAACAATTAGATCATAACATTCACTGGGTGGTCTAGGCAGCTAATTGATCATCATAGCATTTTTCATATCAAGTTTGTGTGTCTTTCGCTGGTCTGTTCTCCTAGATGCTCCTGGATATCAAATGTTGTTGGAGGCTGGGTCCAGAAAGATATTGTGTGTGTATTTGTATGTGCGCATACGTTTGTGTTTGTGTGCGTGCGTGGGTGTGTGTGTGTGTGTGTGTGTGTGTGTGTGTGTGAGTGTGATGGAGCAGGCCTTGCTTGGCTGTATTGAAGATGTGCATCCAGCTGTTTTCTGACCTTTGACCTTCTCTGCTCCCTCTTCCTGCTCCAGGCCTTCTCCCCAGTGGCCCGTGAGGCACAGAACGGCAGCGCAGATGAGAAAAAGCCGTGCATCCTGCTTCGGCTAATTCCTCTCCCCGCCATCGTTCCAGACGTCATCCCAGAAGGCATAAGGGTTCGGCGGGATTCGCAGAGTACAGTAGGTAAGAATTGTTTTTTTTCTGTGTCTTTTGATGTTGTTTGATGTCATAGTCTTTTCCTGATCTTTAATTGGGAATGGCAAATGACTAAATCTGTCACACACAGTGGGAGTGAGAACACAAGCACTGTTGGTCCACTTGACAAGAATCAAAGGACAGAGCATCTCCCTCGTTTTGGGATGGTCACTACAAAGTGCCCATTTAAGACAGAAGAAGGGCACCGACAGTTACAAAGTGACTCAGTGCCACTGTTCTGACTGTTATCTCATACACTCGTGTGCACACACACACACACACACACACACAAATTCTCACTCAGATGTACCGTGTACAGTCTCACTGAGTAGACAAACAAGGATCTCTTACAGTACTTGTTTGTGTGCATGTGCATGCAAGTGTGTGCTTGTAGTAAATCACCACCAAAAGCACCACTGATCTAATGCAAACGTACAAACCAAGCACATCACAGAAGGGCCTGAGGCCCTCAGCAACCCGCATCTCCTTAACCATCACACAGAGTTAGGCAGAGGGACAATATGATCTGGATCCCTACTGTGGGAAGGTCATAGCTAGTCACCAAAGCATGTTAAAGGGGAGGACTTTATGCTAGTGCCAATTGTTCTGATGTAATAAATGCAGGCAGGACTTTAGGTTTAGACTCAGTGCCTCTGTGTTCCTTCCTGTAGTTTGAGAAGTGTTCTTTTTTTGTGGTTTGGGAAGTGTACCTTCCTATGGTTTGAGAAGGGGCGAGGTCATAGATTAAATAGCTTTTAAAAACATTTACGTAATATTCAGCTATAAATGTTATGAATAGTCAGGTTTGTTGTGATCGTGACTTTTTTTTTATTATTTGTTTTTTGGAAGCTTTGGCTTGATTAAAGAAACGGTGTGATCTGAATTCAAAGAGTTTAATTTTAGCTGTAATGTCACTCTTCTAACCAAGTATCTCTGAAAATGGGCTCGGCCCCAGCCAGTTTACAGTTTTAAAAAGGTCATTCCAAGGTATCAGTCCCCTCTAATTTCATCACACAGCCGCCCTAGAAAAAAAACACCTGAAACTGTGTATTTACAGAGGAACCTACTTAAACAGCAACAATGCGTTTACATAACAGAGAAGCCTAATTAGGCCATTTTCCCGCTTGCATTTATTCCGGTGGTGTCTGAGAAGGCAGAATATTCCTTTGCACATCAGAACTGAAGGAATGAGAGATGTATAGGTCATTAGAATGCAAATCACGTAAAGCCTGTTTAAGCAGGCCTATGTCTTTGTGTCTGTGTGCCTTGTGTCACTGTCAAAGAGAAAGGAGTTTTTTTTTCCTTTTTGTCACAGACGATAAGTAGCTCTTTCATTTTCATAGCTGATTTTTCTGTCACACACGCCTTACAAAACATGTTGAATGTAGAGTTTAAATACCAGCACTGATTTGTGATTGGACTAACATGGTATTTTTCTGACATTTATATTCTGAATTTGGGATTTAATTAATCAGCTTTCCCCCTCTAATACAGACAAAGACTTCTCTTCTTTTCAGATGGTAGAAAAAAAATATGAGTCTTTCTGGGTCAGGCCAGCTCATGGTGGCATCGTGGACTGTCCTGTTAGCTACGGAGTAAGTCAGTGTTGCCTAGCAAGTATTGTTTTCTGTATGCAGACATTATACCTTGCCCAGAGGCCTAATTAATGGTGACCGTGCAGATTGTGAACAGTGTGTGTGTGTATGTGTGTTTGTATGAGAGAGAGAGAGGAAGATATCCAGTGTGCAATCCGTGTGTGTGTGTGTGTGTGTGTATGTGTGTGTGTGTGTGAGAGAGAGAGAGAGAGCAAGAGAGAGTGAGAGAGAAAGAAAGGGGGAGAGATCCAGTGTGCTGTGTCTCTGTGTGTGTGTGTGTGTGTGTGTGTGTGTGTTTGTGTGAGATCCAGTGTAGTGCAGCATGTTGAACCCAAACCCGCCTCATTAAGCACTTGGCTCTGTCCACCACAAGGGTCAGAGAGGTCGGAGTCACATGACTGCGGGACCATAGTGTGTAGCACATCACCTGACTAGGCATGCATTTGTGCCTATACTTACTGTATCTATACTCTCTTGCTTGTGTTTGTTGTTGTCTGCTTATACCATATTACAAGGTGTATATGGTATAAACAGCTTATAGATATTAACACAAAGCCTCACCAGCTGCTGAGAATGTAATGATATGACTATTCAATTCCAAGTCACGCAGAGGTGGCAGTGGGCTGGGGTAGCACTGACAGCTGCCCACAGAATGCCCTTCCTTCCTTACCCCAGACCAGGGGTCAAAATTAAGCACCAGGTAGGCCTACTCACTATATGCTGGTATATTTTGAAGATGGCCAGTAGATTTTTCAGCCTCAAAATACCAATTTGCTATTGAATTGCTGGCAAATTTCAGTAATTCATCCATCAGAGGCTGGTAGACAGTGGGTGTCATGACCTCTGCCTCAGACTGTCTCTCCTCTGCTGATAAACATTTGCTGTCATGGTTGATGGTTGGTTCATACAGATAAATTGCTGGCCAGAGGAAGGTTTTTAGGCAGTTTACCTCAGAGTTTGAAGATACAGCCCTGGCATTTTTGTCCACGCAATGGCCAGTCTGAGAGCATTAACCTTTCTTCGCATAGTTACTGGATGTTCAGATTGATCAAATTTGATTATCAGCACCAATTATAATTGTGGAATTGTAATATGGGTGAGGCTAGTTAGCTCATAGCACCTGGGGGCATCTGGGGGCCTTTACTACATAGTAAAATACATAGCTTGGCCCCAAGGGGAATATTGAGGTGGATCTCATTTATAGGGCAATTCTATATATTTTTTGTGCCATCACTAACATTTATGGGGCACCTGTGTTAAACCGGGGCTAAGCAACATTCTGTTTTTCTCTCTCACGAGCTCCCTCTAAAGACCGCTGTATTGCATTGTATTGCACTGCATTCTATTGGAGGCGGACCGCGCTGCTGAACATTGCAAGTGCTGTATCTACCGCTATTGGCCACGATGGCGCATTCTACACCGTTTGTTCGCCGTGTAATGACTAATTTTAGCATCCTAAACAGTATGAAACGGATTAATTAAATGAAAAATGTTGAATAGTGGGCCTTTAAGTAACACCAAAGATTCAATTTAAATCCACTTTTTATACCACATTTTTTTCTTAGTCAAAGTGTTGTTATTAACAATATTAGCTTCTTTGTAGAGATATTAGACATCACTGAATGAATGAGAATCTTTACAGGCACCTTTTGTGTAGTTTTTGAATAGGTAGTACAGTAGAAGTGATTTGCATAATCCTGCAACAACCCAACCAATTCTCAAACACACCAGGGGGTAAACATAACCTTGGCAGAGGTTCTGTCACCCGTAAAGTGAGCTTTCAAAAGGACGGCGTTCACTTTGCCCACCTCTCAAACACATCTATTTTTTGCCGAAAGGGAAACCATGTGTCATCTGTGTTTATTTAGCAGGCCTCCAAAGCACCACCACATTTGCAGACTCGCACTGTTTGTTTGGACATGGCTTGGCACCTCGCTCCCTCTCTCTGTCTTTGACTGTTTTGGTAAATAGCAATGAGCGCATGCTGCATTCAGTGTACACCGGGTTATTCATGGGGACCATTCAGCCTCCTCTGTGTTTTTGTTAAACTAATGGACGTCAATAACTCCCAAGGTCGGGGAACATGCAGACGTGCATATTCAGATGCATGAACAGACCTACATTACTCAAAGATGGACGCTTCAGGAAAGAAGGGTGATTTGGAGGGCACTGACTGATGATAAAAAGAGGATGAAGAGGTGGTTCAATGCTAGTCGCTAGTGCCTCTGTGCTGCCTCTTCTAATTGACTGTGGCTGTTGGGGTTGTCTGAGTTAGCGCCATTGATGTTGCTGGAAGGTCAGGTGATGCTGGTTCTGAAGCATGTCAGATGAAGGGGAAAAGAGATGATGACTGAGGTCAACCAACACAGAGCTGGAGCGTGAGTGCTGTCAGCTTGTTTCCATTGGCGTCAACAATTAATGTCAAATCGCCTGACTTTGTTGTGGCGCTATCGGAAACCTCTCTGTTTGTTCCTGTCTGCCACTTCCCTTAATTTAATTCTTTCACTGTCTGAGTCTCTTGTTTTTCTTTTCATTTGGCTTTTTGTGTCCTGTCCGCCTTGGTGGTTTTAAAAGCATCTCCTTTAATTTTGCAAGTATATATGGGCTGTTCTAACCAGACAGTGGCCTTCTTCCTAGTTCCTAGTTTCATTCTGACCTGTGCCCTTGCAAGTAGTCTATATTTGGAGCTTTTCACTGTTTCACGCCGTTTTCCCTTTCGCATGAAGAGAGGCTACTTCACAGTGGGCGGCTGCTGCTGCTGTTGCCGCAGTTGTGTGAAAGCACTCAGTGCCTGCAGGCTAGGGGGATCAGGGGACAGTGCTGCGGTCCTTATGCTGATTGCTGCTGCTGTTTGCTTCTGCAGTGGCGTTGGCGGCAGTGCTGGTCCTGGTGAGGGTGCTGGTGATGCCCTTGGCCTAACCCCTTGCTGGTCAGTGTATGTATGTATTCCCAAAGGTGCCCAGGAGCAAAATAATAATTTCCTCTCCTTACATGTTTTCAACTCTGCACACAACCAAGAGTAACATGAAAATGGTATCTCTGTCGATGTCTGACATTTGTATGGCACCGCAAGTACCCTAAGAGAAACTGTCTTTAGTTGGATGAGGCCAGTCAGAATGAGATATATGAGGTCATACAGTAGTATATAGATTCAGATTTACATTACAGAGCACAGGTCATCATTGGGTACACCATCATTGTCATACTCTGATTAAAACGGTTTAAAAACTTTTTTTTTTCTAATTTCTATTATGTACGGTCCTACTTTATTTTAAAATTTACTTATGAACATAAAACATTTTTTTTTGTGAATAAGGCATAAGACAGTTAAAGTTGAAGAAAACTTTCATTTGCATACAATATTTGCGTTTCTGTTCCACAGCTGGTCCGAACACGTCACTAGATTAGCTTACCGTGTTCTTGTTCACATTACAATTATGCGTGCATTACGCATGCATATTTTTGAGCTCATATATTTCATCAGTCCTGGGCTTCATGAGGAAAGATCTTTTGTTGAGTGCAGTGCAGTCTCTAAATGCATTGATTGCATGTTTAGTTTTCACGACTTGATTTTGGTGAGATGGTGATGACGGCCAGGATCTTTCACGGAGTGCTGAGGGGTTGGTATTGGTATTTGGACAACAGAAGGCTTCTAAAAAAAAGCTCTCATAACCCACAGGAAGCAATGGATTTGCAGCAGACATCTACTGTTTTGACAGCTGCGTTTGACCTGAATGCTAAAGGCATCATGGTCATGAGAGAAATAGAGATAGAGCTCTTGTACAATGTTCAGTCATGTATAGGGGGCTGTCTGGTGGTTGGGTTCAGATAGCTGTAGGGCTTTGGACCCTGCATCTGTTTTTTATATGTGGTTGTTCTGGATGGGAATTTGTTTTTTTTTTTTCTGTATGCTACTTTCTTACAAACACATTGCTAATATACTGCATCTACATCTGTTTCTCTCATCATTACATTTTTTAATTAGTATCACAGAGACATTGTACAGTGAGCTGAAATAAATTTTAAAAAAGTGTGTGTATGTGTATAAAAATACATATATATTTTTTAATAGTTTTTTTGGTTAGAATTTCTACAGTACAACACACACACACACACACACACACACACACACACACACACACACACACCATATGTATATATTGCAGAGGTGGCAGTAAATTATTTTAAGCTAACATGGCAGTTGCTGGCGCTGCTGGGACACGAGTTGATCCAGGGTCAGTAGAGATTGTGAGGCCTGTTGATGACCACTCCTCCTCTGAGGCTCCCCTAACACCCTCGCCTCTGTGGGAGAATGAGTGAGCAGCATTAACTTGGCCTTATATGTTAAACGGGCTTTGCTGCATTGGGCCGTCCCTCGTGAATAAAAAGCGTGGGATTGCAGCTCGATAAGAAGAGGATAGAAAGGAGGGATATAAAGGAGGGAGAGAGGTGAGACACCAAGACTGCTCTCTATATTTCTCGCTCTTTCTCTCTCTCTCTCTATCCTCTATCTCTGTCTTCTGTCTCTCTCTTTCTCTCTTTCTTTCTCTCTGTCTTCTGTCTGTCTCTGTCTCTGTCTCTCTCTCTCTCTCTCTCACTGTCCTGTCTTGTCTTGTCTGCCCGGCCTGGGTAAATCATTGAAAATTTGTTTCTGGTAGCACAAGATTCCAATTTGGTCTCTGGAAGTGTGGTTTTCCACAAACCCAGCATTCCTTTCCTTACAAGTATGGAGCGCTGTGACTTGGCATTCCTGGCGAGGCTGATGGAAGATCATTTAATGGATGGTGACGCATGTAAGCAGCACACATAGTGGACCTAAACTATAGGCTAGATAGACCAGAGTAACACTCGTATAATTGGGCCTGCCTGACATCCCAACTAACCTCAGCCCATTTTACACACACATTTTACACACACATTTTACACACACATTATGGTCAGTAGTACATCAGATAAATATGCCATGCTGAAGCAATGAAAAAGTCTCCATGAGACTCCATGATAACCTTTTAAATTGTCTGTTGTTTTTAGATGAAAATTGAAACTGGTTTGGCAAGAAAGATAAGACTTGGGCTTGGACAAAAAGCTGGATGAGTGGATATGAGGTCACACAAACATTTCAATTTGCATTGAATTTAAATTTGAATTTGAATTTGAGCCGCATGGGCATTTTTATCTAACCACAGAATCAAGCATCACCATTGGGCAGTCTTCCTGCCAGTGTTTGACCTGTGACCCATTCAGACCCTTGGTCTGACCTCAGGGTCATCTGAACTATGGGCTTGTATATTGGTTTAAAAATGTGAACGCAGTATACCTTGTGCAGTTTCAAGACCAGAGCCTGCCCGAAAATCGTCAGGTGGGGTGCAGTTTGCTGTCAGATACCTAATGAAAACTTTTTAAAATGACAAATGGACCATTTCTGTGCAAGCAGTAATTTAATGTGAATGTGTGATTCCAGGCTAGAGTAATCACACTCGAGCTCTGGATATCGGGGTAATCTCACCTGAGTGCTTGATCCCAGACTAGAGTAATCACACTCAAGTGCAGTTAAGTGGACCAAGTGTAAAGGCAAACGCAATCTCTTGTCTCCTGTTACACACACATTTGTTTTCCATTTTGTTTTTCACCCACTGTAGTCTTCCTGTATTCAGCTCTTGCTATAAGCTGATAGCCTATCTTTCCTTTCCCATCAATATTCATTCATCTGTCTGAATGAATATTCATTCCTCACCTTCCTTTTTTCCTGTCTTCCATTTCCGTACGTTCTATATTGTCCTCCGGTTCCTTCTTTGTATTCTCTCTTTCTTTCCTCTCCCAGTGTCATCCTCCACTTCCTTGTATCTGTCAGGGGTCAAATGTCAAGGATTTCCCAGCCATTAGCTAGCCGGAGATTGTGGTCACATGACCCAGGGTTGGTCAGGGGGCCAGCAAACTGACACGACAGGGAGAATAAGCATAAGCAGATGTGTAGATGGAGAACACACACACACGCACACACGCACACACACACACACACACACACACATAAACACGCATGAACATTCTCAATGTAACATGAACGTGAACAAAAAAAACAGTCACAGGCAAACACACACAACAGCATGAACATCAAGATACAGAGCTGGTACTTATCACAGTAACATGAATGTGTGTGTGTGGTTTACCAATATCTACACATTCACAGGAACACAGGTAAACACACATTACAAGAAGAGCATTAAGACATAAAGATGTTGCTTATCTGATGTACCTGGGAGCCAAGTGTACAATCTTTTCCTTTCAGCTACTGTATCTCTACTTAGAATCAGTCACACACACACACAAAGTTGAACAAGTCCGACTACACTCCTGAATGCACATGTTTATGTTTCTGCTAAGTAATTAGAGCGTGTCGAATTCTTTTTCACGCACACATCAAGATCTTCGCGTAATTGCAAATAAGGAAGTCGTGCCAGTTAGTTTCCTTAGGGCTTTCCCGCTAGCAGATGTAAAATAAAGCATGTGTGTGAGCCATTTGAGACTGTATGTATGTGTGTGTGTGTGTGTGTGTGTGTGTAAAATCTTTAATTTTACTGTGCTTGACTCTGTTTAAAGGTTCTAGGGAAGCATCACATACTGTAGTCACAGAAAGCGGCAGTGCACACACACTCATATGGATTGGTCTTAAAATGTATTATTTACCTGTAGCCTCTGCTGAGACACATCTCTCTCTGTCTGTGTGTCTGTGTATGCATTTTCAGTTTGACTTCACTGCTTTCTAACAGCTGTTGAATTTCATCCTTCAGTTACTCCTTTTTATACTTGCTATATTGTTCGTATGTGTGTGTATGCATGCATGTGCATATATCATATGTGTGAGAATCCTGTGGCACTGAGCAGCTGGGCCGTGTGTGTGTGTGTGTGCTGTGATAAAAGAGCTGCATTATTATCCATAGAAAAGTGCCCATTTGTCTCTGTGCAGCGGTATCATGTTGTCTGCCATGAGTAGATATGAGTGCTGCAGTTGTTAGTGTTTGTTGCATATATAGAAAGCCTGGGGAGACACATGGCTGTGTGTGTGTGTGTGTGTGTGTGTGTGTCTGTGTGTGTGTGTATGTGCGCGTGCGTGCGCATATGTGTGCGCACATTTGTGTGTGCGTATGTATGCACGTGTGTGTCATACATAGAAGCTCTGGCAGGAGACACCTGCTTCAGTATAAAGAGACCTAAACAGAGGTGATCTTTCCACCCCTGGGAGTGTGAATCTAGAGGATTAATCTGGATAAGTAGTGACAGATTTGTTGTGGTTTCAAGTGAAAAGACAATGATGTAGATGCCAAGCAGTTCTTCCTGATGATGTCTCTGTAGTCCTTTAAAGGGGATGTTTGGTTTGAGGTCACTGAATTCTGGGAAAAAAGAACCAGAAAATTTAACATAGATTAAATAACAAGTATAATTAAATAATGGTAATTAAATGTTATGGGAATGGGCCATAGCAGAATGAAACTGAAAGTAAGTCACTATGCTGCATTCACTTAGTGTAAGTTGGTGCTTCTCAATTTGTTCTATGTTATACTTGGGCTATGGTTTAATTCCTAGATTAGTAAGTGTGCAGTGTGTGTTTAGTTGAGTAGGTAGGGAAAGTGACTGTTTGACACTAACTGAAGCTGCTGTGTAGGGTACAAGCAGAAGAACCTGGACCGCCATTAAATTTGAAGATGACCACATGCACAACAAGCTTGCGCAATGTAATCAGAAGCAAAGGTATTCATGTTCTTAACTTATATTGCAGGCACATAGAAAAAAGAGGCAATAGACGTCAGTTGAGCATAGACGTCAATCGGGGTCCCAGTGATTGGTTGTTTTGTTGCACTGGTGATTGGCATTGTCTTGAGTTACCAAGGGCATGCCCCCCCCGTATCTTTCAGCTGAATGGTGCAATGAGGCATCTGTCAGTCTGGCTGATGGTTTGCCTTCATTGAGTCTGTGACATGACATCTTCACTGCCTTAAAAAACCCCATGTGGATTCAGGCCACTACTGGCTGGCCAAGTCCTCCTTATCGTCACCGCTCATGATGGCTTTGACTGGTGCCACTGGGGCTGCAGGCTCTGAGTTGGCAGCATGTGGTGGCCTCTAGCTGTGTGTGTGTGTGTGCGTGTTTGTGTGCATGTGTGTGTAAGTGTGTTTGTGTGTGTGTGTGAGTGAGTGAGAGAATGTGTTCAAGCGTGTCTCAGTGTGTGTGAGTGAAGAATGCCTCAGGCATGTGTGTGGTGTGTGTGTGTGAGAAATGTCAGGCTGTGCTTGTGTGTGCTTGTGTATATGTGAATGTGTGTGTCGGGCAGCAGCTGATGGATGCCTGGCTGATAAGGAGGGCAAGACACCTGTAGACATTTTTATTTATTTGTATCTGGGTGATATGAGATTTCCTCCGGTCCAGAGTAGAGCTAATCTGAAAAGGTGATAGGAACTCTGGAGTCAAACATTAAGTTGGAGTTAAAGTTAGCAGGTGGCCTTTCAAGGAAATGGATTCACTACAGTGGGTTTGCCAATCGAACCCAGTCTGACCTAGCTTAAATATCTAGACATACCCTAGCAGCAGTAATTTATTTTGCTTAGCAGGTATGTCTAGTTGGGCTTTGTAGGAACACACAGCTTAGCATGTTTGAATCGGCTGTAGCAATGACTTTGGAAGAGTTGGACTCTTAGCAAAAATATTGTCACTCAAGTCACTTGTTCCAAACGTATTAATCAAATATTTGCCAATGTTGTTCTGATTGTTTGCGACTGTAGCATTATCCAGCGACAGCTTAAAGAACAACCACTAATTCCACCTCTGCACAGGCTATCGGCCGTATTCAGAATATAAATTTGATGCTATAATCTGGAATTCCCTTTTAAACCAAGGTGGATTTTCGCACTGAATTTATATAGATTATTAACAAGCACATGTGTTTTAATTAGCCTGTGCTCATTACAAGTTGAATATTCGCTGCAGAAAAAAAAATATTGTAATGTATATCCTTGGTTTGGAATGATGGCCAGTTGACTGCTGGTGCCATCACTGTCACCCCATCACGCCCATAGCCTGGAAGACCAGACTGCTTCACTTTTCTTCTCTTTGCTTCACCTTGGGCGAAGAGTCTAGACACTCTTAATAGGCACATGTTTACTTCATGTTTACTGAGAATTGAACCTTTAATCAGTTCTGCCTTCAATTTCTGTCCTCCGTTTGGTTGGTAAAAATGTTGTTTTGGGAAAACAACGTTTTAAGAGAGTATGCTGACATAGTACTGAAGATTGCGTGGAGGTGCAAAGTACTCTGGCGGTGCTATGGCTGTAACGTTGCCTGCTCGTAAAGGCCTACCTCTGTTTTAAGTTGATGGTATGCATTCTTTCTAGCTTAATGCTAAAAATGACTAATCTCTCAGTGCAGTGTTGTGGTTACAGACGTAACCTGCTTGGGTTAAATTCCACATGGTCTCTCAAGCATGTTTAACACACTTATGCACTCTCTCACAGGCAGACCAACAGCTGTTCTGCACCTGTATTAGTTGATGACCTGGCCCCTGTATTTGGTTAACAATGCAAGTAGCCTAGTTTGTGTGCAGGTTTAATGCTCTAATGATCTAATGGTTGGTTATGAAACAATGTATTCTGAAGAAATCAGGTTTCTAGATATATAGATGAAGATTGTCCCACTCCTTTGGCATACTTTTGGGTGTCTAAGATATATAATACACTGTAAATCATTCTTCATACTCTGCCTGACTAATTGTATGCAAGGATACAATTAGTATTAGTACAATTAGGAACTATCATTGCAAGGATAGTTTTTTCATGATTTAACATGAATTGGATGCATCCTGCAGCAAACACAGCTCAAATATGCAATGGCGATAGAAAGATCACAGGACCATGTTTCTCACACAAGAGATTCATTAGAATCAATGAGATCATGTGACACACAACTGAGCATTCTTAAATTCACGTTTTTCAGTTGCAGCCAAAGACTAAAGAGGGACGGTATAGGCAGATGCAGCTGGTAGAGGTGCCATTTGGCAACTTGGAGGGTGGCAGGTTCGAGTCTCGCTCTACCTGAAGTGCGATCAAAGTGTGCTAGAGCAAGATGGGGAACCCCAAAATTGCTCCCAGTGGCAGGTTGGCACCTTAAATGGAGGCCTCTGCCACTGGTGTTTGAATGAGTGAAGGTGAGGCATACATTGTAGAGTGCTTTGAGTGCTCATACTGTAGTAGTAGAAAGGCGCTATATAAATGCATTCCTTTTACTATTTACTATTTTATGTATGTACAGTTTACTATGTTGTGAAATCTTAAGAATGCCAGAGTTTGTTACAGGATAATAGTAGTATTTATCTCTCTATTGATCTATCACAGGGTAGTATGACAAGCAAAAGTCGTTTAGAGCAGCGTGTAGAGCAGTTATTTACATATAACTAAAACTTCAGATAATGCAGATTCATAACCTGTTATTCAGAGGATTCATATTTGCATTTTTAGCATCAAACAGCACTGCAGTGAAAGTGTAGGTAAGTGTGGAGCACATTCTGTACTGTAAGGGAAGTGCTCGTTTGGACCAGCTAGCAGGCTGCTTCTTGTTGTGTGTACACACCAACAGCAACTAAAGCTGTATAATTGCCGTAAGTAATTTACTTTTTTTTTGGAAAAGCGCAACAGTAATGTAGCAACAAAAGCTTGAAGAATTGCGTTACTGGAGCGACTTTAAGAAGGTAGCGGTTCGTTCCTTAAGCAGGCTACATTTTTGAAATGCTCAATTCGATACTCCTTTCTTGAGACTTTTCCTTCTAAACCATTCCTCTAGAGTACAGGAACAAGGAGTGTGGGACAAATGTTTAGTTTCATAGGCCATTTAAGCATTTTAATAGCTATTGGATGGGTTTTTTGTTTCATAGTGACTAACATTTCATGTTTTTTTGTGTTGGAGGATTTAATTAATTAATTAGTTGCAAGCAGGATGTAAAGAGGATTTTTAGTCAATGTAGTAAAAAGTGCTCCAGGAAAACATCTTCTCCCCCCTAGCTCAACACAGATATTTTAGCAGTGATTTATATGAGCGACAAAGCAACTTTACAGTTTTTGCAGCTCTTTACTGTTTATTGTCACAAACCTAAAAGAAAACATTGGGCGCACATGAAGCAGTGAAAGATGTGGTGGTAACTGCACTGTTGTTGTGGCTCAGTCTCATGGGCTGTCATAAGAGTAGAGTGACACAGGTCAAGACCACCCACTTGGACAAGCCTTAATCTCAAGGGTTTTTCTTTCTTGCTCTCTCTCTCTCTCGCTTTTTCTTTCCCTCCCTCCCCTCCCTCCCTTCCTTCTTTCTCTTTCACTGGTTTAAAAGACCAGTCAGTGACCCCTTACCAGTCAGTATGTACTATGTAGGACTGGGCAGTTAATCCAAATATAAAAAATCTGAATCAAACTGACAATCATAATCATTAATTGATAATGTTGTGAGCAATTATTATCATTGATGTTGTTGTAGCTGTTATTGTCGTTGTTGTTGTGTTCTGTGCATTTCACTGTGTGTGTTAATGCACTGTTCTATGAATGCCCAGCCCAGTGAATTAAAGATGATATTGGTTTGAAGTTGTATCTCCCATGGATATTGGTTATTATGGATAAAGACATTGCAGTTACATGTTTATCCTGCCTCGCCCTGCCCTATTTGTAGGTCTCAGTTTTCCTCCCTCTGTCTCCATCAGTAAGGGATTTACTGCATGAATAAGAGAAAGAGAGAGAGTGAGGAAGTGAGTGTATTTTGTTGCTTTGTAGCCAAGCAGCAGCAGTTGATATTTCTGAGGAAGTGTTTAATTTTTTCATTCCCAGCAGTCAGGGCAGCTGGGCAGCCTGGCGCTGCTTGCTTCCCTGCCTCCTAACCCCCCTACCCATCTCCCTGCCTCCCTGCCTACTTGCTCCCCCACCACCATCTCCCTGCCTACTTGCCCCTC
>JAGFZM010001969.1:851755-892352 GCA_017657215.1 Limnothrissa miodon | reverse complement strand
CTTCCTCCTCATCCTTGTATTTACAATCACTCCTTTTTTTCCTTTTTCTCTTCCTCCATCTCCTTGCATTTACAATCACTCCGTTTCTATCCCTTCTCTTCCTCCGTCTCATTGCATTTACAGTCACTCCTTTTCTTCCTCCGTCTCTTCTTCTTTGGTTGACATACGCTCCTTTTCCTCCTTGCTCTCTTCTTCCTCTTCCTTGGGTTTACAATCACTCTTTCTCTTCCTTCTTTTCTTCCTCCCCTTCCACTTGCGTTTAAAGTCACTTCTTCGCCTCCTCCTTTTTTTACTTTCTCTCTCTGCTCTTTTCTCTGCACATGCGGATGCCATAAAAGCTTCGGAGTCTGTCAGGCAGGAGATGTTCACTTGTTTGGCTTTTTGCCGGAAACTATAAATAGAGATTGTGCGCGCTCACACACACACACACACACACACACACACACACATACACACACAAAAGTTCCCTTTTAGTTAGTGGCACAGAATGACAGAGAGGGGTGGTCGGGCAAGGCGTGACAGAGGACTAAGTGCTGAGATCTACTTTATTCAAGAAATGGCCACCTTTCTCATCACCACACACACACAGTACTTTTTCTCCAGGTCACTGAAGCTCTATTGTGGGTCACACTATTTTACATGCTACTTAGCCACAGTTCTATTCTTAGTGAAAAGCTCAGCCTAACATTTCACAGGTGTGTGTGTGTGTGTGTGTGGGATGTGATGTCCTGTTGTGTTGAGGCATATTGACACATAGTGTAGTGTGTGTGTGTGTGTGTGTGTGTGTGTTTATGTCTCTTCTACTGGCCTCTTATTCCACTCTTGTGTTGAGACAGATTGATACATATGTTGACATTATGTGTGTGTGTTGTACAGGCCTCTTAGTCCAGTCTTGTGTGTGCGTGTGTTGTGTGTGTGTCGTGTGTGTGTGTGTTTGCGCTGTAGGCAGACTGCATCTTATTTAACTCCACGAATGCCTGGGATTCTTCCACAGGACGGAATATGAGACAGAGAAGTGCAGTCATGTGGTTCAGTGGGTGATTTGAACTGACACCAGTGAACTGACAGGCAGGTCTGGGGGAGTTTGCATGACGGCACCTGGGGGCTCACTGTGTGTGTGTGTGTGTGGGGGGGGATGTGTGACTGTGTGTGTGTGGGGGGGGAGAGAGAGAGTGAGAAAGCACATGTGTGTAAATATTGATATAAGTGAGTGAGCCTGTGTGTGTGTGTGTGTGTGTGTGTGTGTGTGTGTGTGCATTGGGGTGATGATGTGCTGCTCTTGATACTGTAAGACTGGGTCTGGCACGATCTCCACCGATCCCCGGTGCCCCCCAGCACTCACACACACACACACACACACACACACACGCGAGCACACACACACGGACACATGCACACACACATTGACACAGGGCAACACACGCTCACATGCCATGCGCACACACGCACACAAAAATATACACACAGGGCTACACACACACACACTCTTATACACTCACACTCAACACTCACACATGCATAGGTCTATATGCACACACATTCACACACCACACACACACACACACACACACTCTCTCATACTCACACAAACAAACACACACACACTCACACACACACCACACACACAGCTTGTTTGAGGTGGACGAGCAGCCAGGCATGAAGAGCACAGGAGGTGAGAGCCTCCAGAGCCCCGTGCACCCGACCGAGGCCAGAACTCCATGAACCATCATGGCCCGTCGTTATGGCTTAGAATGCCAAACACCATACAAGCGCTCTCTGTGTGTGCATGCATGAACCATTAGGTGACTGTAAGTAATTAAGTAAGTAATTATCACTAACAGTGCCATGCAGAGTCAGTTCAATTTCCAAATGCATAGAAAAAGCAAAGGATAAAAAAAGGAAGTGGCAAATATATCATTGTTTACAGAGAAACAAAAAAAGTGTCAGACAAATTTATTGCTGCCGTTTACTTAAAATTAGTTTTTACACCAGTTTGAAAAGGTGAATCTAGTAGCCTCCTATACCCGTCTCTCCCAATCTGCTCCAGGTCTTTCATTCCAAAGGCAGGGCTTCTTTTGAAGTATCTTTGAAGTATGGTGCTTAAACAATCATGACCTGTGATGGACACAGATTTGACATTGGGCCCCACATTGCGTCCCTTAATTAGTTGGAAATCTTCAGATGTAATTTTCCTTTCTTTTGTAGATTTCATTCCATTTTCTGTAAAACAGCAGAATGATGTGCTCTAGATAAAATCCGTTAAAAAATGTGTTTGACAGGAGGATATAGCTAAGAAGTTTGGTGTTTGGTGAAGTTTGCTTCTGGGAGAACATCTTGTGAACAAATGAGACCATGTCGGGGCTTTTTTTTGCCCAAGCAGTTTGTTCCTGTGCTTCAGAATGGAAATACAGAGGTTTAATATTTTCAACAGATTTCCCGCAGTTGTAGACTTGGAAAAAAATGTAGGTCTGAAAACATTGGTTTTCCATGTCGCTGTACAAGCCGCATGGCTTAAAGTAATAGCTTTAAATAGACTTTAAATAGACTGTTGCAACACTGCACCAGTAAGGTATGCATTAGTAGCCATGTAGTCATAACAGATAAGTCTGGTGGATCAATTTGTTGTAACTAAAAAAAACATTGCAACGTAGCATAGAACATACAAATGCCTTCTTCACCAAAAGACAGCCAGTATGTAAAAATAAAGGCCTGCCTGGCAGTGGCTGCTTGTCCATAGTGAGAGCTTGGGCGCCAGCCTTCCACATGTGAAAGGGCAAAAATATAAAATATTAGAAAAAGTTATTTTTATTAGTTGTCAGTTTTACTTAATAGTTTGTGCCTACGCGCAATCTGAATTATTGGAACATTTCCACTAACTGACTCTCTTTCAACAGTGAATTTCCGCCAACTGATATCATTGTGCCTTAGAGTGGCTGAGAAATAGCCCATCGTGAATGGTTGCTGAGGGCTATTTGGCCCATCAGCATTGCCAAATGAAATGGTAATGGGGAGCTGGAAATTTCCATGTTTAAAAAAAAAAACATTAAAAAAGCTAGAACGCAACAAGCCTGTAAAAGAGCATCACCAGCCAACTATGAAGCAAATTTAAAGCTACAACAGGACTGTTGTGCAGGAGTTGGTTAAAACAAAAGTTGTGACTGACAGACTGTGGAACAGCCAATGCAAAAGTGTCAGGTGTGATTTGACGTTGACACAGTTTGAACAAACTTAAAACACCTTTCTGAACGATCATAAAGGATCACTTGGAGTTCACTTGGAAAAATGTGTGAAACTAGCTCTGCTCGGAAGCATTAGCATAGCGGCGCAGCCAAATGAGAGCCACATAATGAGGTGTCAGATAACAACAGTCATATTTTAGATTTTTGACTGTGTTGACATTTTGCTTTGAGCTAGCGACGCAGGGACATGAAATTGAGTTGTCAGACAATCCTGGAATTCTGAGCTAATTGGCAAACTTTGACCAAACAGTCAAAAGCTTGGACACACTCTAATGTAAAATCATTAAAATCATAACTTCATCTCAGAAACACACACATTTTTCTTCCTGGAAATTTGATGTTAAAAAATAGACTGTTGATTTACACAATTATACCTTTGCTGTATTATTGAGTATTATATTGTTACTGTACATCAGGCCCACCAAGAAATATTTTCAACCAGTCGCCACTAGTTCCTGTTACACAAATCCTGCCTGAATTAAAAGCCTGTTTCTGGTGCAGCTGAAGTCAGTAAAAGCCGCAGCCATTAGTCGAGGAATTATGATGGTATTTATGATAAAGAATACCACTCAAATGGCAATGAATGGCTTACTTTTTTATGTTTGTCCATCAAAGGATTAGTAATGGTTATGGCAGATACTGCCATTGGCTTCATCTATCGCATTCTAAGCACTGTGGATAGAATGGGAAGTAGATTACAAGACTGGTGAGGAATGCCAATTTCCATGGTAACAATTCCAAATTCCCTCTGCCACTACCTGATATTTTTAATTGGAATTTAACTTTGCCTACTCCCAGTTTGTTATGATGTGTCCCCAATGGGAACTGAGACGGAGGGGCCGAGGGAGTCGAGTCATCGTGTGAAACAGCAGCGGTCTGTGGATTAGGCTTTGCTGCTATGGTTACGGCTAAATGAATGTTTTACCGGTGGAAAGTTATTTCTCTTGTCTTCATGAGGAATGTACGAGTGTGTTGCCACCCAAAACACACACACACACACACACACACTGTCAACACTCCTCTGCCCTCACTCCTCTGCCCTACACAGAGACGGTTTCTCTTTTCCTACAACCATCTCTCGACTATCTTCATACGGACAAATCCATCTGGAGATCTGTTGGAGCCACCATCTTGCCAAGCTGGCATTACTGCGGTGTAACATTAAAGTGAAAGCCATTAAAAGCAAGTAATAATCATGACTTAATGGCAAAGAAATGAGGATTGAGTTTGAGTTCAAAATGGAGTTTATTTTAACTCCATTTATTTTATTTTATTTATTTTAAAATGCCCAAAAGGTGCAAACGTTCAACAGCTTCTGTGTATGTGACTCATACGCGGATACCAAAGAGAAGTCATAATGAGACTATACCACTGTGTTTACTGTACACCTGCTCCTACAGTAGCATATTGGCTCTGTCTTAGTCAGTATTCAGTGATCTTGGCCTCAAGTTTTTCTATTCTCTGCTTCAGTTCCCCCTCTCAACCCTACTCCTACAGTACAGTAGGTCTCTGGAATTTAAAAACTTAACTTGTGTTAATTTCTTTCTGTCTCTGTGTCTCTCTATATATATCTATCTATCTATTTCTCTCTCTTTCTCCCCCTCTCTCTCTCGCTCTCTCTCTCTCAATCACATTCTCTCTTCCTCTCAACCCCACTTGTAGGCCTCGGGAAGACGAAGCGCAAGACGAGCACCCGTGACACGTCTCCCACCCCAAGCACCGACGCCGAGTACCCGTCCAATGGCAGTGGCAGCGGGGCCGGGAGCGAGCGCATCTACGACCTCAACACGCCGGCGCTGGTCAAGTTTGCATACGCGGCAGAGCGCGACGACGAGCTGACGCTGGTCAAGGGCACGCGGGTGCTGGTGATGGAGAAGTGCAGCGACGGCTGGTGGAGGGGCAGCTATGGCGGCCAGGTGGGCTGGTTCCCCTCCAACTACGTGCTGGAGGAAGGGGACGAGGAGCTGGGGGGCGGCGGGGAGCTCCAGGCCGGCCTGGCCTACATGACCACGCAGCAGCAGAGAGCCCCAGGGCTCAGCAATGGCGGACAGCAGCATCAGTCTCAGCAGCAGCAGCAGCAGCAGTCGTCGCAACTGGTGATGCTGCACACGGTCCAGACGCTCTACCCGTTTAGCTCGGTGACGGACGAGGAGCTCAACTTCGAGAAGGGCGAGGTCATGGAAGTCGTGGAGAAACCCGAGAATGACCCTGAGTGGTGGAAGTGCCGCAATGCCCGTGGACAGGTGGGCCTTGTTCCCAAGAATTACGTAGTAGTGCTTAGCGACGGAGGCCCCGGGCACCACCCGCCACTGGGTGGCCCCGGCGGGCAAATGGGGCCGGCACGCACGGGCAAGTTTGCCGGGAAGGACTGGTACTATGGCAAAGTAACGCGCCATCAAGCAGAATGCGCACTCAACGAGAGGGGCGCGGAGGGCGACTTCCTGGTACGGGATAGTGAGTCATCGGTGAGTGTTTTCATCCTTCATTTCACTTTTCTATAAGAGACGATGCGTCAGAAAATGGATGAATGTCAATACTTGCTCAGCAGCCCCCACTCCCATCACATTTGAAACCTGAACACCATACAGTAAATCAAATTACCAGTCATGAGAGCCAGTTGTGTCCTTGAAGGGATAGGGTGCAGGGCGTATTAGGATCAAGCCCAATATATGGTATATAGTGACTGAAAGAGCAAATCCAGTGTGGATCAATTAAAAGCCTTGTTTCTGAGGTCATGAAATGCTGTTCACAGAAAAAAAAACTAGAAGATTTGATACACACAGAGTGCATAGCAAACCATCAGCTGATGTTAACTTAATGGAGCATAGGGGAATGAAACTTAGCATTTTCTGTGCCCTGTTCAGTAAGTGTTCACTGTTTGGTCTGCTGTTATAGAATGTTATATGTTGTATGAATGTAGAATGTTATAAAATGTCAGTTGTTCAGATTCTTTTTCCTTGAACTACAGGTTATGGATTGATTCACACTAAATTTCTCTTTTAAAAGGAAATTCCAGACCATTTCTACCATCTTGCTTTCAGCTTTCAGCTTCTCATTCAGTTAGCATTATCTGCTGATTCTTTTGTTGGTGTTCCAAATATTCTCATCTTGGAATGTTCTGGAATGCTTTTCCTTTAGCAACTGCAGGCTGAGGAGCTTTTACCGAAGGAGTTCAGCCACAGCCATCACATAAGCAGACAAGGGTCTGGACAGGATGCAGTAATATGAGACATATTTGGACAAACTAGCCCTGTCAGTGACCCCAAGCGTTCAGAGAATGAGAATGTGTACAGAATATTACTGATGACTGTATGGAATTATAGAATTATTTCCAAAATTGGTGAATAAATGGGGTTAAGACTGGAAAGATTTGATAGAAATTAAATATGATGGAGATAATTAATCTGTCGAGGGAGTGGCTTCGGCGAAGATTGCTAAAGCATGCTGCTTTATAGAGCTCATTTATATGTTGACTTTTTATCTTTAGTAGTATATATTTCTGATTTATTTTAGCAATTAATATCTCAGGGGTTGTAATAATATTTGTGGCGTTGTTGAATCTAAATATCTTCATCTGACTGCCTCTGGTAAACCCCAAAATTAAGCAGATACCCAGTCATGACTCCAGTGGGATTCATGGCAAATTCTTATAAAAGACTTATTAGCATCCTTGTGAAGATGTAGTGATGCCCTCCATCATTGTATTGTATGTTCTTATGACTTGCTTGTATTACTGTAGAGAGCTAGGGATTTGTTGATTTACTAGGATTACCGGATTGGTTAGTCTTGTATGGTTGTGCAGCTGTGATTCCTATTATGGTTGGACTGGTTAGTCTTGAGTGGTTGTAAAGCTGTGATTCCTATTATGGTTGGATTGGTTTGCATTCTATGGTTCTGCAGCTGTGATTCCTATAATGGTTGGACTGGTTAGTCTTGTGTGGTTGTAAAGCTGTGATTCCTTGGATTGTTGGACTGGTTTGTGTCGTACTGGTTGTCTGTTCGTAAGCACATCATCCACAGTCGGACACTTGGCACAATCGGCTCAGACTCTGAATTGAGTTATGTGTCTGTGGTGGTGACGGTAGGGAAGAACATTTGAGATGATGATGATGATAATGATAAATCTTCTTGCAGTTGAAGTATTTGGAGCCTTCGTGTTGCTATTACCAGACCCCCCCAGAATGTGTGTAATATTGCGGCCCTCACTATAATTGGAGATGGTTGATGAATGCCTCAAAGTGTTTTTTTTCCCCCTCTAGTGTGTCTTAATGTCATTGTGATAGAGGGTGCATTGATTTCCTCTCAAAATGAATGTGTTGACGCCCCTGGGTTACACAAGCTTTTCTTGATTTGTTTAGAATTTAATTTGAACTTAATTTCATCTTTGCCCTTCACCCCTCAACCCCCTAAACCCCACCCCCTTTCATCCTCCTCTTGTTACCACGCCAACCCACTGTCCCCCAATCTTCCCTTGGATTTGTTTCTTCCTCTATTTCTCTTGTCTTTCCTCTGTTCCTCCCATCCTCCTCTCCTCCATTCTCTCTTTCTCTGATCCCTCTCTTTTTTTTTCCCCCTGCAGCCGAGTGATTTCTCCATATCGCTGAAGGCGGCGGGGAAGAACAAGCACTTTAAGGTGCAGCTGAGTGAGGGGGTCTATTGCATTGGCCAGCGGCGCTTTAACACCATGGACGAACTGGTGGAGCACTACAAGAAGGCCCCCATCTTCACCAGCGAGCAAGGAGACAAGCTCTACCTTGTCAAACCTCTGCTGTGACACACACACTCACACACACACACACATGTACCCAAACACGTACACACCACGGACGCATCAAACCTGCCTAAAAGCAAGCCTTAGGATTGGGCTCTGTACATGTAGTTTCCTCCTGTACAACAAAAACAATGAACTTCTGCCACATAGTAGCAAAGCAAGAACTTCCCGTAACAACCGTGATCCAAACACAAACCAACAACTTGGAGCCAAATGTGAAGACCTGGTGATGTTTGAGATTGTCCTGGTACAAGCAGAGTTGTCGGTACGAGCTGTTTCACGTGTTAATTTAAAGCATCCCGGAGTCTGTTTTGTTTTTGTTTTTTTGTTTTTTCATTGTTGTGCTTTATTTTGTGTTTGTCTTAAAGTCTGCCCTGCCCTTCCCAGGGTTTGGTTTTGCGGAGAAGGTGTCGGAAAAGAGGAACTTGCCTTCACTAAGTGACCATACTTAAGCCCCTCACTCATTGCCTTGGCTGCCGACGACTCCTCTGCTCTGTTCCTCCAGCTCAGCGGAACACTCTGAGAGGGAGCTCAGCTGAGAGGAGACTAGCAGCATTCCCATTCTAGAACCTTCCATGTCAAAAACTATGTAGGGAGAGTGAAATACAGAAAAAAAGAAAAGACAAAAAAACTTTTGCTGAAAGCAAGGCAGGTTTCATCTGCTTTTGCTAAGGGTTGGAGGTGCTGTGTGACATCGAATTACAGGGCCGTGACATTGAATGACAGGACTGTTATTAAACATGAGCAATTTCCAACCACACACACAAACAGGTATTTTTACCGGCTTAACTAGCCGTGCATGGAGGTGCAAAGCACGCATCTCAGAGAGCCATCTCAGGAAATGGACCCGTCCTCTCTCCACTACACACATTTGATTTTTCCTCAGTCTGACAGAAAGCTAAAGAGTGCCATCCGATGGCCAAACGCTGAAGTGACAAGGGAAGCCAGTTTTCTGTTTTCAGTTGAATGTTTGTGGATGATGTACAACCAAATGTGCCACCCTTGTAATCACTCACGTGTCACCCCCACACCCACCCCCACCCCCCCCATCATCCCTCACACTTCATATCTACTGTTTGAAGTTCTCAGACCAGAGTTATAGTGTATGTATTTATCTATTGCCACTGATTAAAGAGTAAATATAAACATAAACACAAAACACTATGTTTACCAGTGAGTCAATATATGATTGCCCACCCATCCTTTTTGATATGTCAGAATGTTATTAAGCATCGTTATTTAAAATTGTTTCATCTGTATGTCTATTTAAAACAAGAAGGTGCATATATAATTTAGTTCCAGATGTATAGTACTGTACAAATGCAGTGTGCTTAGAATTGAGAGACATTTGTTTCAATTAAAGATTTTTTTGCAAAAAAAAACAGAACAGTGTTCTCTTTGAATGATGTGAAGTTCAAGACCTCAGTGTGATGGTTGTTTGAACAAAAGTGAATGTGTAAAAAATATTAACAATCTGTGTGTTCACAACCATTTAAAAGGTTCCAAAGGAATATGCAGTGTTTTTAAAGAAATAGTTAGATCGTTAGGCCCCTTTGCTCTTAATTGATTGATTTAAACACTATTCTGCTTTCTGTTCATTAACATCAGCTACAATTGAGTTGATATACCACATTGGTATAGACTGCCATTCATTCTTCTCCCAGTAGATGGCGCTACTAGAACAACATTGCCCTTTTTACACATAACCATATCCAGCACTGCTGCGTCACTCAATCCAATTGTGGATAGGTATCAGAGCATTATTATAGCAATTGTTTGAAGAAAAGTAAAAGTTGTCATAAAATGTTATTGTATTTTTAAATTCATTTACATTTTAGTAGCTCTTTTAACTCCGAGCCCAAACACCTAATTACCTGGTGTGCCTAAACTGCTCCGATGCTACAGTAAAGCCTCTGTGTCCCTTGTGGCTCAGTAAGATCTGTCTGGCGGTTGGAGCTCTTTACATTATTGACAGCGGCCTAAACAAAACATGGAAGATTAAGACTGTTGTTTCTGAAACTTTGAGAATAACAGCAGATTTCTTTCTGTTGTTCCAAGCCTTTGAGCAGTCGGCTGCTATTTGGCGGATCTGACTGGCCCATTTCTGCAGCCCCTGGGAACCTTGTGTGGGACGTCACAGGTACACTGAGATCAGTTGTGCTCTGTTGACTCGGTCTGTTCCCACCATTAATATGTGATACACTCACTGGATTAGCCCAGGCCCGTAGCTTAATCTAGGGGTAGTCACACTGTCTGCCAACCAGGAGATGAAGGAGATGGGGCACTTTAAGGTTCTCTGACAGGGAGAGAGAGTGAGAGAGAGTTAGTGTGTGTGTGTGTGTGTGTGTGTAAATGTATGGAAAAGTTTCTGTGTCTGTGCTTGTGTGTGTGTGTGTGTGTGTGTGCGTGTGTGTGATCTTACATGACTTGTTTATAATTTCACACTTAAAACTTCTTATGTTACACCTGCAATACAGCGGCTTCTGTTTGGTTCAAATCCTTTGAACTCTAATCTCTTGGAAGTTGCACTGTGTTTTTTTAAGGTGACATTTCCATCCCACACAAAGCCCCCTTTGTCAACAGCCTGTTGGGTCTTCTTAGGTCAGAACGCCTTAAACCTCTGGCTTTTGCTGCATTATGAGAAAGTTCACAGTTTTTTTAAAATATATCTGGGTAAATAATCTGTAGATTATACAATTATTCAATGCATCAGTTCCGTTAGTGTTGTAATGTAGAGCACACCACACACACATACACACACCCAAGGTCCAGTGTCATCGTCATTCGGTGTGTATTCGTGTGCATTCGGTATTTGAATTGTTACAGGTGACCCTGAATCAGTTGTAAATGTGTCTGTGTTTTAGTCTGGAATTAGATTTGATTCACTCTGAGATTCCCATGGTCCTGGCTGACCTGTGGGTGACCTGTTGGCATTCTCTCCTGAACCTTTAAGGTCTCCTCTACACAGAGGTGTTCTTTGAGCTCAGCGGAATGCCCCGGAAAAAAGGTGCGAGAAGTTGAGTGCCCGTAGGAAAGAGATGGATAGATGAGATGGCTGAGCACAAACGCATGGGAGCCAGGCCATGGAGCGTCCATGTGAAAGACAAATATGGAGCCACAGAGGCCGAGACCAGACGTATACATACATACAAACGCACACACAGACACAACACACACAGACACACACGCGTGCTCTATGCCAGAGAGGAGCAGGGCAGACTGGACACCACCACACTGCTCAGGCGTAGAAGCAGACATCTGGAGAACTCAACGTCTCTGAGTGTAAGAGATTTTCATGCACTACAAAACTAATGCAAAACTGTTTCATGTTAGTATTATTCTATGTTTGAAGCTTTTAACTTGCTGGCATGGTCTTTCTAGACAAATGGTGTTTTCGTGTTGTGCTTGACCTGATGCCATATGAATAGTATGTGTGTTGCTGATGGAGTTTTTTTTTCTCAGTGTGCTTGCGAGTTTGTTATTATGTATGTTGTTGATGGAGCGTTTCATCTGTGTTGGTCAGTTGTGGTCGTGTGTTTTTAAGTGGAAACCATCACCATCATGAAGACTCGGCTCAGCCTGTTCCTCTGTGCCTTCCTGCTGGGATTCCTTTGGCTATCAGGTAAGACGGTCACATGTTGCGCCATTTGGAACAGTTCCACAGCACTTCCCGTTCTAAATTCTAATTCTGTTGCTACCATGTTCATTTGTTAAGCTGAATCAGAAGATGAGGCAAAGCATGACCAAATTCCAGTTTGAGCAAAAGCGTAATGCACTGTACACGGCAAGCCTTTTATATTGTCTCAACAACATCAAGTTAATTTCCCAAATCCTTCTGAACCTTAATAGGTGTTTGACAGATTCTGTAGGGAAATATCTTGGCACTGTGCGTTTATGGAGCACTCTGACCTTTCATTGAGATTTCGGTTTGATGTCCTGTCACATTAATTGCATTAACGGGACTGCTTTTGATATCCTTTACTGGGAGGAACAGTCTCAAGCTACTGCACTGATGTCCTCCTCAAACCTTTAATAAATGCACTTTGACAAAGATATTTCCCATATATCTCTACGTAAGAACATAGCGATGACTCAGGCTCAATTAGATTCAGTGAAGAAAAAAGAGTGAAATGGAATAAAAATAGCTGGCATGAAAACATAATCTTTTGTCTCATAGATCTTTCGCCAGTTGGCAAATAAAATGTGTAATCCATATGTTCCATATGTTTGTAAATGTACATAGCCTACTTGTGTGAAAAGCAAGAATGTGTATTCATGAATATGTATGTATTCATCTGTATACTGTAGGTTGCATAAACACATGTAGAAAAGGTTGTAGACAAAAAATAATAGTACTGTGCTTTCTTAAGTTCTGCTTTGTACTGTTTTTGAAATGTCACATTCATAATGTTACATTCGTTCTGAAAATGTCCCAAAGTTTGACTTTGACTAATTTTCGCTGGATATATTTCCCCCTTCTGGTGGAGATGTAATTACATTTGTGCTCCCAGAGCGCTGAAATCATGACTTTGATGTGGACTGAAGTTTCAAAAGCAAGTCTGTGCAATCAATCTCCTCTCCTTTGTCTCTCTGCAGAAGTCAAGTGCAGCGAGGAATCAGGTGAGCGTTTCTCAAAGTTCTTGGTTTACACTCACAGCGGCAGAGTTAGTATAGAGTCGGCTGTCCTGGGTCAGCTGGATGTCTGTGTCTGCGTCTGTGTGTTTGAGTGTGTGTGTATATGTCTGTTTGTGTGTATAGCTGTTATTGCTTGTTTCCTCTCCCTTGTTCAGTCACAGTTATACTAAAATCAGAGCTGAACTTTTCTTGTTTGTCTTTCTTGGTTGGCTGAGCATGTAAGTGCCGGTCTTCAAACAAGTGAATGCCCAAAGCCTTTACTGTATAAGGTTTTGTGACACTTTTGTGACTAGCATTATACTTCCTTATGAGTGCAGTTATGAGAATCTATTAACAGTTATGAATACTAATGGCATCAGTTATAAGGCATTTTTATGAAGTTCTGTTTAATTTTTAATATCACTCCAGAAAATATTTAAGACAGCTAATTAAGTTTGCAATGCATTGCACTATGCTAATCAGTTATAATACAATCTAATGTGTCACTGTACACTAAAATTCAGAAAAAAATAACTAAAAGAAATGTGACCAAAAGTAGGAAAATCCTACAGTCTTTTGTTTTTATAATTATTCTTTAGGTGTATTGTTCTTTTCTTCTTGAGATTGTGAAATACTGTTTGATTGTGATTGGTCGGCGTAGTTCTCACCCCTGTCTCTGATTGGCCGTGAGCAGGCGTGCAAGAGACGCACAGCATGCCCAACTGGGCCCTGACCTCCTCAGACTTCTTCGGCTGGGTGGAGGAACTGCGCTCCCACGCCGGTTACGACAAGATCCAGGATCTGGCCAGAACCTTCTGGGCCCACTTCCCCTCCGCCAGTCGCCTTGGTTACGACCCCCCGGCCCCCGAGGAGTAAGAGGTCGCAGCACGTGTTCCCTTCTCTCAGGGCCTCCCTGTAGGCTACACATCACCTGTACAGACTCTTACAGTGCATGCTGTGGAGCTAGGGTCCATCTCTAGGCTGTTGTCCTGACTGCTTGGAGATATTTGCCCAATAGGGTTGGATGAAGAATCTCTGCCAGAGCACCCACTTTACAATAAAAAATATCTTTACTACAGATGTGTCTTTCTGTTTACTACACATGTCTTTCAAACGTTCTTGTTCGGACGCAAATGTTGTGTTTGACTTCTTGTAAAACAAGTAATGAAAGTCAAATATTCAAAAATCGGATTGAAATATTTGTTTTTCACATAACTGTTCATGGTAGCATTTCACTGTGGCTGAGTAAAATTTGACAGACCGTCAGGTTGCACAGTAGCAGAGCTTTATAATACAACTAAACTGCATAACACAAGAAAGTATATCCATTCAGTTATTCCTTTCCTGTCGTGTATTAAGACGGGTTAAACCCTCTGACTGGTTCACCGTCTCTCGGAGGCAGCCCACAGGTGTGGCCAGCTCAGAAGGAATGTGTGGCTTAAGGGTTTGCTTAGGCAGGGAAGGCTTAAGCGCTGCTTGCCTGGAGGCTTTTGCTCTTTCAGATAAAGTCCTAGTCCTGCACCTCAGGGCTGGAGAGCTTGGCTCCCAGTAAGGGGATGAGAAGATGGTCAATGAGTGCAATCTGAATGGGGCATAAGGAAATGAAATTAAAAGTGAGCTTCTAAACCCAATTCACTTTAAGTTAGTGATCAGTTTGTTTGTTCTGAGCTCTATCAAATTGTATTGTTTTTTTCCCTTTTGATAGCACCTGGTGACCTCCACAACATTAGATCTATTAATTAATTTACACCAGGTTGTTAATTGCATGCCAGGGCGTAGCATGGAGATGACAGATTCACAGGAGCTTACAGTGCATGTGATTTCTGTCATCTTTTGGGCAGTTGAAAGTAAGTAGGCCTTATTTCCTTTGTCCATGCACACAGACCCCCCCCCCCCCCCCAAACACAGCGTTGATGTCACTCGCAGCAGCGAAGGTCCCACGAGAGACTGCCTCACGGTAGCCTGCGCTCGCAGTGTTTGAAGACAGATATAGTGGTCTTGGATGCTCCCCCCCTTTGCTGTGTTTCTGTAAGTCACTTGGGAAAATCGTTGATACCTGAGTGTGTTTAGATTATTTCAACTTTTTCAAACGTCTGTGGCACGCTGCAGCATCACAAACACTTTGTACTCCTGGAGAAAAGCCTGAACAGCCTCAGTAGGGTACATTGTGCTGATATCTAATCACATTTGCCAAGCAAAAAAATGATTGTGGTGAGGCAGATCTAATTTGCTAACAAGGTAAAATCATATTTCACAGAAAGAAAACGTGGGTATAAATATGTATGGAGTTTTCTGACACATGTTGTGCTCGACAGTCCAAGACGACAACAAACAGATGGTGCTTTGGCTGAAAATTGAGGTTTTCATGGTTTGGGGTTATAAATGTGATTCTGCTCTCTGGGAGGAATCTAATATCTTGCCTTTTGGCTCGTGGGGTTTGAATAACATGTTGTGTGCATTGATGGACGGCATGAAATTTAAACTAATAAATATTTTGAAATCACTAACTGCTGTACATTTTGCCCAGAAGACAAAATGTTACTCAACAGGACAGGGGGTTGGATAGCAATGGTGTAACCCTTCAGTAAGAACAAGGCAACTCATCGTTGCTGTCAGGCGAAAACCAATACAAGTCCATTTTGTTCAAGTGGATGTTCAGTTATTCTGAAAATATTTAGTTTTGTGTACACCTAGGCTTCATTTTTTTCATCAACTCTATGGAATTTACCCAACAGCTACAACAGGCAAAATGTATAGTCAAGGTCTACAGTATCTATCTGTTTCAGATCAGGTTGACATAAAATCTATGGCACTATGTGGTGGCCTAAAGGAGTTAAAGGAGGATTCAAGTTAAAGCAACTCTAAAGAGTTTCAAAATCGGAATTACTGCTGTCGTAAATAATTTAGCATGCATATAATATCTATATATAAAAAATAGAAAAAATTATGAACATTTGCTAAACAGACTGCAAAACTGTAGTTGCAAAAGCCAAAATAGATAGCTTCTAACCCATCAGATTGCATGCGTAACGTTACACTTACAACTGTAACATGGATGTCTACTCAATTTTCATTTAATTTCTAAATCCAATAGTTTCACAATTAAATATCCACCTCAAATATAAATATGTTGACAACTTACGGATGATGGCATGCTTTCAAAAGCGCTAAAGCTATAAACTTGTATAGGAAACGTACCTAGCATTACCCACGTTAGCGCCTTAGCTAGACTATAAAATTCATCCACTGTTTGTAGCTATCACAGGCTAATCGATAGATAACAATCAATGATGAATACTGTAGGATATATTATTACTTGCAAGTCCAGTAGCAACAAAGCTAGGTCACCATGCGTTTTGCAATGTGTAGCTTCCTTCAGCTCTCCCCAACAAATGAAAGCCGGACCAATATTCACTCTGGTTCCCGTTTGTTTTGTTTTTTTGCTTCTTCAGATCTCCTTCTTTTCTTTAGTAGCTCCGCCATGATTGCAATTCGCGTTTTCTCTCTCTCTGTTGAGGCAGCTCAACTCCGGCTATACTCCAACCTATAGCTGGCCGCAAAGCCAATCGACTGTAGTTTTTACTTAGACTACAGAACCTGGACCCGACAGGGCGAACTTGTTTAGTGCTATTACAGCCGATAGAGGGCTCCAGAGCAGATGCAGAAGGTAACGTTCATACTGTTATGAGTTGATGGACCACCAAAACGATTTTGAAAAATATTATTTTAAGGTCTTAAAAACTCTTTAGTGTTGCTTTAATAATCAATCCATAGCCCTGTTGTTCAAGGTCACTGAGTGCTGTCTGTGGAAAAAAGAACCAGAAAATGTGATGCAACATAGACCAAATAACAAGCTAATAACTAATGATAAGTGAATGCGGAATAGCTAAATAAAACTAAAAGTAATTCACTATGCCCCACACTTCACAGTTGTTGTGTATTTTGTATCAAATTGTTTTTGTTCTTATTCCTACCGTTAGTACTTTGAGACCTGGAACAATAGAGTTATGGATTGCCTCACACTGAGTCTCTCCTTTAACATTCATGTCATGCAGTCTGTGGCTATTCTTCTACCACTGATGCATCACGTTCTTCCACTATTGCTTCAGAGGCTAAATATAGTGGCGAAATATTATATGATCTTGGAAACATAAAAAGCGTTTGTTACGAACAATGCAGTTGCTGTCACACATTCATGACAATACCGTTCTGGTATACAGTATCTAGTGTTACCTTCTATGCTGCTCCACTATTTGTGATTGTTTGTTTACTTGTTTTATTGACAAACAGAGTACAGAGCGGAGTCACTTTCCTCGATGGCAGTCCTTTCATGGGACTCTACAGTGAAGGCTGTAGGCGTTCCTTACGGAGTCCAGCATCACTTTAAAGCAGAGACAGGAAATTGAGTTAAAAGGGGAAAAGCAGTTGGAGGGGTTTGCATGTTTATTGCATATTGAGAAACATCTGTCTCCCCCCAAGTTGTTTGCTCCTTCTGTCTACAAATATGCTTCTTGTTATGCTGGAAAAGCAACTTGACAAAAAAATAACCCCAAGACACTACAGTAAACTCCAGAAGTGTTTTTAATAAAAAAAAAAACTCAGATGTGTTTTAAATGATACAGTATAATGCATTACTTAGGTTGGTGATATACAGAGCACTGCAAATGCATTTTTTATTTTTTTGAAAGATGCTCTCAGGTCAAATGAACTTTTCATTGCTTTATGGTCTATTAGAAATGTGTTTAATTGTGTGAGTCCAGTTTAAAATCACTTTTAACCCAGCTGCCGATAATGCATTTAGGACTGCAGATTTCAATGATGCTGATAGGCCTACAGTACAGTGACATTTTTAATTTTATTATTCATAGATAAGGATGACACAACAACAACAACAATACATTTTTATGATTATTATTATTATTATTATTATTATTATTATTAATAATAATAATAATAATAACTGCTTTCAGTTTTTGTCCCCATTTGTCTGCAATCTTTTCAACAGAATGTGTGAGTTCTGCACCTCAGAGTGATAGCAGACGGAGAACCATGCCAGGGTGTGTGTGTGTGTGTGTGGCTGTTTGTGGTGGCAAACAAACAGTCGACTCTCACACCAGGCACCAGGGTGTCTCTGTGAAGGTGCATATCTTCCTGCCCTGTCTGCCTGCCCTGCCAATGTGGCGCATTCCTTCTGCGGGAACAAGCAGCTTTCAGAGAGGAGGAATGTTTGCCTAACTGCCCCAGGCCTGCCCCTTCCTCTATACTGTCTCAGGGGAGGCCTAGACACAGCAGCTCACCTACACACACACACACACACACACACACACTCACACACACGATACTCCAGCGCAGTCATGGCTCTCCAACATCTTTCTAAGCAGCTCCTGTTCCTCATAGTTGTGCTGTCCGTGTGCTGTTTGTCAGGTGAGTCCCTGCAGCTTTGACTGTGTCACATCACAATTTCAAAACAATTTCTCTCTCTCTCTCTCTCCCTCTCTGTATCTATCTATTTATCTATCTTCCTCTTTCTCTCTGTCCCCCTCTCCCTTCCTCTCTGCTTGTGTGTGTCGGGCGCTTTAGATAAGCGTAAATATATGCATTGCTTTTAGTGGGGCAAAAGAGGTGAATGTCATTGATTCAAACCTATTCGTTTTCTGAATGCATACGCTCATAAGTCAGGAAAAGGGTTTTTGATTTAACAGCTGAATTGTTTTACATTGCAGAAAGTGTAGTGGTCTAACGAATAAAATGAAAGTGAATAAATGAAAGTGGGGGAGGGTTTGTGTCTGGGAGGAAAACAAGTTTTGAACTGCAGTTATTAGTTGCTGTGCCAAATGACAGAGCTGTGTCAACACCCCGGTATGCAGTGCAGGGACACCATTAGGGTAGTTTGTCTTTCTTAATCCACCTCAGAGCCTCATGTGCGCTTACATCTTTACCAGTTCTGTAAAGACCTTTGTCAAAACAAACCGATTTTATCACCCATTTAGCATGTATTTATGTCCAACAGTTAACCGTATATGACTTTAGTTTGAGGTTTGAGGTTTGACCAACGCTGTTTTGATTTGTTTCTTTCACAGACAGTTCCAGTGAGAACCTGTTAAAAAAGCTCTTGAAGAAAAGAGACGGTGAGCACTTTGCGCTATGCTGTTCACACAAACACATAAGCAACTAAGTCTTGCCTGATTGCCCTGAATTCAGACTTTTTTCTCCTATGAAACGCAACTGAGTTCAATTAATTAATTTTATTTTTTTTCTCAAGGACAAACGTGAGTAATTATGCAACATTCTATTTTCACTAGTCTCCTTGCTACACAACTGAGGTGACAAACCTCACATTTTTCTGTCTGAGTGTCTTTAAAAGTGACCCTTCTTTCCGATTCTCCTCACCCCTGGAGCGTGTTGTCCACATATGTGCAGAAGTGATTCGATTAATTGTAGATTCTGCCCTTGGCGCTTGACAGTACAGACAGCGTGATTGATCGGTGGCCGTGTCACGGGAGCATCATCATCCTTACTAATGAGAATTATCATTGATAAAGGGGTGCAGCAGAGGCCTTGGGGCTTCGCCACACGTCACAATCACTTTGTCTTGCTGTCAGCATGGGATAATTGAGCAGCAGCGAGATGCTCCCAGAGTTTCACTGCCTGTCTGGTAGCTACGGCTCCTGTGGCTCGATCTGTCTGTCTGTCTCTCTCTTGGTCTGTCTGTATGCCTGTCTGTCTCTCAGTCTGTCTGTCTCTCTCTGTCTGTCTGCCTCGCTCTGTCTGTCTGTCTCTCTCTCGCTCTGTCTGTCTGTCTGTCTCTCTGTCTGTCTCTCTTTCTGTCTGTCTGCCCATGAGGTCGGGCACCTAACCTTACTCTCACTTTCAGTCGCAGAGCAACCAAAATCCCCTGCTGTAGCGGTGGCCCCGGCCAAGGCCAAAGAGTTCCTGGCTTCACTACGGAGAGCCAAGAGGAACATATGGGACCGGAGCAGGCCGGACGTGCAACAGTGGATCCAGCAGTTTATGTACATGGGCTATGATGAAGCTGTAAGTATTGCTTTAGCCCAATGGCTGAATGCCAATGTTCCCACTAAAACCCTTGTAATAGGTTATTAGTACGAATCAGTCAACCATGTGGTTGAGTCATAGTTAAATGTTAAATGGTGCTAAGATTAGGGCTTAAGAAGGGCATTGGTATTCTGCCAACATGTGCTTTAATCCTCATTCAAATTTACATGCCACACATTTACACACATTTACACACATTTACAATCAAATCTCAGAATAAACAGAAATGCTTTTCAGTTTTTTGTAGATCATGCAAGGGCGTTAGTTTGGTCTCAGTTTTGGTAGGGACAAAAAACTTGCTCACAGAAAAATTATTCATAACATCAGTGGTAGATCTTTGGCTACTTTTGCATCTGTATTATGTTGCATCTGTATTCTGAAATCTATTTTAAAATAATGACAACAACCTATTGTGCAAATATTAGCCTAGGCTATTACCTACAGTAATTGTGGAAAGACTAAATTATGAACTTGACATACAGTATCCTCACTTCTGAGGTACAGTACTGTAATCACTTCTGATTTTGCTTACATTTGCATGCTCTTTTTCCTGTAGGCCTATAATTATTAGCTTTGATAGCTAGTTCAGTTAGCTTTAACTTTAAAGTTGGCTTTAATAATAGTCTTAGCAGGCAACACTAATAACACTAATTAGCCTAAGCCTACAAATTTATACCGGAGAAGGTTAACAAAATATTTGTCACCTACCTGACTGCTGACATCATCATCTCTCGGGGTTGGTTTATCATAGCTAAGCTGCAACACCACACAGGAAGGGCTGTAGGCCTGCACCTACTTGGTGCTAAAACAGTAGATCTTTTTTTTTTCTATTTGCGTGGCACTGTAGGCTAACAACAAAAAAGAAAATTGGGCAAAATGATTTTCAATACCAATGTAATAGTAATGATACGTTTTCTGAGAATATGTAGCAAAACACACCTGCCTGTGCTTTCTACTGCTTTCTGCTGTGTTTACCATGTGAGGACAACGTAGTCCAACTAAAATTATTTCGCTGAGTTCAGAAATAAATATGTGAACCCATCAAAGAATTGCTATTTTTTTGGTAGGGACTATTTTGTCCTCCCCAAATATTGGTCGGGACTTGTCCTTATGGTCCCTACGCAAAATGACGCCCTTGAGATCATGATATCATTTGATCTTTCAAAAGATACCACTAACAGCAACCCAGTATCCCTGAATGCATAATGACAGAGATGGGCCCTTATGGTAATTTCAACTGAAGGCATCATTAAAACTGATGAGAGAACCAGGTGTTGACGCCCATCTGATTAGGCTGAGTTCCATGCCCATCTTAATGCTGTGGTTATTCTTAAACTGACAGCTTTGTCATGGAGAAGTGAGCCTGGACTGAGCTGACAACTCGGATAGGTGGAAGTGTGTGATCGCTTTAATGGCCTCAGATCTCTGCAGATGTGGCCACTGTAGATGTTTTTTGACCTCACTTCCTGTCTCTGGCGGTGACCTTTTGTCACATTCCCCTCTTTAATCATGGTCAGTTTCAATTTAATCTAGCTAACTGTGTAAATGACTTCACATGCCATTTATAAGTGGATTTGAAAATCCTGTAAATGCATTACCTTTATTTTACATTAGCTCGTAAAGTTATATAGATAGATAGACCGACTTTCATCAACGCAAAGGGATTTTTTTGTTCCAACAGCCTTAAAATCAGGCAGCAATTACATAAATAGATAAAAACACTTTTACCCATAAGACATAGAGTGAGACAACACATAAGGCCCAACTAAGTGCCAAGAGAAGACTGTGACTGTCTGGTAAGACCTTAATTAAGACATAATGGCCAGTTAAGTTCAGACAGAAGACTGTGACTGTCTGACAAGACCTTAATTAACACATAAAGCCCAATTAAGTGCAGAAATAAGACTGTTTCTGTCTGACAAGACCTTAATTAACACATTACAATGAAATAATTCACAAACCAGAATATACACATAGAGTATGTATCGAAATGAAAATAGATAGATTATCCTGAGGTAAGAGAAGGCAGATATCTGGAGGCATCCATGCCATGCCACACATAAGACATACATATACACTTACAAAAACTATAAAAAAAGTAGTCTACACAAACTAATACCATAAAGAAACTGTACAAAATTTACAAATTGTGCAACAGTCACTGAAGTGTGGGAATGGTTTAAAAAACGAAAGTGGAGAATCGTGTTAAACTGACTCTTTTTCTGCACTGTTTTATGGCAGGAACATAAATCATCTGGAGGTCTTTTGACAGTAGCATGCATCACCTCCTCACTATTTGCATACGTTTGAAATATGATGGAGGGGGGACTATATGCTAAATAGAGGGCATATCCATGTTTACATGTCTGTTACCATTTTTGGATTTTGTGCGTTTGTGTGAGTTCAGCTGCTGCTTCCCTCTTTTTCTTCCACAGAGGCTGGAGACGGACTTCTCGTACTGGATGGACCATTCCCGATCCTCGGACCGCACCCAGCAGCATCATTACGACGACTATTCCCCCATGGGTCACCATGACCCCCGCTCCTACAGATATGGCGCCAATGTCAACTATGACTATTATTAATCCCCCTAAAGGTTTCTCCAGCCTGAAGGAAGGGCCTCCTAGTTAGGAAACGCCCCCCTCACTGGAGCCCCGTGTTGTGACACAGGCAATGTTATACTTACTGCCGGTGTTGTGCCCAAATTAATCTATTCAGCCTGTTGCTATACTTAATGCTACGAACATGTCACTATGCTACACCCAGGCCTTTACCCAATCTAATCCCAGGAACTTCAAGCTGCCTTTGGGGCTTACAGTAGTTCCTCTTCAACTTTTTTTATAAGATGGTAAGTAGCATATAAGATAGTAGCTTATTGTGTTATATCCTGCACACTACCCAATGTATTAAAGAGCTGTAAGCACTAAACTGTTCACTAGTGACATTTCTGAACTATTGTGTAATTAAACCCAGTGGGTTTGATGTGAAATACATTTAAAGGGCTCATAGAATGTCAAACCACATTTACCTGGTTATTGTTGAATTTAGGTAGCTTAAAGTGTCAGGCCACCATTTGTGGAAATAAGTTCATTTTGCACCTCCCCTTGAGTTAAGCAATTGAATTTTACCTTTTTTCTGTTCATCAAGCCGTTCTCCGAGCCTGGCGATACCACAGCTCCAGCCTAGCACAGATCATTGAACCGAATGAGACCAGTAGCATCGCGCCCGCTAGCATCACGCTTAAAAGTAACAAATAATTCCGGTAATTTCCCCATTTAACTGTCGTCTCATCACTAGTTGGAAAATGTAATAATACTTGCGGAAAATGAAACGTGGCAATTTCCTTGGTTTAACTATCTTGGAACTATAATCCAGTTTGGCGTAATAATCACGTTTGCTGTGTTTGTTGGACTATATTTCAGGGGCTGCGTGCTACAGTATGAGTGTGCTGCTGCACCCATTGACTGTATATAGCTGCATCACACTACATGCGTTGATCATTACGCAGAAATGAGAATAGTTTCAAACCAATTCGTCCAAAGAAATCGCCACATTTCAGTTTCTGAAAGCATTATTACATTTTCCAACTGGTGATGAGACGACATTTAAATGGGAAAATTACTGTAAATATTTGTGACTTTTAAGCGTGATGCTAGCCTCCAATAGAATGCAGTGCAATACAATGCAATACAGCGGTCTTTAGTGGGAACTTGTGAGAGAGAAAAACAGAGTGTTGCTTAGTCCCGGTTTAAATGAGCCTGCATAAGTGCTCCTGTGTCAAGTTTCACAATTTTGCCTCATTCCACCACCATATGATCCACCAACATCCACAGCCATAGAGAGATTTTTATATTTATGTTAATTTTCAAAGTTCGAAGAAGATCAATGAATGTTACTTTAAAAAAAACATCACAATACTGTCTATCAATGCTTCAAAGAAAGTCAAATAGCCAAAAATATGAAAGTAATTTCTTTACATGCATTAAATACATAAAATATATATGTAGAGCCTTATTCAAAGCCTACTGGATGAAGCCTATGGAACAGAGCCTATGGACCAGAGTTCCGTACCATTTGCATGATGTGATGGCAGACAAGTAACTTCATATCAGTCTGAATTTTCTGAACAGAACCATACTGCAAAATATCACAAAGAAAGACTCTCTGCTGAGCTGAGCTGACTGAAGATTTAGAGAAGAATATGAGATGGATAATAAATGTGGAGCGGCACAGGTGGTAACTGCAGGGTCAGGCCCTGCTCCATCCGTGGCTGTTAAAGTGTCCACGAGCAGCATTCTAAACCCCACATTGCTTCTGGTGAGCAGGTTGGCGCCTTGCATGGCCTCCTCAGCCACCATTATGTGAATGGGTGAATGTGAGCCTTACGATTTTTGAGGACTCGTAGGAGTGAAAAGTACAAAATTTGTACAAATACATAGAAGGTGGGCATAGAGGTTTTTTTTAATATTTATTTAATTTAGTCTAGTTTGTGGTAAACAAACATCCTTGAGGTTGCATTATTGCATTGACAGACTTGATTATAATATTCTCAAATATTCGAGTAAATGATAGACTGATACTTCTCAACATCTGTGAACATGGAGATAAAGGACACCTTCCTTTCTTTTTTTAAAAAAAGGGACTAAAAACTTTGCCTATCACTTATAATTGCCCTCTGGAGACGATCTAAACAAATAATCTTCTGCTGTTGTTTTTTGTGTTAAAAAAAAAAACACAAAAAACAACATTACAGTAAAATAGTACATTCCTGTCTCAACTAACTCTGACTTTGGGAAAAAATTTAAACGTTATGTAAGAGACAAACTCTTGCCTGTGTTTGTAATGGTTTTTTGAATTTGTCAGGAGGCAATGACATGGCATAGATGGTGGGAATTATTCAATTCAATTCAATTCAATTTTATTTATATAGCGCATTTTTACAAAAGGCATGTCACAAAGCGCTTAACACAAGAGGCCCAATGAGGAACAGGGGCAAGGAAAAACTCCCTCGCAGCGTTTTTTGTTTTTACTTGTTATGGTAGAGGAAGAAACCTTGGGCAGTTCCGACGGCTCAAGGGGCTAACCCAACTGCCTAGGGCAGGTTTTCAGTCTCTCAGATGGCGGATAGTCCACTATTATTCCATTAGATACACATTACAAGAAAATTTTGGTAAATAAAGTAATATAGGAGTCCCATTAGAATCCCAGGATATAGTCCCATGTCTATATCCCAGGATATAGTCCCATGAATTAGATCTCAGCTTAAGACATTCATCCCTCTCTAGACAACGGCCAGACGTTCCAGACAGATCCTGCCCTGGGTCTCTGTGCCTTTGCTTTGTGACACACTCAAGGCCATTAAAGCGCATGTTGGATGAACAAGTACCCCTGAGATTAATCCCTGGAATTACGGGCATTAGAAATGTCTGTCCACCTTCATGGCCAGGCCATGAGGAGTCTCTGTCCCATACAGAGGAACACCCATAAATCTTAAGAACAACAATAGTTTAGGAAGGCTACTTTTCACATTTGCAAATCTAAAAAGGATGTCTCGCTCTGTGCAGTCCACAAAGCTATTGTTGAAGGCTATTTCAAGTGATTTTGACAATACTAATCTCTGATTTAGTTTTTCATCCTAATTGTATCCCTATGCACTCATAGTCCTATCATTGTTATTAAGTGTATATGTATGTGTGTGTATGGGGGGTGTCTATGGGATGTCACGAGAACCCAAGGTGATGTTTGTTTAAAAACTACTGATGCAGATAAACGACCCACAACCTTGCAAATTGTCTTCACATTATCAGAGACATTTTAATATCAGATAAAATGCCAGGTTTGGCAAATGTTCCGTTAAATGGCATATCATTTTATCTTCTGTCTGCAGAAGGAAATACCAAAAGCCTTGAATTTTAAGTTAAATTGTCAAGAATTCACAAGAAAAGAAGTGTGCTGAACTCCAGGCTCATCTGTCTCAGGTGATGTCCCAGCAAGGCTCCTGTGTGGAGGTATGGAGACCCGACGCTGCTTTGCAAGTCAATTCCCAGAGGTCTGCAAAGCTATTTACCTGTGGCCATGAAAACAATGAGAAATCACTGCAGGTGTTCATGACTGGCCAGGGCCACTAGGTGGCTCATAGACTGAACTCAGTGACTGGAAAAAAACCGCAGTGACCGCTCTGCTATAGTAACTGACAACAGCAGTTGTCCCTGTGACCAAAGCACTGTTAATGAATGAAGTCCATGCTATGTGCCAGTGCCATGTTGAGGTCAGTACAAGTCATAGAACTTCTTGCACTTTATGTATACTGATTGTCTTTGTTGCTTGTCTAGAGGGAAAAGACTTGCAGTGCCAAAGTTAAATTCCCTGTATATGCAAGTATACAGATTCTGATTGGTTCTAGTTTTCTTTTTACCTCGGATTAACATCTTCAGACTGATCGATAAATCGTTGAAATGAGGATTCCATAAAAGCTCTATTGAAGTGCACTGCTTGAATAGGTCTTTTAAACCTCTTCAAGAAATGCCTGCATATGTAGTAGGACTACACAGGGACTGATTTTGCAGTTGGCACAGAGAACATCTGCACTGAAGTTTCAACTTCTGCTTCAGGGCAGTATCACCAAGACAGCTTTAGTCAAGTTTCATAGCCGCTTCATAGCCTTCCCCCTACCTCACCAAACAACAAAATATGAAAATAACTTGTGTATGATACCGAAAAGTGAAAAGAATGATGTTTATGCATGTGCATTAGTCTAGTATAGTCTTAGTCTGGAGACTAAACTTTGAATACAAGGAATAAAAAAAAAATAAGAAATGGTTCCTGTTCTTTGACAGGTGTCAGAATCAACTAAAGTAATATCACTGCTGTATATATATAATAATTCCTCTGAAACCTTGTTAGGCTAAAGATAAAGAGAGCTCAGTGAACTGAATATCCCCAGTGTAAGAGGCTTTAATTAGGTGTCCGTAAGCACATTTGAAATCTGCTAATATCTAGACACAGATAAGACCAAGTATGTGTAATCCTGTTAAAGGTCAAAATTTTTTAGTAGGATTTTACACGTCCATACTAGCATTATTTCAATATCCCTTTAATTTCTTCTATTTCTTCTTCTCTCTCTCTCTCGCTCTCTCTCTCTTACGCACACAGAGACAGACAAACAGACACACACACACACACACACACACACAAAGCCAGAGCTAAAGAGATGGGGAGGGACAGAGAGTTCACAGCACTCTGAGTGTCAGGTCTGACGTCTCTTTCACACCATCTGATGTAATCCCGCTAATTGCGAAGCCTTTCTCTTCTCAGTTGGAGGCAAAGGTTATGAATCCTCAACTAAATTGATTTAAAACTAAATTATTATTAGTCTGTAAGCGCATTTAGAAGATGAGAAAAGATGGTTCCTAGAAAGCTATGTTCCCAAATAACATCTTCCACATTCTTCACAATGGCTCAATGACGCATGTTCGGTTATTCTGTTTGCAGGTAAGACGATTTTGCAGAACCTGCGGTAGACTTTTCTGCTGTAGTCTATATGTCACACTAAGCCCGATAATTCCAAGCCTGGTAATTCAAAGTTCTCTAATCGGAACATTGAGTGCCTTGATGTTTTTTCTTTTCTTTTCTAAGCTGTTCATAGATGAATAAGACTTCAAGATATTTTTTATATCAGTCTCAGGTTCATGCAGTCCCATGTCGAATCAATTGGAGAGCACAAAGATTGAGTAAAAAAGAAGATAAATGATAATAAATTGGAGAGTTTTAACAGCCCCGTTGGGAGCATTTAGTGCTTCGATTCGGTCACCAGACATTTACACTCTTTTCCGTAGCTAGATAACCTTTCACAAAATAGACAGTTATGACACAGCACAAAAAGATTCAAACTGTTTTCAATGTTTTCCATTTTAAAGCTCGCCACTCGGGTTTGAATGTCACTGTCAGTCATTGTCTCAAGAAAAAAAAAGCTTGGAAGGTCATTCTTTTGTTGTGTCTAATTGATCCTTCTGTTTCTTTCCCTTAGCCTGTTATAAACATAGACAATTCTGTTCAATGTGTGAATCAATCCACAGCCTTGTTTTTCCACCAAGTCACCAAGTACTGTCAGTAGAAAAAAGGACAAAGAAAATGATGCAACATTGACAGAATCGTGAAGAGGCAACTTACATATAGTATCAGAAGATGCAACTTATACAAGCGAATGGGGCAAAATTACTTACTTTTAGTTTCAGTTTTTCATTTCACATTGCTACTGTATGCCCCATTCATGTAAAACTATCAACTTGTTAGATCTATGTTGCATTGTATTTTCTGGTTCTTTTTCATGCAGACAGCATTCTGGGACCTTAAAGCACAGGGTTATGGATTGATTCACACGAAACTTCTTTAAGACACTGCCTTTCATGGTAATCCCCTCCACTGGTGTATGATTGGGTGAATGCCATAGCAGGCGGCGCTCATAGACACAGTGGCCTCTGGCTCTCCTGACAGTGTGCATCACTGTGGGATAGCTAGAAATGTAATTTCGATTCCTCTGTATGTCCAGTAAAGAGAAATTGACAATAAAGAGGGGGCAATGGTTGCAGGTTTGATCCCCATTGAAGTATCCTTGAGCAAGATACTGAACCCCAAAAGCTCCTGGTGGTGGCATGGCAGCCTCAGCCACCTGTGTATGAATGCATGTGGGTGAATGAGAAGCCTACATTATTAAGCGTTTTGAGTGTTCGTAGGAGTAGAAAGCACTATATAAATACAGCCCATGCAGTCCATTTAGTCTTTCTGTGAAACTCATAAAGGGCTGTTGTTGAGTGTAAAGTTAGGGTCATGTACAGTAGGTTGTACATTTATTAAAAATAAATGCTGTGGGCTCAAAAGACATTTTACCACTTCTAATTCAGTGTATTTTTGGTTACTGACGGGCTCTGCCACCCTGAAACACTGCTCCATTCACCACTGGCAAAAGTACCATCTGTTAGCAAGAAATTAACACCGATTTTAGTCTGGTTCAGTCAAGGGCAGGTCTGTCTCTGATTTTAGAACCAGCGCCCCCTGCTGCTCCGAAGAGACTCTGTGCAGAGCCGAAGGGGTGGTGTGGGTGGTGGTTGAGGGATTAAATACGTGGGGGTTAAATACGCATGGAAATTCTATTTTTGCATAAATACAGTTACTGGTTGTAAGAAAGCCTGTTGAGCTTAGATGTTAAATGGAAGCTGCTCCTAAACACTAGCAGAGACAAAATAGAACTCAAATCTACTAGATGTAAAAACCTTTTAACAATTTAACTTATAGAAGTAGTACAGAACAGATAGCAAAAAACATCACTACTACTACTTTTATAATTACTGCTACTACTACTACTACTACTACTACTACTACTAATAATAATAATAATAATAATCATCATCATCATCATACTATAACAATACTAACAACAATGTTTATAAAAATTTATTTAACATTACATTTACATTTAACATTTTTTACATTGCATTACATATATTATATTATATTAGATAGCATGACAAACATACATACACACATACAGTACAAACATGTAGAAAGAAATTATTACAACTTATTTTAATTTCATTATGTATGACTTGCCTTTTTTTTTACAATATTTGGATAAAAAACATATTATTTGTCTGCATTTCCATGCTTTCAACAAGTTGAACCACTCTGTACGTTCATATCTATCAATTATTTTCATAAATATAGTCCACAGATGTCTAAGGTTCCCAGGGCCAGGATGCATGATGGATGCAGCGAAGTAACTCCATAATTCTGGGAAAATGTCAATCGAAATAAGTATCTCTTTCTCTGGCGCTTGTCTTGTTGAGGCTGACATCTGTCAATCCGACAATAACAGCCTATTTTATTAGAGAAAATGGACACCTGCTGTGTCTGATTTTGTGAGCTGAAGGTGGAAAGAAGGGTAAGAATAACTACAGGGTTCTCTCTGTTCTTTCAGCTTCGCTTTAGTATAATTATCCCTATTAGAACCTTTTAAACCTAGTAGAATGCATAAATATCCCTATTAGGACTTTTGGAATGTTTCCTAAAACATTGTGGCTTAAGGGTTCTCCAGTGTGATTCAATCCATGGTCCTGTTGTTTGAGGTCGAGAAGGAGTACTGTAGTCTGTGGGAAACAAAGCCAAATAGCCTACTGGAAGCTAAAATTAAAAAGGAAAATCAATTGGAAGTGAGTTTGAACTCTCAGAGCGCTGTTTTGCTAATTTGGTCCATTTTACCACTATTTTTACCAACCATCCCCAAAATGTATTGATGGGTTGATTAATGCCAGAATTTGGATATATCTATGGTTAGTAGACCCAGTGAGTACAGCTCACTGAACTAGAATCAGAATCAGTTGGCCAACCATAGTTTTTTGACTCCGGTAGGTCTTATTGTAGAGGAAAACTATAGGCCCCAAACAAAAACAAACTAACAGAGTAGAACCCAACTGAACAGAACTGAGCTGGCACTGGTCCTAGGGTTGCCACACGTTCTGGTTTTCCCAGGATTGTTGACTTTTTTTAATGTCTGTTCCGGAAAATTGATAATCTTTCCCGGGACACAAAATGTCCCGTTTTTTTGGTGCAGAGGCACTTCAATTTTTAAGTGGGCCTGTTCCCTCGTTTCACTTTTAATAAAATCTACGTTCTGCTAATGCAATCCTAGACTACTGTTTTCCTCACGGTATCTTGATCCAGCTGTCAGAGCCAGACATGCGCTTATTTGATTAATGCAAAGCTGTGAAAACAAAAGTTTACATTAACACATCAGCATCACCTAGCAACTGCCACGAGCAGAATTTTCATGAGAGTGAAGGAATGCAGGTTAGTTAGATTGGAGACTGCCTAGTTAAAATACATTTCCGTTCGACTTGGTTTGTTTAATTTAAGTTAATGGGGGGCAAGACAAACGAGGAGGATGCACAGTCAAAGTCAGGGCCAGCGGCAATAAAAAAAAAGAGGTTCACAGTTTACAATGTCAACTGGGCGAAAACTGGCAACTATTCGGAGTGGGTAGGTGACACGACCAACCATTTTTTTCTGTTAGCATCTGTTCTTAGGCCTATAGGCCAACTGAGCCTATATCTTGAGTGTCTTGCAAGATTCTTTGCTGAATCAATCTATTCACAGTATAGGCCCACATGTAGACATATGTGTTACCTACATTGTTTTATTTTTTCTTTTATTGTATTTATTTCTTAACTTAATTTTAATTTGTGTATTGAATACATGGATTTCACAGCAACGTCAACGTTGTTGCACTGCGCAAGACCAGGGCAAAAAGCAGCGTATTTTTGTCAAAACAGAGTTGGAAATGGCATCAAAATGTTTAACATACCTAGGAAGAGGCATCCGTTTTAAAGTAGCTTGCATCTTTAATGTCAAATATGTATATAGACAAAGGCTCAAATATGTAAAATTATGTTTTGGTAGGTGTGTGCAAGTTTGAGTGGGTGTGTGCAAGTCTTCTTGGCTACAGAAGAGGGATTAGTAGACTAACAACAGGTAATAAACAGTACATTTAAACTGGGCTTTCTCATGGTTATTCTATCACAATCGATGGCTTTCTGCCCCGGGTTTGCGTGCGCAGGCGCAGTGTTTGTAAACATGAAATCCATGTATACAATAAAGAAACAAACATGCAAATATATAATAGCATTGTATTTATTATTTCAATATGACAGTGGTAGCCTACACCAACCGTCGTCACTGCCCCGCCCCGCCCCCTTGTCCCGGTTTTTCTCAAATCAAATGTGGCAACCCTAACTGGACCAGTTAGAGAACCTCTATAAGAGTTAGATGGTAGCGCTCAGGGTTAATGCACTGTGGTTGGCTGCTCTCATTACAGCTAAGCCACTGGCACTGAGCCTAGCTTATTAGAGCCTGAGGCTACCGGGTCACAAAGACTGCAGCCTCGACACCTTTCCCCAGCCCATTGTGGTCGGTGAACCCAGAGAGTGGACTTGGTCACTGCTCTAATGTGACACTGACCTTTCAGCCAAGCTCAGCCTGGGGAGTTCTTATTAGGTGACATGTTGCTTGTTAACCTGCATGCCTTTTTACTGAAAACACAGAAAATAAAGGCCACTACATGCCATTGCATCCCCCTGAGCTTGTGTTTGTTGTTCTAACAGCACTATACTGTAATACTATAACACCTGGGTACTGGTACAGCAATAAGCTATTTATTTATGTTTTTGCTACGCCCTTTTGTCACACCATTAACTACGCCATGATCAGATAGAAACAACTGTATACATGAGTCTTTACCAACTACATTGTTTTTGTGTTTTTAACAGCACTATACTTCATTGATGCTTTATTTTATGGCATTAAGTGTATACCCGAGTTATTTAAAACTGTGTTATGCATTTCAACACATAATGAGTCTTATATGATTTACCATGAAATCATGGTTAAGGAGTTAAGATGTCAATTAACTATCATTTAATCATAGATCAGATCTAATTTAATTGGTGTATCAGACTAAATGAATGTATGCCTACAGGCATTTCTGCTGTGTCCATAACAGCTACGTTTGCTAAGTTCTACGCTAAGTTTTATGCTAAGTTCTACGCTAAGTTCTACACTAAGTTCTTCGCTAAGTTCTCTATACCCCTGCACCTCAAGACAACAGAGAACTGAAGTGATGAGGGCGACAGAGGAACATGTGGCACAAAGTCAGGCCATGCCTACTCCGTTAATATAGCCACTATCGGAGGTTGGCTTCCAAAGGCCTTGCGCTGGTCTGGAATGTGTAAACTGTTTTTTAAATGGGTAAAATTCTGTGACTACCAGTGGATTTAACTCTGGCATCATACCCGAGACCAGCTATATGATCAACATCCCACTTCACTTTTTTCCTTCCATCTACCTGGCTCCCCAAGTTAAGTCACAACAATGTTACAGTATATAGACTACCCCCAAATCTTTACCAAACTATTAGTTAATATGCCAACATTCCTTGACTGTTATGTGCCTCTTTAAGTAACCATAACATATTTATACATTCACAAAATCAGTGACTATTAATTCCCTCAAAAAACATTAAGCATCTACAAAATGTTGGCATCAATTTTAGCCGCCGATGGTTGGTATACAGCATGTCTAATGACTGTTTGTTAATACTATACTTAAAATTAGTCCATGTTAAAATGTCCTTGTTAACCACCTATAATTTCTGTCTGTCTTTGGCATACAGCATGTCAAATGATTGTAAACATTTAGCTAGTCGAAAGAAAAGAGGCTGCTCATCTTTTAACATGACATTTTTGACGTGTACCTGGAAAGCACAAAAGGAAATGTCAGAGGTTTGTTCTGCGTTTAAAAAGTGAACACATTAAGCTGTTAAGGACATATACTGTACAGCTGACATTTGGCAAATAATGACATTAGAAATGTGATTCAAAAGTGATTCAAAATTACCTATATATGTATTGTTCATGGTTAGACATACAGAACAGTAGATTGCACCATTCTCAAGCAGTAAGCCAAGTATGGGGGAAAAAAACACACCGTTTAAAACGTCTGCTTTTTCAAGACTCAAATGCTCACAGTCTATACATTTCCATACACACATTCTTTTTCTTACACATTCTGTCTTTATCTGACTCCATCTTTCTATTTTTTTCCTCTCTTCACACTTACACATACTGTAGTCTCTGTCTTTATCCATCTGTCTCTCGCTCTCTCTCTCTCTCTCTGTCCTTTTCTCTTTCACACACTCTCTCTCTCACACACTCCTTTTCTATCTTTGTCTCGCTGTCTCATTATCTTGTTCTCTCACAATCACACATACTCTCACATCCTGTCTTTTCCACATTTTTTCTTACACACACACACACACACACACACACACACACACACACACACCTGAGCCCGGAACTCATCTGCTAAATGAAAACGTCTGGATGTCCCCCCCCACACACACACACACACACTCCTTGCAGTCTGCTTTTACACACACACACACCCACCCACACACACACACACACACACACACACACACACACACACACACACACGGACACAAACACACACCCCATGCAGTCTGCAGAAGTCTGTCTCCCCCTGATCTGTGCTTGGGGGGTGCCAGCTGCTTTTCTAAGGGTCAGAAAAATATGTGAGCATATTTTTTTGCTGGCAGCTTTGTGGCCAACTACATGTATGTGTGTGTGTGTGTGTATACGTGTGTGTATTTGTGTGTGCATGTGCATGGATGTGCACGTTTATGTGCATGTTTGTGCGCGTGTGTGTGTGTGTGTGTGCACGACTGTGCATGTTTGTGTGTGTGTGTGTGTGTGTATGTGTGTGAAAGAGAGTATGAGAGTGTGTGTGCACCATAAGGAGTGATTAATCATGATCGCGGCCAACATGAGCAAGTGAGGAGCATTTATGGCAAAACATAATGATTCCGTGATGACACATAAACATGCATCGTTATATTTCTGTAGTATAAGTCATCATCAAGACGCCACATGAGGGATTCTGTCAAACTCCTCACGTCTTTTTAACATCAGTTTTACACTTTACAGCATTACAGCACCCTGATCTCGAACTAAAAACAAAAAACAACACAAAAAAAAACATGCAACAGGGCCTATGCCAAGATCTCCCAGCAGAACACAGGTTCTGCAAAAAAAATCTATTTTGATATATCAACTCACTGCTGTTATGAAACACACCGGAAATTGAGATATACACATTTGCCCTCACTTCACAGAATACGGTGAAATGTACTGAACTGAACTCATTGAGCAGAAAATGTGTGTGTGTCTGTGTGGAAAAAAAAATGATTTGCTCAAACTTAATTACTCTCACAAACCCTCAACAAGGAGACCAGCTGGCCTTACCAAAGGCATTTGACTCTGTTTCACCTCAGGCCTCAGACGTGACACTTGACAATATTTATCTCCAAGTGTGTGTTGCATATATACTTGCACAAAGTTTTGTGTGAACCTACATGTATAGTCTTTAAGTTGAGAGCCTAGCAGGGCTGAGCTAAGAGGCCACAGGGGACTCTAACACCGTCAGTACACATTAAGCTCATCCTGACAACTTGATCCACCATTAGCCTACCTCCACTATACACACACACACACACACACACAGATAAATAGATATATGCTTACTGCAGAGGTGTTATTGGCAGTTATGTCAGATAACATCATTGATTCGGGTGTTAATGAATGTCACCAGTCAAATGACCAAATGATCTGAGACATCACCAAGCAAGGCCAAGCACTGAATAGGGACTCAAAAACCTGTACCTGTTCTTTTTTAATGTATGTGTGCTCTGAAAAACCTATTATGCCCTTTTCAATGAATATTTATGTATGTGCACAGTTAAATCCTAATGTCCTCTCTCAAGTGATCCTTACACTGATTCAGCTGCATTCAGCTGGCATATAATGGACATAAGATAAGATGGCTAAAACCAAATAAGCTACCCTGAGTGCAATGCTATCACATATTTTCTAATTCTAGGGTGGCACACCTCTCAAAAAACCTAATGTCCTCTTTAAAAGCCACCGCACAGCACTTCTGACAACCTGAAGAGTACTGGCCTTTCAATATGTGGCATTTTAGAAAATTTGCAATACAAAAAAAAATATTTTATTATTTAGTTTAAATGTTAATTCTTTTTTTAACCCTATTCACCTGCAATAAATCTCTCCACAGGCTACCTTGTATGCAGTGCTATCACACATTTTCTAATTCTAGGGTGGTACACCTTGCCAAAAAAACCCAATGAGACTTAATGTCTGTGAGCGGTACCGATCGGCCAAAATCTGAGACTCTGGGTTAAGGACTATGGGGACCAGATATCTGATTCGCTGTCTGCAGTGCACCGCTGGTGTGTAAGGGAACTGTGCTTCACAATGTGCAGAGGCCTTAAAGGAGAAATCTGGTGTTAATCTGCTACTAGAAGTCGAAGAGTCCTGCCTTGTCTTGTGTGTATATTCTGTGTATGTGTGTGTGTGTTTGTGTTCTTTTTTTTCTATGCCCCATTCAGTTACAGTTAACATTAGCTGCTGGTTCACTATTCAGTCTATGTTGAATATACCCTAAGTTTCCACCTTGTTCTTTTACCCGTACAGTAGATAGCACTTGGTGACCTTGAGTGCCAGGACTACGGATTGATTCACACCTGACTACTCCTTTAAGTCCTGAACCCTTGAACTGGCTTTACTTAACTGGCATGAATCTGGCATGATAAGGATTAAGGCTCAGCCAATGTGTGAGCATTAATCAGTTCATTCACAAGGATTCCTGTAACTGAGCTAATAGACAAAAAAATACCTATATGAATGCAGATTCAGATGCCTGCAATGGTACCTAATGCGTTAGACTGCTGAGCATTTCCACTTAAAAAATAATCAATAAATCATCAAAAAATGAATGAATAATAAATTAAACTAAGGTGATCACAGTAAGCAGTCAATCCAGTTTTCACGATTTTGCAGTTATAAAATGTTCTTTTCAATCAAAATGTGTCTAACGTTGTCTAAACATTTATGGGTACATTTTTATATTTTTTGTTTACTATAAACATTTACCTTTACTTTAAACTCCACCTACTGTAATCTCTACAAGGAAGCCAGACCTGAATGGGATTGGAGACAACCAGACTTGTATTTGGTCTGTGTGCTATCCCAAAGCTACTAGCTAAAGCCAAAGACCAGTGCACAACTGTAGCAGAGCGGACTAGGAGGATACACAAAGCAGACATTCAATTCAATTCAATTCAATTTTATTTATATAGCGCATTTTTACAAAAGGCATGTCACAAAGCGCTTAACACAAGAGGCCCAATGAGCAACAGGGGCAAGGAAAAACTCCCTAGCAGCATTTTTTCCGACGGCTCAAGGGGCTCAAGGGGCTAGTCCAACTGCCTAGGGCAGGTTTTCAGTCTCTCAGATGGTGAGTAGTTCACTATTATTCCATTAGATACACATTACAAGAAAATTACATGAGCAACAAAAGCCAAACGACTTGCAAACCACAACTAATAATGAAAAAGCAAAGATAAATAAAACAATGCACAATTCAAACAATATCTGATAATATACTGTAACAATTCAAACAATATCTGATAATATTACAGTTGCATTTTCCAAATTTAGAAGTGGGGGTTCTATGAGAGGCTTCTTTTGGTCTTTATATCAATGGCATTCTGTTGTACGCTCTTTACGGACAGTATGAAACACAGGATAGGTCTAACTAATAGTCTCTAACTTTTTTTTTTTGTTTTTCGTGTTATTATTAGTGTGTCACTGCATGCATTAAGATGCCTTGAATGTCTATTTATAATAGCTAAATAAACATATAAACTTTTTATTAAAATGACCTTTTCCTTATCCGAGCCAGGCTCATCCCCATGCATGCGGCCCCCCGTGTGAGTACTGAGACCCACTGGCAGCCTGTGGGCATGCTCACCCCCCCATGGATCCTGTTTGATTCAACACGCCATCCTGCACGCTACCCTCAAGCCTTTTCAACCCCCCTTCCTCTTTCACCCCAACCTTCTCTCTTTTTCCCTCCGCCTCTCCCCCTTTCCTCCTGTGCCACTACTACACTGTAGCTCTCAGAGACACAGACAGTGGGCTCTTCCTTTGAAATCATCCCCTCTTTATTTGAAGATGGTTTCCCTGGCAACTTCACTGGTATGCATTACTCTCTAATAAACCTGCTGGAGCGTTCGGCTATCAGCAACTGGATCTCTCCAGTGAAGAATTGATGAAACTTTTTGGATTAAAAGTGAAACGTCCATATGGTGCCTATAACTAAACACTCTGACAGCCGTGACCTGGATGAATGAGAATATCCACAGATAGGCCTACAATAAAACCAACAGTTTTTTTGTTTGTTTGTTTTGCTTTTTCACCTCCTATAAAATCACCCTTCTAGCTTATTGATAAACCCCTTTCTGGATCATACCTGATGCCCCCTTAGGCTATTGAATCACTGGATTTAAGTTCAGGGAAGAGGAGAAAGAAGCAAGGCGCAGGTGCAAGGGAACAGAAGCTCTGGACTCCCAGAACCCAGAACCACCAGCCCTTCTCCCAGGGAGCCAACCGAATGTGCAGCCAAGGTCAGCGGGTGAGGACCTGAGGCCCTTCCTGAGGCTGATATGGTAGGCATGGGGAGGCAGCCGGGGGAGAGAGAGACGAGGCGTCGTAGTGGGGGGAACAGAAGCACAGAACATGGGGGGAATTCCAACCAGGTGGTCATGTGGTGGACCTGCCTAAGAGAAATTCGACTGGATACAACATGGAAAGAATGGCAAACTGACATCTAATGTTTACTGAACGTAAAAGGTACCGTAAACATTAGATGTAAGTTTGCTGGTAGCACAAAGTGAAATGAGGGGAAGTCAGCTAGGGTAGTGAGGAGAGGTGTCGTGGTTGAACAGAACCAGGGGTGAGGGGTGTTTCAGGTTAACCTACAGTAAATTGTACATTATCTAATAGAGGAGCATGCTGGATTTGTTTAGTATTATATAGGATAGTTTGTACAGAAAATAAGCACTTGAAGCTTCTATATTATCAGATTTACCATATTACCTCAGTATTAACTTACCCACTTACATGTACCACCTTCTTGGAATGGCAACAACACCAACAACAATAACAATAGCAACAACAAAAACATTCTCCATTACAGAGGATAGAAGCCATCTGCAGACAAGCAGTAACTATACCTCCAAGACTTCACCAGGCCTCATCACCCAATGCTGAGACAGGCTAACAACACTATTTAAATTTGGCCCGCTGTGTTCGTCCCGGTACATTAGGACCCGACCAGGAGTTCACAATTGGGCACAACGCCAGTCTGCGTTATTGAGCTATTTGAGACGTATGGTATTTGATTAGAGAACATAAAAATGACAAAAAGAGCTTTGTAGGAGAGAGCAATAGTTTTTTTTTTTTGTCCCATTGAGAAACATTTAGCAAAGAGACTTTAAAGGGGGTTCAAGTTCAAGCTACACAGAGGAAATCTTGCAGGGGTAGAGAGGTACAGGCAAGGACAGGAGATGCTCTCGGAAGAGCTAGCTCTTCGAGAACTTCCTGAAGATACATAGGGCAGGCCCTGCAGTCCACCAGCATTGAATGACAAATGAACAAAACCTAAAGTCTGTATCAAAGCAATACTGTTAACACATTTATGATGGGTCATCATGTATTTAGAATGCCTTATTTAAAAAAAGCTGATAAAAACACTAAAAATGTTCATTACTGATACAACACAGTGTGTCAGTAGTCTTAAGGCATAAATTCTTAATGTACCCTTATAAATGTTTATAACATACAATATTTCATAAATGCAGATTTTAGGTAAGTGATAATTGAGTACAGTCTTTTCACAGTCTGGTTATGTGTATTTTACAGTACCTTTTATTGTACTATGAGAGCCCACACATCATGTTAAATGGTAGAGCAAAAGAGATTCAGAGCATGGACTGTGTCACTGTGCTTTACATGTGCAGTCCTACAGTAGGCAACAGCGTAAAAATTGAAGGCTGCACAAAGACAGGGAAAATTATGAAGTGCATTACTCCCATCGAGTATATTGAGAAGGTTTCCACTAAATCCTTCATGTGCAAACAATACGTGTACTGTAAGCTATTTTTGTTATGCAAGAGACTCGATGGCTGAAACTCAATATTTGTAACTTAAGCCAGAGCCAGCGGCACTAGGGGACAGAAAACCAATAGAATGACTTAATACCTGACATCACTGCGGGCGCATTGTCTCACACGAAGTGCGAGAGACAATAAAATCACAATACGTTCAAATCCGAGAGGAGATGTGCAGACTGTAAAGTAAGCTAGATTTAAACCGGGTCAAACAAATGTTTATGGCTAACTGACCGTACTGACCAGAGAAAAAGATGATGACTTTGAGTCTTGAGGAAATCAAAAACAGACAACAAAATAAAACGGAACCATGAGGATTCGAAAGCAGATATGCGACAGTGAGGGGTTAGGAATGAGAGTGGCATCAACCACCTGTGGGAAATAACAATAAAACAATAAAATTTGATAAAATCACAATCACAATAAAATTAAAATCCAGAGCATAAACAGATGTGAAACTGTAAACTATATAGGGTCAAATATGGAGCTGTGTTTATGACCTACCAAAAGACATGGACAATACCTAGAGTAAGTGGTTTCAGTCTTGACGAAGTCAGCTACAGTTCATATAAGGTCAGCTGATTTAAAATAGATAACAGGATAGATAACTGGAATGATGGCCCCGGGGAGCGCCCCCTAGTGCCAATGCAAGGTCAAACAACAGAGAAGAATATGGTTGATCTAGATCAGGGGGTGTCAAACTCAAATTCACAGTGGGCCAAAATTAAAAACTGTGACAAAAGTTGTGGGCAAATCTGCCTCTCACCTCTCTTAAAAGCTCCTGTTTTCCATCTTTCGTTTGTCCAAGATGACTGGTATCATAGATGTTAATGACTGTCCACAGAAAAGGAGGCATCATTGGTGATCCCGACTGAGGAGTCAATATACAAAGAATTTAGGTACTTGTAGCATTAGAGGTGTATGCACTGTATGCACTATGGCTGGCAGCTCTAATACACATTTGATTTGATAACTTTGTTTAAGCTTTAATCTTTTGATTGAGCCCTAACATTCAGTTCGGAAAAACACCTATATGATGCAAATCAGTAATGTGAATTTACTTTATATAACAAGAAATTGGTGTGAAATTCATAACACTTTAAATATTGCATGGACATCCTTAAACCTAGGTACCTCACTGCTGTGAAACAAAGGTAAAACACAGCAAATTAATCTTAAAACAACTGTTCTATCACCTTAGTCTTTATCCTAAGTATTGTCCTATAGAAAGATCTATCTCTCTCTCTCTCCCTCTCTCTC
>JAGFZM010001969.1:824928-851655 GCA_017657215.1 Limnothrissa miodon | reverse complement strand
TCTCTCTCTCTCTCTCTCTCTCTCTCTCTCTCTCTCCCTCTCTCTCTATCCCTGCAGCTCATTTTCTGTCATAACACTGCATTCCACTTGCAAATGAACTGCAGCTGTTCCTTGATGGAAATGGTAATTAAAGACATAGAGGCATTATTAGCACGTAAATTGGTCCGCATGACAAATCTGTCACTGGACTATATGCTACCCACTACAGATAATATCTCATGTAGAGAGGAGGTCGGAAAGCACTTGTTCCATGGTGGTCCTCTTTTTTTAACCTAAGGAGAAATCTGGTGTGAATCAATCCATAGCCTGTGTGCCATGTGAAGGAAAAAGAAAGAGAAAATTTAATACAACACTGTCTGAATAATTATACTTGATTATTTTTCATAGGTAAATGAAACTCAAAGTAAATTACCTATTTGCTTTGCTTTGTGAGGGTGGCGGCTGTGTGTGTCTGTGTGTGTGTGTGTGTGTGTGTGTGTGTGTGTGTCTGTGCGCGCACAAACGTGTGTGTGTGTGTGTGAGACTTCAAAACTATTACTGGCTGACCCTTCTTGGAGACCTGCCAAAAGAATCTCCATTTGAGAGGATTTTTTTGAGGCAGAATGTTCTGGAAGAAAATCAGAGGCATGTCTGTACGATTTCTGCATATGCTTACAGTAAATGAAGCACCTTCAAGTCCATGGCCGGGGTACCTCAGAACAGGAATTTCTGAGTCCATTTTAGTTCAGTAAATAGCAATGACACCGAACCAGGCTCTTTACTTTTGACATATACAGTAGCTAGGCTGTGTGATCCACACCTGCACAAGGTAAGATGCCTTTCCCGTAATGATTTTTGTCTGAAATGTGTGTGTATGTGTGTACCTGTGCGTGTGTGCCTGTGTGTATATGTGTGTGTACGTGTGCCTGTGTATGTATCTGTGTGTGTGTGTGTGTGTGTGTGTGTCTGTGTCTCTGTGTGTGATGTTTGTGAACAAGTGCATTTGTACAAGGCCTCCATAACTCACAGGTGAAACACAGCTGAGCATTACCATGAGCAATGCATAAGTCATGAGAGGGCAGCACACAGGAGCGGCTAGCCTGGCATCCATCTTCCTCCACGCTGACCTTTGCCATCATGGGGCCTTGAGCCCTCGGATCTTGGGAGTGAAGATAAGATGAGTGTAAGATTATTTTATTTCCCTTTTTCATTTTGTTATTGTTAAAAAAAATTGTTCATTGGGCTGGTCATGTCTAGGTGTAAAGGCACGTCATAATGACGTGGATTGATCTTCGTTTGACTAATATACCATTATAAATATAGCATGGTCACAAATGTTCTCTACAGCAAGACTTTGTCACATGCCATCATACCACCCAAAGGCACGGTTGTGTGTGTGTGTGTGTGTGTGTGTGTGTGTGTGTGAGAGGGAGAGAGAGAGAGAGTGTGTGTGCGCAGATGTGAACGTGTGTGTGTGTGTGTGTGTGTGCATCTGTGGTCTCAACAATGGCATGTGTCAGTGTCCTCATGTACCCTGTGTGTGTGTGTGTGTGTGTGTGGGTGTGTGTGTGTGTGTGCCTGCGTGAGTGTGTGTCTGTGTGTGTGTGTCTCAACAATGGCATGCATGGGCCAGTGTCCTCATGTACCCTGTGTGTGTGTGTGTGTGTGTCTGTCTTTCTGTCTGTGTGTGTGTTTGTGTGTGTGTGTGTGTGTGTGTGTGTAGGTCTGTGTGTGGCAGAGCACCTGCAACTGATGTTTTCTGCTGGGTGCCACCTAAGATGATAGAGTGGCATGCGGCCCCTGTGCCGTTTCCCTCCTCCCCGGACACATTGTGCATCTTGGAGCCTAACAAAGGACAGGAGCGGAATCACTGCAAGGTTAATGAATGCGTTGCGAGGGGCTGCAAAACATATCCATAAGCTGGCTCGTAATTGCAGGAGCATGACTGGGCACAAAAAAAAGCACACATTCATGACTAACAGGATTTAAAGTATTCGTCAAATGCTTGCACAAGGACACTGGACTTTCAGCTCCCTCTTCAATGACACTCACGGCAACAGTGGTGGTCCTTGACTATACTGTGGCCTCGTGCTAGACAATGTGACCTCAAATGATTGTGGCATAGCCAACAGCACTAGAGTGAATATAGTAAAGCAGTTAGATATCATCAAATACAAATTCAACATTATCGCTGGAAAGCAAGCATGAACCAGAAAGTGAATTGCCATAGAAAACCAAGAGATTAAATTCATGAAATATTCAATGTGCCTGTGTAGCCTACAATGTGTTCAATTTCTCATGGTTGATTTGTAGCCATTCTTGACGTGATGTGTTATTGCTGCTCGTACACGGATGCCCACTTGAATGGAAACTTTTTCAATATCAATTGTGCTTACTAAATTATTCAATACCCCGTTCCCCAGCTTTCTGAGTGTGCGTGTGTATGCTGACAAAGGTGTTTCACAGCGCCTTTTCTTTTTTCACAAACTGCGTCATTACGCCCCCTCCAGTCGCTGGTGAGCTACATAACGCTTGTTTAAAAGCGAGTGGCTACCGAGGAGGCGGTAAATCCAAGGAGCACTCATGGCTCAAGCATTTGAGCATGTCGAAAATAAACAGGTGTTGGTGGATTTCCCTATCGACAAATACGATTGTTTTGGAAGTAAAGCATGTTTGCCTACAGAAGTGGGCGTAGCGTTTAGTCTGTGCGCTTTATGAAATTATCATATAGGAAATATGTGCATCATGCCTTCCTTTTTTGTGTTTATTTTTTAATTTAACGAGACGCGTGTTCTCTTTGGTCTATGCAGCACCAGTGGACAAAACCTAGGAACTTCGTGGTAGGTTCTTTTGTATGTTGTTGTTTTTTAGCAAGTGGAAAAAGTAAAACGTGTGTGGACATCTGTGCGACTTGGACCGAAGCAGCTGTTTCATTGTTGTTTGTCCAATTTTTTTGTGCAGGTATGATTGTAAAACCCATATGCTGAGGAAACGATGCACGGATCTTTGAGCGTGCGTAGCTCAACTAAGGTTTTGCAGGATGATACGTTGTCATTGAGGACTACAGGCATTTAAGTTCTTTCCACATCAACAGTTCTGATAGTAAGATCTAGCATCTTCATTTAAAAGTCATGCCTTAAGGAGCCACTCGGGAAAATCATATTTTTTATTCTCCGACTTGTAACATGCCATAGCTGTTTCCGCTATGAACTGAATAGGCCTACACCCATCATATTTAAAACAAACAAACTAGGCTATAATGCAATATGAAACAATAGGTGACTATGTTTTCCGAAGTGTCAAACTTAAATTACAGCTCTAACGGAACCGGTGAAGACTCTCTTAATTTGGATCAGGAGTGGGATGATAGCCCTAAACTGTCACGAACTGGACTGAATGTTGTCGCAGTGTTTTTGGGATCTATCATGGTGTTTGGCTTCCTCAATAACCTGGTGGTGCTGGTCCTCTTTTGCAAGTTCAAGACACTCCGCACGCCAGTTAATATGCTACTCCTGAACATCAGCGTAAGCGACATGCTTGTGTGCATGTTTGGGACGACACTCAGCTTCGCTTCTAGCATCAGAGGACGATGGCTGGCAGGTAGACACGGATGCATGTGGTACGGCTTCATCAATTCTTGTTTCGGTGAGTTGAATAATACATTGATAAAGTGAGGGAATGCCATCAAGTCTTGTAGGATGCGATCGCATACCTCAATTGTTGATCTTCATTTGGGTGTTGGAATCTATCTGATCTGTGAGGGAAAATTCATGACTCATGACAAAAAACACCCGAGAGTAGATACTGTGCATCTGCTTAGATGGTCAGCGACCACATGTGGCCTATTATGGCTAAGGTCAAGCAGCAAGTCCATTACAGGTGCGTTAGACATCAGTTAACTGTCTCATGAACTCCGCCAATAAATATGTAAACGCCTTTAAATATTGAAACTTACAGCCTATGTGTTTTTATAACTCATGGGGAAGTCAGTAATGCTGGGAAGGTTTTTGGAAAGGCACTCCACAATTGGTTCACAATGCAGTTCATTTTGCTGACCTCATGGAAGTCGTCAATTTGGAATTTAGTAGCCAAATCCTCTTTTATTGCATCTAGGATTCATGTGAAGTCATTTTTGGTAGCGGGATAAGTGTTGTGGAAGGCTCCTGATGTAAAGACAGACAATATTCTATTGCTTACAATAGATTGAGAGTTTCTAGATTCTTAGTCTGTATTTTAAGTTTTTTTAGTCTGTATCTTTTTGTATTCTCTCACTTTCATTTGGTCTGCATGAAAGGGTCCAATGAAAGGAACAGCAGAGTGATGTTGGATCTGGGTGTATTTTAAGTGAACTGCTCACGCAATCAGACAGCAATTTAAATTGAAGTAATGTCTGTCTTGTAATTTCAGCAGATGACGGTGCGGTGCTTGCCTGATATTTATCTTTGTAGATGAAAATTTGCCCGTCATTGCTCTCAGCCGCTACCACTTGAAATTGATTTGCTCACAGTGTAGACGCAGCACCCACACATGCAGAGGGATGGGGAAATGTTCATTTCCACTGTGGATCAAATAAGCTGGATCATGCAGTATTATGAAAAGTATATTTTCTGTAAGTTAAGTCTAAGTCTGAATGTGTTTTATGAAAACAAGGTAAACATCATTGGGGGGGTTTATAGCTGCAGTAGGCGTGAAAACACACAGTGGTGTTTGTGGGTGATAAGTGCTATCTTGCTCGTGCACTCTTTCAATATCTGTGTTATGACAGGCAACAGCCTCTGCCTAGGTAGCGTCTACTTGTGCTACTTGAATTTCTCTGTTAATAAAAATAGAATGACACTCTTACAGAAATCCTCCAGAAAAAGAATCCTCCAGAAAAAGAAATGAAAGGAAAAACTTCTATTTGCTGCACCCAGCGCTCAGGAAAAGGATACTGTTTTTTTTTTTTCTTTTTTTTTCCCAACCCTTCACATAGTCACAAGATCCAACATATCGATTCAAGCGACTCTCACACTCACATGGAGACACTGGGACTCAAGTGCATGAAACAGATGGGGAAAGGGACACAAGGCTGATTTCACACACTCCCCTTTCAAAACTGTCACCAGGTATGCTCAATGAGTTGGTTCGTAATTGAAGCTGGTCTGTCTCTCTCTGCCGGTAAAAACATATGGAAATCTCATGTGTTAATAATATCACCCACACACGTGCATACCTGCACAGAGAGAGAGAGAGAGAGAGAGAGAGAGAGCACATGCAGGACACTCATAGCATATGTATTCTGACTATTAAATAGGATGAATTGCCACACTGAGCAATCAGCATGGGAACTCCTACAGAATAATGTAAACTCATAGATTCATATTCTGATTATTTATGATAATTGCTTTAAATTATTAACTGCGTGAGCCTGTGAGCATCCGAAGGGCCGCAGTGTAGTAGACTGAGATGCCCAGACATATAGTATCTCTGTGGCCTGCCTTGGCTTGCTTAGTCATTACCACACTGAATTGTGTTATGAAATTGATTTGCACCAGTGGTTCTTAGGGTTGTGGCTTATTGTATTTTGAAGGCCATCACAATTGTGTAACTGAAACATTGTGAAGGCATTATCACACTGGGCTGGTTCCTGCAAAGGCCCGACTGCACAGTCTATTTTATGCCATGTTATTATCCCTGTGAAGAAATTATTTATTTTTTATCACTGTCTGCTTGTTGTTCCTCTTTCTTTTTTTTATTGAATGAAACTTTTCAGTTTGGGAATCCACACGCATCACTAGTAGAACTGAACTAGAATTTTCATCTGTTCATGCACCATTGGTGCTCTTTTGCCTTGCCCTTAAAAATCAGTAAAATCAATCTATGTGATATCTAGGTGGGCTCAGAGCAATGCACAAAGTCTCTGGACGATGATGCCTTGAAGCTGTTTTGGTAAACAGCATAGATAACTACCACCGATGGGCTACCTTTGATGAACATGATCATTTAAAATCGGCTCTTGGCATCGACAAGTTGAACAAGTTGAGCTTTTTTTCTGGAAGAAGAGAAAAACAATTTAAAGAAGGCACACAAATCTTTTCTTTGCAGAGAAGTTGTTGCTGTTTTTTCTTGTTCTTAACACGTGCCACTTTTCTTGCACCTTTTTTCCAACTGTACAATGCCAATAAAAAGTTCCTAGATGTAGGTCTGGATCCCATGCTAGAAACCTGTATGAAACGTGTAGAATGCCTCCGTCTGAGCCAAACCTATTAGCAAACCTATATCTGTACTCATGATGTACTTTGACTTTCGCAACTCCGAGAGCAAATTAACTTTTATTGGCAAGCAATGCACTGATTTAGATTTTTCTGTCCTTATTCATACATTAACTAGTAGACTAGAGTAGAAGACTGCTGTAGTCTACAAGGTAGACTAGATGAGTCTACCTTGTCTACTTGACAATTTTGATAAAATATATAAAAAAAAACATTGCTTTCTTTTTATGGTAATGCAGACTCCTTTTCCTCACTTTGTGAATTGAATATTTTTGGGGTTAAAGTTTTCCTAATATTTTTAAATGATTGAACATGAAGTGAAGTTCCTTTACTTAGCAGTAAAAAAATATCCACCCACTCTTTGCCTTTGATTATTTGTTAATATTTTCACTCTGAACGGAAGGTTATGTGGTCACTGTTTAACCTGCCGCTGCAGATTAAAATTAATTTGAAGCTGATACCTTGAGCTGGGTGGGTGCCTAAGAGCTTCATGGAGATGATGCTGGGTTGGTGGTATTCAATTAGCACTACTCCCACACTTAACAAGGAGCACTCAAGAGCAACAGGGGTCCAGGTTCACACCTTCGTATTCACTGGCCAGCTCTACTAACCTTATGCCCTCTCTGAAACCTAATGACCATTGTGGCACAACAAAGATGAAATCACCAAGTTCATTCTTGAACTGCATTCACTCCCCTACTGGATTGCTGTAAACTTCTTTAGTCTTCATAGTCTATTGTAGTTATGCTGCTTTCAGCATGGAACATTTGAGTCACATTGACCCTCTTTAGTCCTCTCATCTTTTCATTCGATTTTAAGAGGGGGTATCCATCTTTCTGGAAAAGGCACACAGAGTGGAGTTCATCGGGGAGACAGTACCCAAAATTGACTAGATGACATTGAGTACTTTTCCTGAGCTGTGCAAAGACCAACAATTCAATGCACAACCATGTCTTCCTTAGAGTCAGAACCAGTGGAAGACGCGGTTGTGAAACATTTGTGTGCTTCAGGCCTTTCTGCGGACAGTCTCCAGAGCGGAGATGCTGATGATCCCGTGGTCCTTTCCGAGAAGCACCTACTGTAGCCTTGAGTGTATAAATGACCCCTTCTAACTGTTTACAGATACTTTTCATCAAACCTCCACTGTCAGATTTTCCCATCTCGTCACCAGCTAGTCATTTGTTATAGCATCTATATTCCATCTATATCGCCAGCTAGTCACTTGATCCTGCTGTATTGCGTGGTGGGACACTCTCCTTTCAAACCCAATGACTCACCAATTGACGCTGCTCAGTTGAACACTGTAAAATTAAGTACGAGTCTTTGCACAACCCCTCTGTTTCCCAAGGCCCTGCCACTTACAGTCATCCTCATCCTCCTCTGTTGCTCTCCCAATCTTTTCATTCGGGCATCACACACTGAAGAAGTTCCGCACATCCCGAAACGTCCGTGGGCGATTCAAAGTTTAAAATCTGTGAAGGCTGTCTTTGCTTCTTTCAGATCTGTTACTACATATAGGATTCAGAGCCCGGGTAAGCAGAAAAGTTGTGTAGTGGGACCGCGTCTTTTCACATAATTGTCTCAGAATTTTTCCCACTCCCACAACCAGTGGAGAGAAGGGCTTGTTAGAGTCCTGGGATGATGACGTTACCAAATAAAAACACACCCCATCTCGCTGCCTTTGACTGCAGCGTATAGATTTCATGTATGCTCTCATTGTCTTGTCTGTCACGGTCAAAGACTTTAAAAATCAGTTTCCGGTTGTATGATCGGAAATGATTATCTCCCAAAATCTTGTTAAAATCCCTGGTGTTTTGGTATCTGCTTCTTCAGGATATTACACAATCTAATTTTAATTTAATTTAATTACGGTATATATACTCAACATTTCTTGTGGGATTTAAATTTATGTGGAACTAAATTGTGGTATTCTCTTTATTTTATTTTTTCCTGGGAATATCACTTTTCCTTAGTCCCTTAGGACTCACCAATTATAGTATGGCACAATGTATTCATCTGATGATCCATTCTCAGTGTAAACTCAAAAACACATAATCACTAATTACAGTAATTAAAGTGTATTCACAAATGTTTTTGTTCCTCTGAGTGTTGAATGTACTGCCAGATTCTACATTGTATTGAGTAATAAAATCTGAGACAAAAATCTGATAAATCTGACAGAAATGCGTTAAATCCTGCGCTAAATGCATCGCTCTGCTTTGACGTGTGAGTTTGTATCAGACAGAAGCATTTAATTCTGCTGCCACTCTACTTTAGCTCCTGCATGGATCAGTGTGTTTTTAACTGCAAATGTTTGGTCTAAGGCCGGGGATGAACACCAGGGATGCACGGTAAAGGGCTTCGTGTGGAGCTGCCGCAGTTAGGCAGCTTTAGGGAGTGGGTGATCGCCCAGGAGGGATTCACATAATCAAAACAAGAAGTGACTGTCTTTCATGTCGGTGCATTGCTCACCTCACAGGATTTGTGTGCTACGAGGGGGGGCTGCTGAGCGGATGTTGTATACACAGAGCTCAGTGAACTGAGGTGTGATACAGGGGTATACAAAGAGACATTCTGCTTCCCTCTGTAAAGACTTCCACCCATAGGCCCTGAGCTCTGACACACATGTGCGCCCACACTTCCGTCGCACTTGACCATGCACACTGGAACTGAAAAGCGTTCGGTAAACAATGAATATCATTGAGCAGCACTGACATATAGAATATTGAATTGCAATGGCGGCAGAAGAGGGCTTTGTCAGCACTTATCTGATAGAAAAATCCAGAATGGAGTGTATAACACTCATGTTAGTGCCAGTGTGAAGAGACCATGCTCTTACAGTATGTTGTTATGTCCTTATGCGTGTGGTTCACTGTGGCTCTCGCCGGCTGAATACATAGCTATTCATCTGGACAGCTAATGCTAGAAGTCTGTTTATTGAGATTGGGTGCGTTTCCCAAAAGCATCGTTGCTAACCAAGTAAGCAACTTTGTTGGTTGCAATGCAATTGCCCATTGCCAACCAACTTAGCTGCTAACTGGTTAGCAACGATGCTTTTGGGAAACGCATCCATTATTGGTAGTAGTGCTGATAGTGTTTTTGGGAGTTATTTACTTATTTTGTTTGTTTTGTTTGTTTAATTTGAAATATCAAGATAACCAAACCAGAAGCTCTGTCAAGCAAAATATATGTGTGTGTGTGTGTGTGTGTGTGTGTGTGTGATGGAGCGCAAGAGAAAATCTCCTTTTGAGCAGGAAGAAGCCTGCTTCCTATGGTTCTCCCAGCCATTCCCACAAAGATTAGGGACACAAAGCTCACATGATCTGGACTACGTGCTATATTCCAAGGATTGTTTTCATGCACACGTCTACCTCTCATTAGGAGCCTAGAGCTTTGTGTGTGTGTGTGCGTGTGTCACTTTCAAGTAATCAGTCTCTGTTGCTCCTACTGGAGAGAAGAAATATATGGGAATTCTCTTGGGAATTCTCGTATGTATAGGTGGAAAATGGTGAGGGTGTGTCTGGACCCATAAATATACTCAAACAACCCTTGCTGTGTATGGAACCCAGCATGTGCATGTTCACACATAAATATATGTCAGTCTAGATCTAAATGTAAAATTTGGATCCAAACTTCATTGCTCCATAAATATTAAAAATGACTCTAAAAAAGTTTTGGGATGTACTTTTAGAAAGCATAACAGTTGGGTATGGAGAGTTTTTTTTTTTTAAGATAGTCTTAATTTTATGGTTTATGTTTTATGACAACCTGTACCTGTTACGGATTGTGTTCTGTCATATGGTAGTGCAGAAGTGTATTTTCCAGTTAAGATGGCATGAAATTATAGGAGAGATTGGTTAGCATCAGCTTATCGTTCCTTTGACTTAAGTGCAGGATTATTGCTAGATGGGCTTCCTCGTGTGCTGCTTTTCCTGCTCTTTCGGGCCGGCTCGGGATTCGGCATTCTTTCCCCATTCATGCCCTTGTTACGACCTGGCCCAGGGCTGCAAATAATGGGATAAATAATGTCATATATAAATATAATATTTACCAATTAAAAAATGTATTGAAAGTAATAAGAAATCAATAAATAGCAATAATCAAATCGATGTCCAGGGCGATGTATATATGTTAAAAAGAATAAATAAGGTTTAAGGGGGAGAGAGAGTGCCTGTAACAGCCATGCCAAACAAGAAAGTGTCAGAGCCCAACCCCATCAGGAGAAAGGACAACCCCTTAAATAGTCACTATTCTCACTAGGTGTGGCAAAGAGTGGTGCGTATAGCACAGAAGATTTGCGGCTGCGATCCTACCCTCCATATTGGAGCTATACAAGGGAAGATGCATTAGGAAGGCCAGGAAAATCTTGAAGGACCCTAGCCACCCCAACCACAAACTATTTGAGCTATTACCATCCGGCAAACGATATAGAAATTTGAAAGCTCGCACCACCAGACTGCAAAGCAGTTTCTTCCACCAGGCAGTTAGATTGCTGAACTCATGCTTAAGACACACACACATGCATACACACACACACACACACCTTTCATTTATTTATCTTTTGAGGAGACAATAAAACACAAAGAAGTTTACTCTCTAATACACCTACAGTATAATGAGATGTAATAAAAGAAATCTTGATTCTTGAATCTTGAATTGGCTTAATTAGGCACAGGAAGCCTGGTCTAACACCCCTAATGAAAAAAAAACATATCATTAATGCTTGCTGTGGTCTGACATAACAACAATTATATTATTTTCCAAAGCTAAATGTGTTTGCAAATTGCAACTACTACTAGGTCTTGCAATGACTTAAAAGAAAAAGCTCTGGCTGAATGAAATAACATTGAGAGGGGGCGAAATGGCCACCTCGGGGAGAGTTATTTAGAATCAATAAGCCTGCAGGTTAGCAATTGTAGTTGAAAAGAAATAAATAATAGCATAATTGCTTTCAATCACATCCATTTGTGTGTATCCACACTGACTGCTTATGCTGGCAGCACTAAGATGCCGTCAGCAATAAGTGGATGAATAAGTAGTCATACACCACACAACAACCTCTGCTGGTGAGATGAGCACAGTACAGTACTTCACTGAAAGAGAGCTGGCATGCGACCAAGCAAACGCGCTCATGAATTTACTTTTAGCTGTTCTTACCACACTTGAATAAATCGGAAGCCCATTGGATAGGTTTTTTTTTCAAAGAGAACTCACATGTCCTCTGGGATAAAAAAGAAATAATAATGTCACAGAAGAAGAGATAGTTCCGATATCTCCGGACCATCAACCACAGAGACGGTTAGCTCAAATAGCACCAGGGAGTAGAGTTTCACCTCAGCTTCCTCCTCCCATCGATGTGGGGCACCGTCGGATTGTTTTTCAACCACACAGATGCAGTATGGTCCATCAAAATGGCATCAAAGTAGCATTTAAAAGATTTGTTCAGGCCCTGACTTCTGAGCTTTTGAGAGCTCTTAGAAAGTTTTTTTTTTTTTTTTTCATTTTTGTTATGTGTGTGTTGGTGTGTGACTGTGTGTGTGTGTATGTGTGTGTGTTGGTGTGTGGCTGTGTGTTGGTGTGTGTGTGTGTGTGAGAGGGAGATAAAGAGGGAGAGAGAGAGAGAGAGAGGATAAGAAAGAGAGAGAGAGAGAGAGGGTAAGAAAGAGAGAGTGGGCACATGCATGCAAGGATAGTAACTGAAAATTAGTATGAGTATTTTTTTATAAGATCCTTCAACAATTATATGCAAAAGCTTTTTGATCTTAATGGACTGCTTCCTGCAGGCTCTTAGATACCATTATGAGGAGGAACTCTTTTGTTGCCATAAGGCTTATCTTTTCCCAGCCTTTTTAGTTTCAGATTCTAAGTGGGTTGCCTGGATGACGTAATGGCATTGCTAAGAGCTTCTGAACCACTGAGATGGTGTCAGTCCATTGAGAAGACTGACCTAGATGACTAAGGATCTTATCTGCTCATGTACAGTTAAAAAACACAGTCATTTTCATGTCATAGATCACTCATTATGATTAGCTGCTTCAAAGAGGTTTTAAGGAGCCATATGCAAGAATAATGAAACTACTGCCCACCTAATGATGAAAAACTGCCCACTTAATTCAGAACATTGCTGAATGTTTTTCCACTCTCCTTAGATGAGGCTTTTGCAGGTTACCACCTGGGCTAAAGATCGTAACAATCATGCTTGACACTAATTTTAATTATAGGCTCTAGACTCCATTAAGAAAAAATCTTTTAGATTGTCCTTCTATTCATGTGTGTGAAAGCAGTAGCTTTCCCCTAAAAACACAAAGTGTAATGTTAAAGGCCCACTATGCAACTTTTTTCATTTAATTAATCCATTTCATACTGTTTATGATGCTAAAATTAGTCATTACACGGCGAACGAACGGTGTACAATGCGCCACCGTGGCCAATAGCGGTAGATACAGCACTTGCAATGTTCAGCAGCGCGGACCACCTCCAACAGAATGCAGTGTAATACAATGCAATACAGCGGTCTTAAGAGGGAGCTTGTGAGAGAGAAAAACAGAACGTTGCTTAGCCCCTCTTAAAGCAAATAGTTCACACATAATTTTAATAGTTCGAATTGGAACACTGAGTAACCACAAATACAATATGGAGCCATAATCAATACATTGTTCAAGGCGCAGGACAGGCAGCAACTATTTATCATCGTATAATTGTTTTTGGATACATGAATTTACAAATAATATACTGTATTGACATAAACACATATACTAACTTTTCAATGCATTGTCCTTTGTTGTCCATCACATAATTTGTTTGTGCTGATTTCAGTACTGCAACCGGCCTATTTTTCAAAGCAGGATCAAATGTAATTATGCACAGTACTACACGTTGGTGATTCAGACAACAGCAGGATTGGAATGGCATAAAGTGCTTTATTTCACCTGTCTTCTTCATAATCCCCCACAATGCACTATTCAGATATTTTCTTGACTCCCTCTGAAGGAAGTTACTAAACAGTGACCTCATTAGAGTTCAGCTGAGCTCAGCTCTGATGCGTGAGGTGCCTCTGTGCTTTGCAAACATTCTAAACATCTCAATCCTATTGTTTTCAATACAACCACGCACACCAGTGTGGACCTCTGACATCGACACTGCGTTGATTGTGATTAAAGGAAATGAACTCATATGCAGACTTGACACTGGGTCATTATCCCTGAACTCTCTATAACTTTACTTACATTCAAACGCTTTCTGTATAGGGCTAGGCTAATAATCTTGATCTGGGCCTGTTTTCATTTCCTGAAAAGTTCGGTACCTCACTAACCTTAGAGTCAGCTGAAATGTGGAGAAATTGTATTCATAGAGTGTGTTCTCATTCTTTTGTTATGATGTGCCTGACAGCATTTTACACAATAAATTTATTTTGACAGGTCTTATTGAATGGATCTGACTCAGTAAAAATGTTTCTGGTGCGGTTGCCAGAGACGAAATCTTATTTCCACAAGACCTTGGTGTGTTGTGTCATGCTCTTTTGCTCTTTGACACAGCAAATCTCAGATGCAAATCTCAGCACAATCATACATTTATATAGAGTATAATCTATATAATTATATAATCTATATAATTATAATCTAATTATACAATAAGTGTTCACTGTGGGTTTTTTCATTCATCTTTTGAATTTTGTTTGCTTTCTCACCCCAGGCATTGTGTCCCTCATCTCACTGGCCATCCTTTCCTACGAGCGCTACAGCACTCTCACCGTCTACAACAAGCGGACCCCAGACTACCGCAAGCCCCTCCTGGCCGTGGGGGGCTCCTGGTTGTACTCCCTGTTCTGGACAGTGCCCCCCCCTACTGGGCTGGAGTAGTTATGACCTGGAAGGTGCTGGGACCAGCTGCTCAGTGACGTGGACGTCAGACACAGTGGAATCTCACTCCTATATCATTTGTCTGTTCATCTTCTGCCTGGGGGTGCCTGTGCTTGTTATGGTCTACTGCTATGGAAGGTTACTCCATGCCGTCAAACAGGTGGGTTTTTTTCCCCCTATCAGCCAAAACAGGCCTCAAAGGCTTGAGACTTGGACCCTGAATGGTGGTCCTACTGAAACATGTTTTGTTCATAACTCAAAGACACATGATTGATGATTCAAAGCTTCTTTATCATATTTCATCATTATTTGATACATGATTTATGATTGATCATACTTCATTCTAACCCTAACCTTAACCTTAACCCTTTTCTGACTAATAGCTTTGTTTTTTTCATACAAAGTGAAATGGTGTAGACTTAGGGATCCTTATTCATAAGCTTCCTGTAAGAACTGTCATAAATTAAGAACTCATTTTAAGCTTGTATTGGTGAATACATGTTGTTCTTGAAAACTGCGTTTAAGTGGGTTTTCAAAACAAAACATCCAAATTTCTTGGTATGAATGTTTGGTGAGTGAGTAACAGTGAGTCCTAGTTCTGATGCAGCTTGAGCAGGTTGGCGTAATACCTCCAAAAATGACATCGAAACAGCATAATGTGAAAAAATCAGCAGACTGGGACCCATCTGGTCTGTTTGCTAATTCGGCCCTGCAGCTTTGATATCTGCTCTCTCCAGAATAGCCCTTGAGAAAAACAGCGTGGCCCACTGTGGAGCCTGCTGAGTACTGTGCTTTCGTCTCTCATAACTCTGGGACTAGATCTGAAGGATGGGTACCTAATAATAACGAGCCATTCAAGTCTGTGGTGCGTGTGTCATTCGAAAAGTTAGAAGGACAATGTAGGCTACACTTTTGATGAAGCCTGAGTGTTAAATGAAGCCATTAAATGAATGAATGAGTGTTAAATGAAGTATACTGAAAGTACATTACATTAACATTGCACATACAGTATACTATATACTGTAGTACATTAGGCAGATGCTTGTATCAAAAGGGACATTTAGCTACGACAGGTAAAATAGGTCAAAAAAAGGAGTGAAGACATGGTTCACTTATGTGTTATATGATCTAAGACAATGACAAATAGACATGAATGTGCTTACAAAGTTTTATGAATGTGATAAATAAGACCTAGCATTAGATCATTCTTAGATGAGGTCATTTTCACCACTATTTGTTTTTTTACACAATTCCTTATGTTTTGAAGTTACCCACATTTTCTGTTTTTCTTTTGATATGCAAACATTCATGACAATAATTTTGTTGAGTATAGCAACAATACAGGGAGTGTGAATACATAGCTCTGAGGAGTCTATCTTCTTCCATTTTTAATTGCTTCAAACATTTTAGTGTCCTTATCAACAGGGGAGGAATTCTTATTACACATTTATTCTATTGACTCTTTAAGCCAGACTTGAGTGTTTGCTACATCTTTACAAAGCCTTATCAGGTCATTCATTTAGTAGTACTATGTCAACCATCAACATTTTAAAGGGCCCATAGAATGTCAAACCACATTCACCTTGTTATTGTTGAATTTAGGTAGCTTAAGGTATCCAATAGACCATAGCAAAACTTCAACCTCCGTCTACCGCCTCGTTCTACATTTAAATTTCTAGAAATGGCCGGGCTGAAACAGGCCAATCTGAAACGAGGTGCTTCTTGACGTCAGCACCGTTAAGATACACCTCCTATATTTGCATGGTCCAATCAAAGATCGTTAGGAAACGTCTCTGGTCCAATCCCCTGTTGCTTCATGAATTTGCCCAGGGAGTAAACAAGTTACTTTTAGACGCACACATTATTATTATTGATGCTCAATGAACAATTTATGAAAGTCAAAAAATGTGTTCTATGGTTCCTTTAACTAATTGCCTTGGTGAACACAGCTATATGCACAAACATGGCTAATGAATCTGGTAGGTCAGCACTCTCGAACACTGAATTGCTGTGTACCGTCTCTGTCCTACCAAGTTGGATGAGTGTGTGTGTGTATGTGTGTGGGCATGCTTGTATGTGTGTGTATGCTGTGCTCTTTTCAGGGCAAATCCAGACAAGCTGCTAATGAAGTCCAGAGAGACTATACTTGAGTTCCCTCACTGCCTTTTGTCTATAAATTAGTCAATTAGTCCCCTTTCCACACAGTCTTGCACTCTCTCACCATTCCTGATGGATTTATTTTAATATGTTCAGCAATAGACCTCCTATATAGGCCTTAAGAGGTGTTAGCTTGCTAACATTAGATGGTGTTTTTAAATATTGTTGACAGCTGTTTGAGACTTAACAGGTTGCATTAATCTGCACATTTGACCATAACAGACCTTTGGAATACTGGCACCATTGTGGACAGCGTCCACACAATTTTATTGACGATTGCTCAAGTGGTCAAATTATCAAAAGCTAAACATTTTTCAACTCATTGGAGTGTATGAAAGTGTATGAGTGTATGATTAGGGAGCCTAGCCGCTGACAGATACAATGTTTCTGACGTTATTTGTCCAGCAGAACGCATGATTATTATTATTTAGTAGACTTTTACTTCAAAAAGGCGGCCATCCCCCTAAAACTCAGTTGTTGATTTTTCCACTTTTGCTGTCTACATGGACCATAGAATATGATAATCATAATTACCATAATGATTACTATTCAGTTGACATGTTAATCTAAGTACGGCTGCATACAATTTAGCCAATTTTAGCATTTTGGTTGGATCCCAAGGTCCCATATATGCTGACTTGAAGACTTTCAGGTAAAAGCCAGTTATTCAATCTATTGAAGCTATTAAATGTCTTATTCATCATGGCCACAAGTCATAACTTTCATTGAAAAGTAAAATTACTGTATGTTTGGAGCTTGGTTTTGAAGGCTCAACCTCCAAGCCAAATAAGCGTACCAGTACCCCTAATTCATCACCATACAATTGATGCATCCCTAGTCTCTGGTAATAAAATGCAGAGCTGATGTGTCCTTAGTCATCAGTTAATATGATGTAGAGCTGATGCATCCCTAGTCACTGTAATAAAATTTAGATCTGATGCAACCTGAGTCACAGGTAATAAAATGCAAAGCTGAATGATTTACCTCATCCAAAGCTTTTAGCTATATGGTGCACTTACATATATTATTACATATATTATTTCTGCTGTGACCAAATCAGGTAGAAAAAGATTTTTCAACTAGAAAAAGATTTTTCTAGTTTTAATTTTTTTTTAAACAAAACTGAATTTTAAACAGAAGTCTCATATTATTTTTTTCTTTTTATCTTTTTAGTTTAACCCTAGAGGAATAGGAGTGCATAACTGTGAAGTGCAGTGCAGTGAAAGTTATCAAAGTGCTACTGTAGGACAGAAGGTGCTCTGTGATTAGCTGGGTCTTCATGAGCTTTTTAAAGACAGACAGGGTCACACTGTTCTGCTTGCACTTACAAGGTCATTCCACCAGCGTGGAACAACATGTGAAGAGTCTGGATTTTTCTTGGGCAAGATGCTAGGATTGCCAGATTGAGGACCTCACTTGAGTTGAAGGGGAGTAGCATAAGCGTTTATGAGAGCTCTTGGTGCAGACCCTTTAAGCACTTTGTAGGCTGGCACCACCACATTCTGGACCGTTTGGAGGAATTAACAGCATAGGCTGGAAGTTACTGTTAGAAGTGTATTACAGTAGTCAATGCATGAGAACCATAGTTTGAACCAGCATTTGGGTAGCCTGTTGGGTTAGGTATGGTCTGATCTTTATGATATTGAAAACAGAGGCAACATGATCATTAGGGTCAACTGGTCATCAATTATAACACCTACATTTCTGGCCACTGTGGAAAGAGCAAGCCTAACAATAAGTGTTGAGGGCATATTGAGGCATTTGTTGAGGCAATATTGTTTATGTACGGTAAATTTAAAAAAAAAGTTCCGGCGACAGTACAGGGCCTTGACTCTGTTCAGTGTTAATCCAAAACTCTACCCAATCAAAACTCTATACTGCCAATCTTTAATGCTAAAAGTAGCAGAATAATCTTTAAACAATTTGAAGCTTGTTTCAGAAATTGTGTGATATGTTAAGATTTAACAAATGACAAATGAAGGATTTTAGCAAGACATGCCAGATTTGACATTGCCGTGTAATTGCACATAATTTTTGGGGCACCATCCTTGTGCAATAGAACATGCGCTGTCTGGCAAATTTTACCTTCTCTCTGCGACTTTTCTAACCTCTCCATACTGCTGTACTTCTTTCTTTAAAATGTTTTGCCCTGTCCCTCCTCCACCTCAACTGCTCCCATTCTACTGCCCTGTGCCCTAATATCACAAATATCGCTGTATCTTGGCATCGCAATAGCTGTGAGTAATCCATCCGCTGTCTCCGTGTCTGTCTGCCATTCCTTCCCCGCAGGTGGGCCGCATCCGTAAAACAGCGGCGCGCCGGAGAGAGTACCACATCCTGTTCATGGTGATCACAACGGTGGTGTGCTACCTGGTCTGCTGGATGCCCTACGGCGTGGTGGCCATGATGGCCACGTTTGGCCCGCCAGGGCTCATCACGCCCATCGCCAGCGTGGTGCCCTCGCTCCTGGCAAAGGCCAGCACCGTCATCAACCCCATAATATACATCCTCATGAATAAACAGGTAAACAACACAACACCACACCACAAAGCAACACATGTCCCGTGTTTCTTTGAATATATAAATATGTAAATGTAAAATTTCATGTACTCGTTTACACCATAAAACTATGAGTCATTTTTTGCTCTTATGATAGTGAGGTCCACTTTGAATAAAATTGCTCATCATTTCAGATGAAAAATGTAATGACTATGAAAATCCTTATGCATGATTACAGGGCAGTCTGATTTTGCATTTCCATGTAATGCTTCGTTATGTGTTCTCATCTTGATATTTCATTTACAAGCACTGAATGAGCCTAGACAAAAGTTGAGGGTCTGTTTGATGTCCTTGTTTTTCATACACTGTAAAATACAAAAAGCTATGACAACTTAAAAATTAAAGCCAACTTCATGCACAGAATCTTTATGTTTACACAACACAAAAACAAACATTTCTAGGGTTTTAGAAATGTTCGTTTTTGTGTTGTGGAAACTCAAAAAATCTGTGCATCAAGTTGCCTTCAATTTTTAAGTTGTCATATAGCATTTTGTTTTTTTACAGTGTGGAGGCACTCAATATTTCTTATTAAACAAACAATACGTTTGTTAGATAAATAATTTTATTTTTTTATTTCCCTATGACACCTTGTTGGCCTTTATATTTAACATAATAAATCAGTATGGGTGTGTTGTGTTAAGTTTTTTTTCTTTTCAATTTCAAGTCATTATTTTTTAAGAAAATTTCAAATCTCAAAACAGTTAACAGCATCGGTCAATATTTCTTTAAATAAATAAAATGTATACTTTATTACAATAAAATGAAAAGAAGTATATATTCACAGGACATTTTAGCCACAATACTGTGACACACACACACCAACCACACAACAATCCTCAATGCACATTATTGTGTCATGTTATTGGCATGTGATGGGTGAAGGGTTTAGAATCTGACCCCTGTGGCATTGCACAAATATAAAGCACATCTTCCATGACCTTCCAGAACCTCAAATGTGCAAAGCTGCTACTGTAGTATATCAGTCAATTATTGGAATTCTTTCACCTCTTCACCTCATTTTGTCTCGGAAAATATTACAAAGCCTTCTTCAGGCTAAAATTTTGAGTCCTTTTCAGCAGAAATATAAATATAATAAAGACAAATTCTTTATCATTTCTGTTATCAATCCCTTTTGTTGAGGTTATAGGTCTATAGGTTTCTAGTATCAGTGCACAGAATCAAAATTTTCCCACTTTTACACATTTGTCCATTTTTACAGACTTTTTGAATTGGCCTTCTTTCTCATTGTCTATTATAGACAGCTAAGTTGTCTAATATTAGTCTACATTTTCAAATGCACCAACACAAACTTAGACCCTTCTTATTTCACACAACCAATGGCCTCAAAAATGAAATCTTTCAGCTCACTGTTTGACGGTCATGTAAGGGACTACACTCTAGAAGGCATTAAGGATTAGGAGCCACTTATACAGTATATACTTCCACCCCTCTCTTAGCATTGTGCCATTACCCAGTAAGGCTGTGCTGTTATTGGTTAATGTGCCTCAATGTTATTGTGTCACCTATTGTTATTGTTCTCATCATTGTGGCTCTGAACAGAATAATAAATTGAGTGCAGTTATCACAGAATTTTTACTGAAGACAGGCATTATCAACTGTCCTTGAGGATCTCACTTCAACCCTCCATTAGCAACAGCCATGCACAATATCCGGACAGGCCTCAAAACATCAACTGCCCTCAGAGAGTGCTCTGTACCATAGCCATGCCGGCTATGTGTCATAACCTGACTCACGCTTGGTGATCCTGGTGTCCACCATCAGAGATCACGGGTCACAGTGGACCCCTTTCAGCCCAGGGACAGTGAGTCGACCTTTAACCTTGAGCACTTTCTCAGAGGTGAAGCTGAGGCGCCGCACCAACATCTTCTCGTAAAGCAGCGGGTGGTATGCCCCCAGGGTGCACGCGTCGTCATGGTAATACTCGTAGTAGTGGCACAGGTCTGTCTGGCGGTTGGAGGGGATGTACTCATACACATCCACCTTCTCACACAAGGCCATCATCACCGTGATCCCTGCAGGAGAAAAGCACACAGCAGATTATTTAAGGGTTTGTGGGAGAAATGGCTGTAGTACAGGCCAAGTTAAAACAGCCACATATTGACCGATGATTAAACAGCTAATTCATGCAACATAGCGAATCTAGTCTATATTAAAGGTGCTCTAAGCGATGTGACGCGTTTTTAGGACTAAAACATTTGTTGTTATGTACAGCAAACATCTCCTCACAATCTGCTAGCTCCCTGTCCCCTGAATTCACTGTAAAAAAACGCGGTCTCTGTAGACAGCCCAGGCTCCACAAACGGCTAAAAAACACAGTGGGCAAACCTTGCATAACAAACGAAACGAAACATAACAAACATAGTTCCAACCAATAAACGACAAGAAGGATTTGGACGAGGGTTTGGGTGGGGGTTGCACGTTCATGAGTCTTTCAGGAAGCATGGGAGGGAGGGGGAGGAGGGAGCTATGCTCCGTTTTGTTTGACAATACTTCGAACGTCAACAAGAAGTGACATCAAACACCATCGCTTAGAGCGCCTTTAATGAGCACCAAAACCACAAATAATTTTTGCGCTGGGTGCATATTGTTCAAGTGTTCTATTCATCATCATTGAATTTTCATTTCCATTATCATTTCCTGTTTTTTTTTATGGTGTTCTGCATACATATTCTATAAAATATTGAAACAGCATGATGGTCAAACAGATGATTGGACTTGTATTTGAGTTTTGTTCAGCGCACACAGCCCCAGTGTTGGATGTCTGATAGTGCCAGGGCGATCTCTTAAATCTTTTTGTGCCAAATTTGAGAGGTTTAAGAAGCACGGCCAGCCAGACATCTGCCGGCTGGTTTAGCAGCCATGTTGAATGGTCCGCAAACAAGCTTGGGCAAGACGGCAATGGTGATGACTCTCGTTGCCGATTTGCCGTTCAACTACGCTTCTCTCTCTAGAGAGACTCAAAGTTTTGTTTTGGATCTCACGGAATGATTAATTCTATATGACAAAAGACTTCAAATTCTATATGACCTACACACTCAGAATTTAAGTGTTTTTGGTTTCAGCACGACTTTCAGGTTTCAACACGACTAAGCAGGTCATTCACATTTTCCACACAGAGGGGAAAAAAAAGAAATAATGTGCAGTATCAACCACGTACAGAAAGTCCAGGCTCAATATTTTGGATATTCTCTGATGTACGAACGAGCAAGTTTGACCAAGAAACGCAACAGGCAACTTCTAACTCAAATCTACACTCTGGGGTATGCTATAACTTGAATATTAAATCGCAACGAATTCTTCAGGCGAAATCGCACTGAACTCTGCTGGATTTGGACCAGAGTTTTGGCTGATCCCTGCTTCTTTCTCCAGCATGAAATCTTTCTGCAGCCAACAGAGAAACCTGCTGATGCTCACTGACTGCACCAGTCAGAGATGTAAACAAAAACTCTGCAAAGTCAAAACAACTACATGCACCTCTGCAAGCACAGCAGATATGGATCAACAAGGACGCTCAGCCATCTTGGGGCAGACAGCCAAGGACCTCAACAACCACATGGAGATCGTGCCATGTGAGTGTGCCATTAACAATGAACATCCATATATAGCTGCATTGCCCATTCAGACTGAAGTCTGAATCATAGACTGTCCTACCAAGGCTCCACCATCCACATCCCCACCCCGTACAACCATCCCTGAGACAGTCACAGAGACACCAAGAAGATTACACAGATTCATACCAAGTGTGGCACACAAAATCCTCGTCTGACCCATCTACTTACAAAAAAAGTGCATATCTTATTTACAAACACAAATTTGTTTTGTTTTTCTTCTAACTGAGCTGGATCAAGCCAAGAATGCTACCAGCCCTATATAAGTGGCTACCCGAGGTATTTGACAAAATAAAGGTGGCGGGGTCGGGAATATATTGTATTATAAAAAAATATATTATACTGTATATATATATATATATATATATATATATATATATATATATATTATACTTTATATATATATATATATATATATGGCTCTTTTCAGTGGAGTCATCACTTGTGTGTTTTTGCTGCCTTTGCAGCATTTGTTGTAACTGTGCACTTTTTAAAGGCCAACATATTGTTATTGACTATTTGCTGGCATTTTTCTGAAAGTGTGATGAACTCTCATTGGCCATTTGTTTAGAGTTTCACAGCTTTTTACACTAGGTTGAGTTCACTGGTATAGAAACGAGAACATTTACAAGTAAGTTTCTTTGTTAATGTGATTGTATTTTCAATATTTCTTGTTAATTTTATACTTATTTAGTCTTAATGTTATGCACAGTCCTTTGCATTTATCTTTGTAAAGTGTGTAAAATGTAGTGTGTAAAATGCACTATATAAATAAACTTGCCATGCTGACACATATTTGCATTGAAAGGATTTGGTGTATAAACTATATTAGGGTTCAGAACTGCATTTGTGTGACTAAAAGGGGTGATTCTTTTCTATAACGGTTACATTACCCTGGCATGGTTCCATTCAAAGAAGATACAACGAGCAATGCAGCAAGTCATTCATATTGTAGATAACTAATAATTCCTCTGCCAAAATATAAATAAATATATTTCCTCTAGCTATACTGTTGCCAAGGAACACAACCCCATTCATTCTCCTCGGAGCTGTTGTGGTCTGTTGTGAGTTTTACAATGGCATGGAACACAACTCAACTAATCCCATTCATGGACTGGAACTATGCATTTTGGAAACTTGCATTTACCCTGCTATAAAGTCCTGTGGATGTTTGGTTCTCCCAGGGTTAACCTGAAGCCTCTCTCTCTCCCTCTTTCTGTTATGTATACATTTCTCTTTTCCCCTCTTTCTCTCTCTCTCTCTTTCTCTCTCTCTTTCTCCCCCCTTCCCAGTTCTACAGGTGCTTCCTGATTCTGTTCCACTGTAAGCACAGTTCTCTGGAGAATGGCCACTCCTCCATGCCCTCCAAGACCACAGTGATCCAGTTGAATCGCCGGGCCTACAGCAACACGCTGGTAAAGGCAGCGGCCACCCCAGCCACGCCCAACCACCAGGAGTGCAGCACGCCCGAGTCAGACAAAACCAACCCCCAAGAGGAGACGACTCAGCCACCTTCACCGTGACGCCCACCTTGCTCTGTGTGTGTGTGTGTGTGTGTGTGTGTGGGCCTGCATAATAGTGAGATTATGTGTAAATACTGTATGAGCGTGCAAATGTGTGTAAGTTTGTGTGAGTGTACTGTGTGTGTGTGTGTGTATGTGTGTGTGTGCGTGCGTGTGTGCATCTGTTTGTTGTAAGTTTCTTCTCCCTTGTGCAAAAGTGGTGTGACAGTGTTTTATCAAACATGTCTCCGAGCAAATCTCTCGGCACTGTATTTCAGTGTAACTGGGTCATGAACCCTGCAGTGAATCATGGAAGTGTCTTGTTATGAGCTGTTGATTGTTTTTTATTAATTATTATTATAACTGTTGTATTTAATTTCTATTCATCTGCCTAATCGTTAGCGGATTCGTGCTACCTGAACTGAATGGAATGTGTAGTGGTGCAGAAAAGGTTTCTAAAATAAACTTATGTAATATCACCCAGACTGACTTGTGAAATTCAATACCTAAGTGTCCTTGCTCAGTAGGATTTCTTCCTTTTCATATTATACTAGCCAAAGGAGGCGCCAAATCAGAATCAAATGTGTGTTGGCGTAAATGACACAAGTGAAAGAAGCTGATGGACTGACGGAGTGAAAGAAGCGGATGGAATGAATGAATGGTACTCTCTTCTTAACAGACTTTTCTATTTTACTTTCTATTCAATACCAGATCAGCTTATTATTGGTATTATATCAGGACAGGTTGGGATATTTGACTTGTACAATAATGCTGATTACTTACACTGCATCTTCCAGAAACACCTTTAACCAAAATGTTTATGTTCAGGTTTTTTCCACTATTTACAATATTTTATTTTTGTAGTAATAGTAGCTGTAGTAACATTTTAGTGGTCATACTACTTTTTTCCTGATTCTTTACTAACGCTTATAAATCATATTTCTAAAGGGCTTTCTTTCTTTTAACACCAAGAACTATGGGGATAATTTCGACAGTAACGATGGTAACGGCCAAACCGTTGATAAGAATCTACTCATATTCATAATGCATGTATAAAAATGTCTAAAAACTGTAATGTTTGATTGTCTGCCACCCTACTGGGCTAATATTTGCATAATGGGCAAATGTGCCCTTTAGAGAAAACTTTGTATGCAGTGGCAAAATGAGAAACAGATGAAGGTGTGTGTGTGTGTGTAAGAGAGGCGGTAGTCTGCAGATCCCCCAGTGAGGTGCAGGGCAAAAGGAATGGACAGTACTAAAAGAAGAGAAACATTCTTACTGTGAGTATCAAGACAACCATCGAGCCACATCTAACCAAATAAAACCGAATAACCTGAGTTTTCAGCTAAAGTAATGTCTAGGCACTATATATGCTTTAGTGCTTTAATGAAAGCTATAATACCTCTACATTTAAATGCCTATCAGTAGGGCTGGACAATTAATCGCATTTGCAATATAATCGCAATTTTGAAAAGCGCAATTTCGAAAAGCGCAATTTCGAAATCGCAGAGGCACGCAATTTTTTTTGTTTTGTAACTGCATAGACTTAATGCATAGACTTGTTTGTTAGCCACAGTCTGCACATGTTGAACAAGGATTGGGGTTGAACGCAACAAGATATTCTCTTGAATAAAAATATGCTGATTAATGAGTAGTTCATTTTCTATTTTTAATTAGAGATTGTGTACAAATATGCATATTAATGGGACATATGTGGTGCTTGTGGGTTTTTTTTTTGTGAAAAATCGCAATAAAATCGCAATCGCAATATTGGTTGAAAAAAAACGCAATTTTCATTTTTGGCAAAATCGCACAGCCCTACCTATCAGTGAACACAAATTAAAGGAGGAACCAAAAAAATATGTAAAACCCACTTATCAATGGACAAAAGACCAGTTAGTGACTGACAATGGACTATTGCATTGCAACTAACAAAGTTGCTAACTTAGAGGCAGAAAGTGCTCAGACTCGTTGCATGACATGAAAGAGTATGATCCACCAGGCTGTTTTCATCCATCTCTGGCTGTTTTCATACCCCTTATGAAAAAAAAACTAAACTAAATTGGCATTGTGTTAAACTGCAGTTTTTATGAAGTAATGCAGTATTTTCGGTCCAAAATAAAGCATTGAATGGGACGATGCAGTATCTTTACAGTCCTTTTGAAGCATTTTTTGTAGCATTTTTCATGTATGATACTGTAGTGCAACAAAGGATTTTTCTCATGAGGGACATCTCTGGCTTTGTAATGGGCCAAAGCTCACCAATGAAGCCTGACGAAGGCGGGTTGGGCTGTATGTTGTCTTTGGTGTTGCTCTGGATCATGTCCCACATTCTCCAAATGTAGCCGGGGTGCAGGATGTAGAAGGGCTGGTCTGGGGCTAGCCCCCTCCGCTGCTTATACGGGGTAAACAGGTCATAGTCCGGCTCCACATACCACTAGAAGCAGAAAGAACAGGGCTTAGAGTTATAGTCACAGTGTGTGTGTGTGTGTGTGTGTGTGTGTGTGTGTGTGAGACAGAGAGAGATGTATGTGTCCACAAATATTCACCGAAAACAGGAAAAATGGAGCAACAATGTAGTAATAGTAAGTCGTGTTGTGACACTAGGGAACTTGTGTGGTTGCATCGCAGTCACAGCCCCCTTATTGGGAGCCTGCTGGCAGAGTCCTGCTCAGCCATCTTGATTAATGCCGGGGCACACTTGTGCTGATGGGAAAAACAACATCTGTTCAGACTTTAAGTCCTTTCAGCAAACACACACACACACACACACACACACACACACACACAC